>JBBCBC010000034.1:10953099-11553099 GCA_037126765.1 Stenogyne calaminthoides
AACATCAATTTTCATGTCTATGCCACAAACAAGTAATTAATAAAATAATGAATGAACAATCAATTAAAACGAACTTAAGACAAGAACTTGTTGACCCAGGTTCATCTAGGAAGGACTACGCCTGGGGCATACCAATTCGGGACTATTCTACTATGATTTTGGTGTGTATTTTTTTGTCTCTCTTTTTCTTGGGGTTTGTCCCCTATTTATAACAATTACAAGGTACAAAGATGAAACCCCTAATGGGCCTCTAAATGGGCCCTCTAATTAATGCAAAGACAAGATCAATAAATCTTCATGAATATACGGATATGCAAGATCTTCATTTTCCATAATAAATATCGAATCTCTATCTTGATCCACTTTTCTTACTTGTCTCGTTTTGACTCGCTGCCTCACCTCTCTGAATGACCTTGAGAGAGGTCGCCTGGTTAGAGTGAGCTCACCTCGTCTTCTTCTCGATCATTTGCCGAATTAAGCCCTTGACCTTGTACTGTTTTCTTCGCTAACTCATGGTTGCCACGTCATCACCATTTACCACATCATCACTATTTACTACGTATTTCCGGCGATTATTATGGTTACAACAATTGCCCCCAAGGCGGGCTTTCGACTTTGTTAGGAGGTCGGTTTTGATCTTTGTTCACATAAGAAGTTCGATTTTGCTTGAAGTTCGCAATCTTTTCCCAGTGTATTCTCGGAATGCCTTCATGAGGTCTTGATTGTCACCCTTTGATGATAATATTTCGGTATTAAGTTTGGATCTTCAACTTTGGACTTGGATGTTGTAGCGAAGCTCGATTCTCCCTCGTGCCCCCAGTCGAGGGTCTATCTTGTGCTCGCTGTTTGTCAGGAGATTTATCTGAGACTGCTATTTGAGATTGAGCTCATTGAGATGCTGGGCTTGTTGAGAGTCTTGGTCGCTGGTTCATGCTGCGAATTGGTAGGTATTTGATTTTCTTTACTTGTGCTCGTACTTTAGGTGAGCCTCTTTGTACGAGTCTTTCCTGTGCTCGTACTTTGAGGTGAATCTCTTTGTGCGAGACTTTTTTGTGCTCGCACTTTGAGTTGAATCTCTGTGCGAGACTTTTCTGTGCTCGCACTTTAAGTCGAATCTCTTTGTGCGAGACTTTTCTGTGCTTGCACTTTGAGTTGAATCTCTTTGTGCGAGACTTTTCTGTGCTCGCACTTTGAGTCGAATCTCTTTGTGCGAGACTTTTCTTTGCTCTTTGACGACCATTTCTGGCCGAGCGGTTCGCGACTTGATGTAATTAATCTTTGGGCCTTCCGTCAATGAAACTCAATTATTTTTCTACCTTTAGCATGCCGACTTGATTTCCTTACGCGACTTTAAAATTGCATATGTTCTTGCCGTCTTATTGCTTATTTATGAACTTTTTCTTAGTCATCTTACGAAGTCGGGGGAGGACCGCATCTGCTAGGGTGGCGATCTCGCCGCCAGTATGTCAAAAGTCGTACATCGGGGGTTCGATGTTTATTCATGTTACCTCCTTCGGTTTAACACCTAGGAATTATGAAAAGAAAGGTAACATTTTATTTGACTTGCATTGGCTTATGATAGATAAAACTAGTGAACCTCGCCGAGTAGGCGGAAAGCCGACGCCGAAGAGGCGGGCAGGTCTACGCCTTAGAGGTGGACATAATCATCGCCACGAAGGCGGAATGCCAGCACCGAGGAGGCGTGCTGGTCGACGCCTTTGAGGCGGACATAATCATCGCCATTAAGGCGGAATGCCAGTGCCGAGGAGGCGGGCTGGTTGACGCCTTTGAGGCAGACATAATCATCGCCACAAAGGCGGAATGCCTGCGCCGAGGAGGCATGCTGGTCGACGCCTTTGACGCGGACATAATCATCGCCAATATATGAATGGAATGCCCGCCGAGAGGCGGAGTCGGGGTCGACGCCTTTGAGGCGAACAAAATCATCGCCACGAAGGCGGAATGCCAGCGCTGAGAAGGCTGTCTGGTCGACGCCTTAGAGGCAGACATAATCATCGCCACGTAGGCGGAATGCCACGAACACGGCCACGACGCCTTTGAGGTGGATATAATGACGCCATTAATACTTTAATGCTGCAACGTAGGAGGTGGGATTGGTTGATGCCTTAGAGGCGACAAAAATCATCGCCACGGCCGAATGCCAGGCGCCTAGGAGGCTGGCTAGTCGATGCCTTAGAGGCGGATAAAATCATCGCCATTAAAGGCGAATGCCGGGCCGTAGGAGGCGGCTGTCGACGCCTTTGAGGTGACAACATCATCGATTTAAGACGCAATGCCAGCGAGAAGCTGGGCTAGTCGATGCCTTTAGAGGGTGACAAAATCATCGCCACGGCGCGAACTCCAGTCACGAGGAGGCGGGTTGGTTGACGCCTTTGAGGCGACAAAATCATCGCCACGAAGGCGGGATGCCATAGTTTGTTCGACCATTTGAGGAAATTCTTTGGGAAGAGAGATTTAGGTTAAAAGACCGAAGAATTTGTAAAGATATTATTGGGAGGTCGTAAAATGTTTCCTCGATATTTTTTGGTAAAATTGATTTTTATCAAGATGAAAAAGGAGACTTGAATTTTGAGATTATTAACAAGATCTCTTTTCGATTTTTGTTTTATAAAATAACCTTTGAGATTGTTGTGGTTTTGCCCCCCAGGATTGGGTTTTGATATCTGTTTAAAAACATCTTTTATGGATGTGCGAAGGTTTGGGATCCCTAGGGTCTTGCCCCAGGATCGAGATTCGATTCTCGTTTGTTTAGATAAATCTATACGGAGGCGATTTGTTGTTTCAAGAATGTGAAAGAGGATTGACACATAAGTTTATAGTCATTTTGGACTGTATAGGTTTATAGTCGTTTCGGACTGTATAAGTTTATAGTCGTTTCGAACTGTATATGTTTATAGTCATTTCAGACGGTTTGCCAGTGACTTAAATAACTTATGCGACTGTGAATCGAGTTATATTTTTATCGTTTTATTAACATTGCGATTTAAATGAACTTGTTCTTTGTCGTCTTATGAAGTCGTGACAAGGATCGAGCCATTTAGGCCGCGACCTCATCGATCTTGGGATTCGAAAGTCGTGGCTACGATGTGAGCTGGAGGATATCCCGAGATGTGACTTTAAAAAAGTATTTTAACTCGGTGTCAGCTTGGAATGAGATATTCGTTTGATATAAAAATGTCATCTTTCGAGGTCGTTTTATTAAGGTCACAACTCTCTTTAACTTGTGATTTGAAGGACTTATTTGTCGTCTTACTTAAATTGCGACTTGATTGCCTTCTGGTTTAACCATTGCTTTGTCGTATTTACATGGTCATTTTTTTGGAATCAGAACCTTGTTAATTTGAGGTCATCGGGTCTTGTTTGTTTAAGACCGCGACCTCGTGGTTTTTACGTTGTCAGGTCTTCTAGTTTGAGACCGCGACTTTATGAATTTGAGTATTTTTCTTAATCGCTTAATGCGATGTAAGTTCAAAGTCGGATTATAAGTTTGCTTCATCTGTATGAGACTTTTGAGTGCTCAGAGATGAATTTTGTGAGAGTCCTTTTCTAGTGGTTTATGTTATTAGTGAAACGTGAGGATTTGGAGTTTGATTTAAATAACCCTCAAAATTTAGGCATGCTAGATTGAGCTTTTAAAGTTAACTAGTGTTCTGAAATTAACTTGAATAACTCGAGATACGAGCACATATGCCCCCGCCTTTTAATATATATGAAAGTATGAACACTGTAATATATATCAAAAGGAAATAAATAAAATAGAGCCTAATGTAGTGAAATTTAAGGACGCTAAAAAGTAGATTCTTTTGGAGTTCTTGGGGGGTTTTTATATGTCAATTTTTTTTAAGCTGTAGTCGCGAGTATTTATTTCCTCACAAAAAATAAATAAATAAATAACTCGTTATATATCAATCTATTTATATAGCACGAAAACCATCAGTAAATAATAACTAGGCCAACATTCTAATCCACCACAAGCCTGGGCCCAACAGATTACTCAAAAATTTATCCAAATAGAGGGGTCCATAGATTTACCCGGCTGGGCCAATAGTCCATGAATATTAGGTCCAAAAATTGGACTTAGGTCACGCCCGCAAGTCATGCTATCCATATTTTGAAGTATTCCAAAAATTGAAAACCTGATTTCACGCTGTAAATTCCTGTTCTAACGCCGCAAAATGACACCTAATTTCACGCGCCTCCGTTCACATTTCTTCCCCATTTCACCTAGCGGCAAACTTCACACTGCAAATTTGCTCCATGTCCGCCGCACAAATCGCCAAGCGTCTCCCTAAGGTCGCGGCGCAAAATACGCTCCCGGCCGAGAATTTCCCCGTAGATTCGACCTCCATTCGGCACGGATTTGAAACCCGCCTCTCCGAACGCGGTGCAGAGAGACGTTAGGGGGCTTGTCTTCCTCGATTGCGGGGCCAAAACCGCGGCTGTGATATTTTGATTGAGAAATCATGCAGAACCGCGGCGAGACGCGGTGCGATTCCTGGCGAGGTGGAGTTCTCTGCGTCCGGGATGAGGGGTGATTTAGCTATGACGGCCCTCGATTTTGGCATCGTGTTGTGGCGGTTCACAGCGGCGACGCTAGCGCCGCGATTTCAGATGGCGATGGAGCAACAATAAGGTCGCTACAGAGATGACGAATCTACGATGATTAAGATATGGCGATGTTCCGTCCTTTCGCAAACACTGGTGTCGGATCGCCGTGACGACTTTTGTGGTGAAAAATTGTAACGAGGCGGCCGTTTCAACAATTTTCTTGGGAACTTTGAAGTGGGATCCCCTGTTCAAGGTAGACATGAACTCGATGGCCCGAAATACTCTGAGTGTACCGAGAGTGAAGGTTTGCAGTAGGCTTGGCGAAAGTTTGAGGAATTGCCCGTATGAATGTGATTTTTCTTGATGTTTGTGAAATCTGTATATGAACTTCAGATGAACAGTGAGCATTTCATCTAAATTTGGTTTTTTTTTTATTTCCGATGAACGATGAACAGTGAGTATCATCGGCTTTATCCTATGTTTTTGGGCCCTAAAGAATATTTAGTTAAAAATTCGATAGATATTCCCACAGATGGCGCCAATTGTTGTAACATCGATTTTCACATCTATGCCACAAATAAGTAATTAATAAAATAATGAATGAACAATCAATGAAAACGTAACGAAGACAAGAACTTGTTGACCCAGTTCGTCCAGAAGGACTACGTCTGGGGGCATACCAAGCCAGAACTATTCTACTACGATTTTGGTGTGTATTTTCGTCTCTCTTTTCTCTTGAGGTTTGTCCCCTATTTATAACAATTACAAGGTACAAAGATGAAAACTCTAATAGGCCTCTAAATGGGCCCTCTAATTAATACAATACAAGATACAATAAATCTTCATCTGAATATACAACAGATATGCAAGATCTTCTATTTCCATAATAAATACCGAGAATCTCTATCTTGATCCACTTTCCTTGCTTGTCTTCGTTTTGACTCACCTGCCGACCTCGTCTACGGAACGACCTTGAGGGAGGTCGCCCAGTTAGGCGAGCTCGACTCGTCTTCTTCCTTGATCGCTGCCAAGTCGCCCTATGGGGCCGACCTCGGCTCCTTGTACTTTACTGCTAACTCATGGTTGCCACGTCATCACCATTTACCACGTCATCACTATTTACTACGTGGTTGCTGACCGATTATTATGGTTACAACAATTCCAAATATAATTATTGGGAATTCTTATTTAATTAAATTCAATTTAATTAAATATTAATAATAATTAATTACAAATTAATCTATTATTAATTAATTCTCCATAAATTAAATATTAAATCCAATTTAACATTTAATAAACCAACTATAATCTGTAAAAGGGAACTACTTGTTGTGTGACCCATAGGCCCTCATATATCGAGCGATTAGTCAAACTAACGGTCTTAATTGAACCCTAGTCAATAAATCAGACATTCTCAATATATGAGGTACGTTGCGTAGAAAAGTGCAACTACCTGTAACTGAAACATGGGCTATTACGATTTCCTCATTTCATTCGCGAATACTCGATTAAGTCTTGAACATGATGAAGTGTATATTCAAATAACTTAATCAATTTATCTCTAATCATTAATTGATCATGTATGTCACACTTAGCCACAAAGTATAAGTTGACGTGCATCGGCCGATGACTTAGATCCAGTTATGATAAGAAAACGAGTATTCTCTCTAAATCCACATTGAGGAATGAATCCTATTCTTGGCTCAACTACCACACACATGCATTTCGTGATGAACCCTCAATCCAAGCCATATCTACCCATAGACGGGTGCAAGCGTCGATCATGGTCAAAATTCATCACTCCACACATGTCGTAAGGATTGACCTCAAGTCAAAAAGTATCGCCATCGCTCCCTTAACAAGAGACACTGTGAGCACATATAGTGGAAATACATCAAAAGCAGGTTTCTGGGATGGGTATACCAATACCCTAAGGTATTTGTGCATCCATCATGAGATACCTAGTATCTCTCTAGTAAGTGAGATCTTCTTTACTACTCTCTAAGAGTATGATGCAGATCGCACACCAATCTCTAATGTATCATCAATATCCCATTCTTGATGATCTTGACGGGGTTATTTGAGAATCATGCTTAAGTCATCTGAGTTCTCACAACCTCAATGACAGCAATGACTCATGGGAACACTTCTATGAATAAATGCAAACAATCAAACATAATATTCAAACAAATGTATTGTCATACATTAATATTAAGTGAACTATAACATTAAGTCAAACTGAATATCATCGAGTATTATGTCCTTACAATGGATTGTCTCTAGGACACTAACATTTAACATGGTGAAATGCTCTATCGGTGGTCCACCGAGAATGGTGGTAGTGAGGTGAACCACTGATGGGCTTTGTCGCTTAGAGTCAGAGAGAAAAGTCTACACTTAGTGGCGTCGGATGCGCCCATAGAGGCCATGTACGAGTTGTATTTCGCTACATGGACCCTTGGGTCAGAGTTTCCACTGTAGGGATCTACGGTCGCAGTGTTGATCTTCCTCTGGGTAGGTGTCAAAGTTACCATAGTTAAAGTGGGGAGTCAGGATGGTGAGGCCGGCCAGGCTGTTCGGGTTCTCGGCCCATTCAGGAAGAGTTCTTTGGACCGTTCGGGCTAGTGTTCGACCAGACATCGAGGGTCTTTGTGGTGAGGAAAGGCCGCGTGGGTCGCCATGGTGGATTCTTGAGCCTCTTGGCGAGTTAAATGCGTGATGCATGTTCAAAGCCATCGCGAGGTCTCCTTCCACCTGGTCAGCATGTCGCGGATGAGATTGTGCTTCATCGTCAATGACCATTGGAGCATTCTGGGCTACTTGGTTTCTTAGACGATTGAACAAATTGTCTGAACCCACCGGCTTTTCTTGAAGTCGGTGATTCTAGACTATGGCGTTCTTTACCGGGTCATACGCCAGTTGGTCCATCAACCTCCCCCTTTCAACAAGGGCGGCCTTGCCCTTCGAGGCCCCAAAGATCACGCGAGGGCCTTCTTGGACTGGGGTTGCTCTTTCCTAAATGCATCGTAAGTGAGATGTTTCTTATTGAGGACGACCATTACGGCCTTTGCATCCTCCGGCGTTTGGACTAGGTTCCACCAGTCAGGAGTGTTTGCCGCAATCGCCTGGTGCGAACTCAGGGAAGCTTCGGCCCCATCGCGGGCATCAGTCTCGTGTCCGGTGGGGTTGCTTTGGTTGATCACCATTGGGTATGAGATGGGTCTTCTAAGAATTTAGGAGCAAATTGATAGAAAGATTCCCACAGACGGCGCAATTGTTGTGCCCGGTTTCTAACTCACGGCCAACAAATATTGATAATCAAACAAGATGAAAGAATAGCGATAACTCTAACAAACAACACCGGAATTTGATTACTCAGTTCGTCTTTTGAATAAGACTACGTCAGGGGGCGCCCAAGCCAGGAATATTTTATTACTCTTTATCTGCCTAAAACTCTAAAATTGTTCCCTTTACAATGAATGGCACATGAAGCATATATAGTTAAAGAATTAGGTTAAAAGTCTCCGTGGACTTCTTCTGGGGGCTTGCTAGGCTTCCAGCCGCCAAGGCTAGGGTTTCCCGGTTTAGTCCACAATTCTCGCTCCCGGATACACATACCTTGTTTACATTTCGCGATATCCGCACCACTAACTAACCATATCTCTTCCATATTTATCCCTTAGCTGACTTCGGGCCGAAGTCGCCTCCCGATATGTGACCTTCCAAGTCGCCATGCAATCTTCATATTCCTCCAAGTCACCTCATGACTTGCGTAATCTTTATAATTCGCCTTTGGGCCTCACGCGCCCAAGTGAAGTCGATCCCCAATGACAAGTATATGGTGGAAATCGCCTCACATGGTCGGATTATTTCATATTACAACAAATGGCTACATGAATTAGTCTCTTTTTGCATTTCGTATTTGAGATCTTCACCTTTAAGGAATATATTATGTCGATTCTTTTCCTTGAACCTCATTGCATTAAATTCTCATTGACCTATCTCACGACATGCTCTCCTACCAAAATTTATATTTGAGGTGACATATAATAGTTGGCCCAGTCATAGAAAACTTAAAAGTTGCCTCGATCTCAATAGGAATTTCTGATTGTTGGTCATGGATGAAGAGGTAGGACACTTACGAGGTGAAAGTCTTCACTTGTTTTGACCTCTCACAACAATTTCCCTAGGTAGCATGTTTTGCTTGATCTAATTGTGAAATTTGCTCTTGGACACTCGTCTTGGGATAAGATATATGAGTCTTTCTCGAGACGCTTCGAGGAGACACCTCGAACTCCGCGAAAGATAACTGTTGATGATGCCCTCGTCTGCTATGCCCTAGGTCGTAAGGTAGGATGGTTGGGTGGGCAAGTTGTGGGAGAGTAGAAGGGATGCGACTGAGCCGACGCGTCTTACTGTTGGGGAATTAATTGCACGGATCTATTCGGGATGAATATTTAAATACAAATTTAATTCTAACAATTATTACTAGCATGAATTAATCCTATATTAGTTCAAATAATAATTCAACAACAAACCATGCATACAAATTCGTCACATAAATCCTACGCATGCGGAATTGCTAGGAGATTACGTGAACTAACCTCTCGGAGTGACAACCGTTGAGAAGATGGATCCCGTTCACACGAACACACCAAAAGACCTTCTCAAGTATTCCCTCGTCCTTGTCCAACAATCCGGTGGTAGGATGCTCGCGAACAATTAACAAAAGGAAAAATAAAATTATGTTGCACCACCTTTGTGGATTTCTAATTTTTCCAACACATGGAATTGCATTGGGGATGAAAAAATCATCCCCTATTTATAATACTTGGGGTGGCCGATTTTTGCCCTAGGAATAAGATGGGAAATCTTTTTCTTGATCTCCAAGTTATCTTGAATATATCCAATATATTCTTTTCTCCATAATTAAAATATTTCATAAAAATCCCACCTCCTTATATTAAGGGGTTTTCGAAAATTACCTATTAAATAGGGAAGAAATAGGATCTTTGACTCTTCTTGAATTTATAGGATAATCTTGTATTTCAAGAATACATACTCCATAAAATCTTTTCAAGAAAATCTTTTCTCTTTCCTTATTTAATATTTTCGAAAAAAAAATGGAAAATAAGCAACAATAATTTATTTTATTTTAAAAACCTTTTTCAGTTATTGGACTTTATCTTTGGGCTACTTCAGGGGCCTTTAGGAGAATTAAGATTGGACCTTCTAGTGGGTCTTGAATTTTCAATATTGAGTCACAATATTATCCAAGCCCATAAATATTAATTAATCCCACTACATAATTTAATATTGCACTATCCATCTTAACCCATATTACCATTAATATGGCTCCGATTATTATTTCTGCGCTTAAGATTATCCGAATCCATTAGTTAATTTAGGCCAATTGAAATAACTTCATATTAATTAACATTTTTTCCTTGGTCATGAACGACTCAACATTATTATCCATAGGAAAACTAATTCCACTTGCAAGATTTGGTATGATAAATCTTTCCGAGCCTCCCAAGGGACAAATCAAACAAGACGTGCTTAATGCGTTTCACCAGATTAAATCTTAGTAATCGTGGGTGTAACCAATAACATTGCCCAATATATAATGTATTGAATCTCATTTGATTCTCTTCCCATCATAAGTCAAAGCAATGATTATTGATTCCACACGATCCTATTTAAGGGGCGGAGATTAAGAAACAATGAACCATCGAGGTCTAATTCTTCTATATTCAAGATCTTGAAGAATTTATCCTCCCAGAGGGTCCTATTCGATGCATCATAATGCACTAGTGCAATCTCTTGGTCAAGACAAGCCAATCTCGAGCCTTACACTTCAACCTTTCATGATGGTTTGTTCATTTCCATCTGGGTAGTGAATTTTGTACTTTTTAGTTACAAAGGATTTGTTAATTTAATCTTACGTGATGCGGTATCACTAAATTAACTACAATGTAACACGTCTTATTTAGCGTAACGATTATGCAATAAATATATGTAACATTCAATGATATTTAAAGCATCATTGATAAATAATTTATTTCAATAAATAAGGCAAGAATTGATCTAGTTATACAAAGTAAAAGCATACTTTCCAAAGATAACCCCAACAATCTCTCACTTATACTCAAAGTGCGCTTTTAAGTATACTACAACATATCTCGTCTGAGAATCTACGTGACATCTAATGTCACCTACACTTAACCTAATAATATCTCTCCCAATCGATACTCAAAAAAGATTGGCAAAGCGGTCTTGACACCCATTCCTTCCACATGTCTCTCGAATGTATTCTCGAGGCAGACCTTTGTGAATGGATCGCTAGTTGTGTCCTCGACGGCGATCTTTTTGCAACCTCTATATCTTATCTCTTAATGTTTTCTCGTATAAGATAGTATGTCCTTTCAATTTGTTTCACGGCCTTGTGGGCTCTTGGTTCTCTTGAATTTTGCAAGCGCTCGGCATTATCACAATAGACCGTGATGGTGTAGGGTAAATTAAAACTACGTCCAAGTCCACTAGGAAGTTCTTGAGCCAAACCGCCTTTGCTTCTTCACAAGCAGCTACGTACTCGGCTTCCATGGTAGAATCTGCGATGCATTTCTGCTTAACGCTTCTCCATGTCATGGCTCCTCCCCCTATGCAAAACACACTACCCGAGGTAAATTTTATGGAATCTAAGTTCGATTGGAAATCCAAGTCCGTATCCGATGGGAATTAGGATGTTTGATTGATAAACCAACATTCTATCGCGAGTTCTTTTTAGATACTTCATAATGTTTTTAACTGTAGTCCAATGTTCTTTCCCCGGATTACTCTGATATCTTGCTACCATGCTGATGAAAAGTTAGAGATATCCGCCTAAATATACAAGCAGAGCATACATGAGGCTTCCGACAGCCGAGGCATAAGGAACGTCTTTCATGTCATCTATCTCTCTTTGCATCTTCGGGCACATTTCTTTAGATAGATGTATTCCATGTCTGAAAGGTACAAAGCCTTTCTTGGAATCTTGCATGCTGAAACGCTTCAAGACAGTGTCTATGTATGAACTTGCGACAAGCGTATCATCCTTTTCTTATGATCTCGAGTGATCTTGATCCCAAGGATGTGATCGGCTTCCCCTAAGTCCTTCATATCAAACTGTTTAGACAGCCATGCCCTTACGTGAGACAAAACCTTTACATCGTCTTCGATGAGCAGAATATCGTCTACGTATAGTACTAAGAATGCCAATGCAGTTCCGACACACTTTTTATACACACAACTTTTGAACTCGTTTTGATCGAACCCATAAGACTTTATAACCTGATCAAAATATTGGTTCCAAGCATGCGATGCTCTCTTTAGTCTATAGATGGACTTCTTGAGCTTGCAAATAGATGTTCTTGGCCTTTTTCAATGAAGCCTTCGGGTTGTTGCATATAGATATCTTTTTCAAGACTTCCATTTAGGAAAGCTGTCTTGACATCCATTTGCCAGATCTCAAAATCGAGATGTGTAGCTATCGACAAGAGAATACGAATGGACTTAAGCATAGCTACAGGCGAAAAAGTTTCCTCATAGTCCATCCCTTCTTTCTGAGTATAACCTTTTGCCACAAGTCTAGCCTTGAAAGCTTCCACTTTCCCGTCCGGTCCTCTTTTCTCTTGTATACCCACTTGCAACCAATGGGTTTGATCCCATTAAATGGTTCGACTAGCTCTCACACCTTATTATGATCCATAGAACCCATCTCGGCTTCCATTGTTGTTTGCCAAGAATCTGCATCCTTGTCATGGATTACCTCATTGTATGTCCATGGGGTGCGATTCATTTTCACGGGGACCAAGTCCGACGACTCTCCTATCCCCCATGAATCCCTCGATGCATTTGACAATCCTCCCACTACGTCGAGGTTCCGGTTGTGTAAGTGTTTCGTTTGGTATGTCGACTTGTACATTTGACATTGAGGTAAGCCCCTTTAGCTCATCTAAGGTAATCTCACTTCTGGATTTCTTATCGTTCATATAGTCTTCTTTCAAAAATCTAAAGTGCGTACTAATTACCACCTTTTGGTCTTCGGGACCATAGAACATGCACCCTTTCGTTCCCTCGGGGTACCCTATAAACAAAATTAATTCTGATCGTGGATCCAATTTACCGGCTTCCTTGTTCAACACGTATGCCGGATACCCCCAGATTCTCATGTGTCCGAAACTAGGCTTGCGCCCATCCACAACTCTTTAGGGGTTTTGGGAACTGATTTGGATGGCACCAGGTTTAGAATGTAAGTCGTTGTTTCCAAGGCGTGACCCCAAAACGATTTGGGTAGATCCGCATAACTCATCATTGACCTGACCATTTCTAAAAGAGTTATGTTTCTTTGTTCTGCAACCCCATTTTATTGAGGGGTTCCGGGTGCAGTTAACTGGGATACAATCCCTTCATCTGATAAGTAGTTCAAAAAATCACTGCTGAGGTATTTGCCTCCACGATCAGATCGTAGAGACTTGATACGTTTTTTCCCTATGATTCTCTGGTTGAGCCTTAAATTGTTTGAATTTATCAAAGGTCTCAGATTTATGCTTCATAAGGTGAATGTATCCATATCTTGAGTAATCATCGATAAAAGTAACGAAATACTCATAGCCTCCTCTTGGTTTGATTGACATTGGACCACATACATCGGTGTGAACGATTTCTAACACTTCTTTGGCTCTATTCCCCTTGGCTCCAAATGCCCTCTTGGTCATTTTACCCTCCAAACATGATTCGCAAGTTGGAAATGGTTCAACCCGGAGAGACTCCAATAAACCATCTTGAACCAACCTTTGGATCCTCTTTGGATTAATATGACCTAGTCTTAGATGCCATAGAAGTGTTTCGTTCACGTCTGATGAACGTTTTCTTTTATTCGAAATAGTCGATGTGTTATAGGATGCATTTCATGAGTTGTGTGCACAGTTAATCGTGCAGAGATTATTCGACAACATTCCATGACAAATAAACTCATTATTTAGAGCAATGGTAACAACTTTATTATAAGTAACCGAATATCCATCATGAAAAAATTTAGAAACTGAAATCAAATTCTTTCTAAAACTAGGAACGTAAAGAACATCTCTCAAAATTAAAACTTTGTCTTCAAAAAGACAGCTGCACTTCTCCCACTGCTTCAGCTGCCACTCTTGTAGCATCGCCCAGTGTGATGAGAATCTCATGTTGGGGATAAGTTGCACAGATCTATTCGGGGTGAATATTTAAATACAAATTTAATTCTTTAATTATTACTAGCATGAATTAATCCTATATTAATTCAAATAATAATCCAACAACATATCATGCATATAACAATTCGTAAAACCTACGCATGCGGAATACTACGAGTTTACGTGAACGTACCTCTTGGAATGGCAACGGTATGGCTGAATAGACTAACCGTAAGGACTTCCCAAGTATTTCCTTAGTCCTCGTTCGACTATCCGGTGGAAGGATTCTTGTGAACGATTTAACAAAAGGAAAATAAAATATGTTGCACCACCTTTGTGGATTTACTAATTTTTCCAGCACATTGAATTGTACTTGGGAATGAAAGAATCATCCCCTATTTATAGATACTAGGGTGGACGAAAATTTTGGCAAAATATGATGTGGGAAAATCTTTTCTTGAACTCCAAGAAATCTTGAATATATCTCCTATATTCTTTTTCCCATAATCATAATATTCCACAAAAATCCCACCTTATCTATTTGCTATGGAATTCGAAAATATTGGGGTCCAAGATTCCAAGATTTGGATCTTCTTGAATTTATGAGATATTCTTGTATTTCAAGAAATACATATCTTCCATAATATCTTTTCAAGAAAATCAAGAAAATCTTTCTTGCCCTATATTTTCTAATTTTTCGAAAAACACATATGAATTAACCAAGTGGGAAATTTCTTGAATTTAATGAGATAATCTTGTATTCCAAGAATACATATCTTCATTCCATAACAAAATTCAAAGAAAATCTTTCTCCCAAATTTTTATCCATAATTTTTAAATATTATTGGAAAAATAAGCAACATTATTTATTTTATTTTAATCACTTTTTCAGTTAATGGACTATATGTTGGGCTACTCAGGGGGCCTTTAGGAGAATTAAGATTTGACCTTCTAATGGACCTTGAATATCTAATATTGAGCCACAATATAATTCAAGCCCATAAATATTAATTAATCCCACTACATAATTAATATTGCACTATCCATCTTAACCCATATTACAGTCAATATGGCTCCCGGTCATTATTTCTCGTGTTTAAGATTATCTAGCCCATTAATTAATTCAAGCCACTGAAATAGCTTCCCATTAATTAATATCTTTTATCCTTGGTCAAGGAACGGTTCAACATTATTATCCATACCGGAAACTAATTCCACTTGCAAGATTTGGTATGATAAAAGCTTATGAACCTCCCGAGGGGGGGCAAATCAAACAAGCGTACTTGCACACGATTCTTCGTATTAAATCTTAGCAATCACATGTGACTAATAATATTGCCCAAGATAAAAAGTATTGAATCTCATTGATTCGCTACCCATGATAAGTCAAAGAAATAGTTACCAATCCCACAGGATCCTATTTAAGGGACGAAGGTTAAGAAATAACGAACCACTGAGGTCTAATTCTTCCTTGTTGGGTTCAAGAATTTATCCTCCCAGAGGGTCCTATTCCGATTGCATCGGTCATGCACTAGTGTAATCTCTTGGTCAAGACAAGCCAATCTGAGCATTACACTTCAATCTTTCACGATGGGTTGTTCATTTCCATCTAGGTCGTGAATGACGTACTTTTAGTTACAAGGGACTGTTAATTTAATCTTCTGTGATCTGGTATCACTAAATTAACTACAATGTAACACGACGACTTATTGAAACGATTATGCATTAAATATATGTAACATTCAATAATATTTAAAGCATCAGTGATAAACAATTTATTTCAGTAAATAAGTCTGGAAATTCAGTTTCGATTATACAAAGTAAAAAACATATTTTCCAGTATAATCCCAACAATCTCCCACTTATACTCAAAGTCTTCTTTTAAGTATACTACAACATGTCTCGTGTAGTCTGTGACATCTAATGGCACCTACACGAACCTAATAATTTCTCCCACTTATACTCAAAGCAGTTTGACAACCGGTCTTGACACCCATTCCTTCCACATGTCTCTCGAATGTATTGAGGCAAACTCTTTGTGAATGGATCGCTGGGTTGTCCTCGACGCTATCTTTGCCACATCTATATCTCCTCTCTTAACGATATCTCGTATAAGATGGTATTTCCTTTCTATGTGTTTGCTGGCTTTGTGGGCTCTTGGTTTCCTTGAATTTGCAATCGCCTCTCGGCATTGTCACAATAAATAGTGATTCGCCGGGCAATTTTAACCACATCGAAGTCCACTAGGAAGTGCTTGAGCTAAACCGCTTCTTTTATTTTCGCTAATTGACTACATATTCGCTTCCATGGTAGAATCTACGACTATTTCGCTGACGCTTCTCCATGTCACGGCTCCTTCCCCATGCAAAACACACTAACGGAGGTAGATTTTCCTTCGAGTCTACGTCGATTGAAATCCGAGTCCGTGTAACCGATGGGGATTGGACTACCTGACTGATAAACCAACATTCTATCCCGAGTTCTTTTCAGATACTTCAGAATGTTTTTAACTGCCGTCCAATGCTCTTTCCTGGGGTTACTTTGATATCTTGCCACCATGCCTACGGCAAAGCAAATATCTGGTCTCGTACACAGCATTGCATACATAAGGCTTCCGACAGCCGAAGCATAAGGAATGCCTTTCATGTCATCTATCTCCTCTTGCGTCTTAGGGGACATTTTCTTGGATAGATGGATTCCATGCCTGAAAGGTACGAATCCTTTCTTGGAATCTTGCATCTTTGAAGCGTTTCAAGACAATGTCTATGTATAAAGCTCATGATAAGCCTATCATCCTTTTTTCTTGCGATCTCGAGTGATCTTGATCCCAAGGATGTGTCCCGCTTCCCTAAGTCCTTCATATCAAAATTGTTTTGAAAGTCATGCCCTTTACGCCCCGATAACACCTTCACATCATTTTCGATGATCGAATGTCATCTACGTATAGTCTTAAGAATATCAATGCGATTCGACATGCTTTTTTATACACACAACTTTCAAACTCGTTTTGATCAAACCCATAAGACTTTATAACATGATCAAAATATTGGTTCCAAGCTGGATGCTGTTTGAGTCAAGTAAATGGACCTCTTGAGCTTACAAACTAGGTGTTCTTGGCCTGTTTCAATGAAACCTTGGGGTTGTTGCATATAGATCTCTTCATCAAGACTTAGTTAAGAAAAGCATCTTGACATCCATTTGCCAGATTTCAAAATCGAAATCTTGAAAGAATCGATAAGAGAATACTGGATGGACTTAAGCATGGCTACAGCGAAAAAGTTTTCTCATAATCGATCCTTCTTTTCGAGTATAACCTTTCGCCACTAATCTTGCTTTAAAAGGTTTCAACCTTCCCGTCCGGTCCTCTTTTCCTCTTATATACCCACTTTGCATCCAATGGGTTTGACCATATTAAGTGGTTCGAACTAGCTCCCACACTATATTATGAAACATAGAACTCATTTCGCTTTCATTCTTTGTTTGCCAAGAATCAGATCCTTATCTTGGAGTGCCTCGTCATATGTCCATGGGCCGATTCGTCTTGTCGGGGAATCATGTCCGAGGACTCTCCTATTCCCATGAATCTCTCCTGCCGTCTAACAACCCTCCCACTACTGATGAGGCTCGGTTATGAAAGCGTATCGTTTGGTATATCATCTAGTACAATTAGCCTTTGAGGTTTGCCCTCTAAGCTCATTTAAGGTAATCTCACTGGTTTTTTTGGTTCATATAGTCTTCTTCCAAAAATCTAAAGTGGGTCTTGATGACCACCTTTTGATCTTCGGGACCATAGAACATACACCCTTTTTGTTCCGGGTATCCTCTAAAACAATTTTTAATTTCGATCGAGGATCCAATTTATCGCTTCCTTGTCCAACACGAGGGCGGACATCCCCAAATTCTCATGTGTCTCATACTAGGCTTGCGCCGATCCACAATTCTTTGGGAGTTTTGGGAACCAATTTGGATGGCACGAAGTTGAATGTAAGTCATTGTTTCCAAGGCATGACGAGCGACTTGGGAAGATCCGCATAACTCATCATTGATCTAACCATTTCCAAAAGAGTTCGTTTCTTAGCTCGCAACCCCATTTTGTTGAGGGGTTCAGGGTGCAGTGAGTTGGGATACAATCCCTTCATCAGATAAGTAGTTCAAAAACTCATCGTTGAGGTATTCGCCTCCACAATCAGATCAAAGAGACTTGATACATTTTTCCCTATGATTCTCTGCTTGAGCCTTAAATTCTTTGAATTTCTCAAAGGTCTCAGATTTATGCTTCATAAGGAAAATATAACCGTACCTTGAGTAATCATCAATAAAAGTGACGAAATACTCATAACCTCCTCTTGCTTTGGTTGACATTGGACCACATACATCTGTGTGAGCGATCTCTAACACTTCTTTGGCCCTATTCCCCTTGGCTCCAAATGCCCTCTTGGTCATTTTACCTTCCAAACATGATTCGCAGGTTGGAAACGGTTCAACTTGGAGAAGCCCTAGTGAACCGTCTCTCACCAACCTTTGGATCCTCTTTGGATTTATATGACCCAATCTTAGATGCCAAAGAAGTGTCTCGTTCACGTCTTATGAACGTTTTCTTTTCTCGGAAACAGTTGATGTGTTATAGGATACATTTCGTGAGTGGTGTGCACAGTTAATTGTATAGATATCATTTAACAACGTTCCATGATAGATAAATTTATCAAAAAGAAAAATGGTAACAACTTTATTAAAAAGTAACCGAATATCCATCATAAAAAGTTTAGAAATTGAAAACAAATTCTTTCTAAAAATCTGGAACGTGAAGGATATCTCAAAATTAAAACTATGTCTTCAAAAGACAGGTGCACTTCTCCCACTGCTTCAGCTGCCACTCTCATAGCATCGCCCAGTGTGATGAGGATTTCACTCCCACTAAGTTGTCGGATCATTTTGAACCCGTGAAGCCAACATGATTAGTGGATCTCGTATCAACCACCCACGAATGAGAAGTATACGCCGCTAAACAAGTTTCAACAACTAGTGCGTGAGAATTACCTTTCTTTCCGTCCCTTTTGGGGTTGGAACAAGCAAAACCTCCATTGTCCTCTCTCACCGCAGCTTAAGCACTTCCTCTTTGGACTTTCCTTGACACAACAAGCATTCCTCATCTTACCATTTTCGCAACTTGTGATTGAGTTTTAATGCTTATGGCCTTTGGTCCTCTTCTTTATCTTGCCTACCCTTGGCCTAGAAGATGAAGACGGACCACTTGTCGTCAAAGCTTGAGTTTGGTGCCTTATCATCATTTCTGCCGAGACCAAAAGCTTGCAACAAATTAACTAGCGAGGCCAAAATGCTCAAAAACTTTTTGGGAGAGTGAAGTACCAAATTCATCCGAGTCTCCAAATCATGTCTGCGACTCGAATCTCAAGTTTGTTCGGATGGGCCATCTATTTTGAGGACGTAATCCCTTACGGGTTTGCCCTCCACCATTTTCAAATGACGACATCTCTCGCAAGGTGATCGACGAGTCCCGCATGTTTTGACTCGTCAGTTGCCTCATCTGATTTTCGTGTGTCAAGAATCCACTTGTGCTTTTGTGCAGTTAGGACAATTATAATTTTTCGTTTCCAATCAATATAGTTTTCATATATATTGTATTGACTCTAAGTATAATAACAGTGGATTAAAAGGTAACGACATGCTGAACTGAAATAAACAACTATATGCAATAGCACAAGTATATCACAAGATTCGATCACATGCATCATATTTAAAATCTCAAAAAAAATATGAACATGCATCGACCAACATCTCAAAACAGTTTAAATAAGCCACGTGGGGTGGGTCATTATTTAAACACATTCAAGCAGGTTACAAACAAGAACAGTTACAAACCTTTAATATCCAAATTAATAGTTGGCTCACACTTGACCAATATAAAATTGACAGGGACTTCGGGGAAGTATATGCATATCAATTTTATACCTAAGTAATAACCATGATTAAATACAGGATTATTATTTCGCTTTGATCGAGCCTCGTGGGGAGGGTCATCGTCGCCACTAGTAATAACCCACAATCATCCGTTTGGAATTCATTCATGTGAAAGCTATCTTTTGACCGTCCCGTGGGGGGAATTTCTCCAAAAGAATTCACAAATAAAAAATCATGGAGGTCAAAATTAATTCAATTTTATTATTCGGAATAAAATTGTCAATTAATTATTTAAACATACTTAGTAATTTTGAAGGTGAGATTTTTCATTTGGGCAATTCTCATGCAAACACATTTAAACAAATTAAATAAAGCATAAGAAAGCACAAATAAATCAAGCAAAACAGAAAAATAAACATATTGGGCACAAATTATCCAATTGTCATGGTTTGATTTTTCTTGGCTTGATCTTGAAGAAACACCGTCTCGAATTTCTCCCACTCGATAGTCTCGAAAAGAACTCTGTCTCGAAATGCCACGCCAAGTAGCTCGCACTTGGGATGCACTCCCAAGATCCGTGGCCGCTTAGCGAACAACCGCGTCGTGTGCCTTGCACAGCGCATCGTCCTTGCGGCAGCGATGTCGCCCGCCCGGCGCCCGATAATCGCCCGCCCGAGCGCCCGTGTCGCCCGTGTCCCGCGCCGCCAGCGTGCGCCTAGAAACATCGCCCGCCAGCGCCGCCTGCACGCGTCGCTGTCATCGTCCCCCTCGCGCCTGGTGGTTTTCCGCCCCTTCGCGCGCCAGCGTCCATTCCCGATCTCACTTTCGCGGTGTTCGCGTGCGCCTTAGCGCCCGCCGTCGTCGCGTGCTTTGATCCTCGTGGCTTTCGCCCTCGGCCTCGCCCTGCGGCGTGCTCGTGCTGTAGCGTCGCGTCCATGTGCGCGTGCCTCCTTGGCATGTTTTACAAGGACCGCCGCCTAAGCCCTTGGATTACGGATTTCGGCCCTTTAATTCTTCATCTCCGTCCTCGTTTTCGATCTGGTTACAATTTATTTACAAAAATAAATTAACCTAGATCTAGACTAGTCTATTACATTGATCAAATAAAAAAAATTCTAATCTACTCGTGGATTTTCTCACGAGGCAAAACGAATCCGAACGAATCGAATTAAAAAACCACAGTTTATATGCATGCATAAACAAACACATTAAAATCCATGACAATTGGATACCTGCAAAATAGATCCAGCAATTCTACTATCCAATTTCAAATTTAATGCTAACGAATTAAATTATAATTTAAAAAATTCAGAGCCCGAAACCGTAGCTCTGATACCAGTTGTTGGGGATAAGTTGCACAGATCTATTCGGGGTGAATATTTAAATATAAATTTAATTCTTTAATTATTACTAGCATGAATTAATCCTATATTAATTCAAATAATAATCCAACAACATATCATGCATATAATAATTCACGTAAAACCTACGCATGCGGAATACTACGAGTTTACGTGAACGTACCTCTTGGGATGGCAACGGTATGGCTAAATAGACTAACCGTAAGGACTTTCCAAGTATTCCCTTAGTCCTCGTTCGACTATCCGGTGGAAGGATTCTTGTGAACGATTTAACAAAAGAAAAATAAAATATGTTGCACCACCTTTGTGGATTTACTAATTTTTCCAGCACATGGAATTGTACTTGGGAATGAAAGAATCATCCCCTATTTATAGATACTAGGGTGGACGAAAATTTTGGCAAAATATGATGTGGGAAAATCTTTTCTTGATCTCCAAGAAATCTTGAATATATCTCCTATATTTTTTTTTCCATAATCATAATATTCCATAAAAATCCCACCTTATCTATTTGCTATGGAATTAAAAAAAATATTGGGGTCCAAGATTCCAAGATTTGGATCTTCTTGAATTTATGAGATATTCTTGTATTTCAAGAAATACATATCTTCCATAATATCTTTTCAAGAAAATCAAGAAAATCTTTCTTGCCCTATATTTTCTAATTTTTCGAAAAACACATATGAATTAACCAAGTGGGAGATTTCTTGAATTTAAAGAGATAATCTTGTATTCCAAGAATACATATCTTCATTCCATAACAAAATTCAAAGAAAATATTTCTCCCAACTTTATCCATAATTTTCGAAATATTATTGGAAAAATAAGCAACATTATTTATTTTATTTTAATCATCTTTTCAGTTAATGGACTATATGTTGGGCTACTCAGGGGGCCTTTAGGAGAATTAAGATTGGACCTTCTAATGGACCTTGAATATCTAATATTGAGCCACAATATAATTCAAGCCCATAAATATTAATTAATCCCACTACATAATTAATATTGACTATCCATCTTAACCCATATTACGGTCAATATGGCTCTAGGTCATTATTTCCCGTGTTTAAGATTATCTAGCCCATTAATTAATTCAAGCCACTGAAATAGCTTCCCATTAATTAATATCTTTTATCCTTGGTCAAGGAACGGTTCAACATTATTATCCATACCGGAAACTAATTCCACTTGCAAGATTTGGTATGATAAAGCTTATGAACCTCCCAAGGGGGCAAATCAAACAAGCGTACTTGCACACGATTCTTCGTATTAAATCTTAGCAATCACATGTTACTAATAATATTGCCCAAGATAAAAAGTATTGAATCTCATTGATTCGCTACCCATGATAAGTCAAAGCAATAGTTACCAATCCCACGGGATCCTATTTAAGGGACGAAGGTTAAGAAATAACGAACCACTGAGGTCTAATTCTTCCTTGTTCAGTTCTGAAGAATTTATCCTTCAGAGGGTTCTATTCAATTGCATCAGTCATGCACTAGTGTAATCTCTTGTTCAAGACAAGCCAATATGAGCCTTACACTTCAACCTTTCATGATGGGTTGTTCATTTCCATCTAGGTCGTGAATGGCGTACTTTTAGTTACAAGGGACTGTTAATTTAATCTTCTGTGATCTGGTATCACTAAATTAACTACAATGTAACACGTACGACTTATTGAACAGTTATGCATTAAATATATGTAACATTCAATAATATTTAAAGCATCAGTGATAAACAATTTATTTCAGTAAATAAGTCTGGAAATTCAGTTTCGATTATACAAAGTAAAAAACATACTTTCCAGTATAATCCCAACATCTCACTCCCACTAAGTTGTCAGATCTGCTTGAACCCCTGTAAAGTGAAACAAACATGATCAGTGGATCCCGTATCCACTATCCACAAGTGGGAAGCATACGCCGCTAAACAAGTTTCAACAACTAGTGCATGATTATTACCTTTCTTTCCATTCCGTATGGGTTTGGAACAGGCATCCCTCCAGTGTCCCTTTTCACCGCAGTTAAAACACTTCCCCTTTGGGTTTTTCTTGACACCCAACCATTTGACTGCCTCTCTCTTACTTTTCTTGATAATGGGATTACATTGGTCTTGACAGGTTTTCTCCTCATCAATCTTGTCCACCATTGACCTAGATTTTGAGAGGAAGACTTTTAGTCACCAATGCTTCATCCTCCTTTCCCAAATGTTTCTCTACTGTCTCCAAAACCTCTTGCAGAGTATCCATAGTGAACATGCGATCGCTCATCACAAAACTACAGTAAAACTCATCGAAAGATTTTGGAAGAGTTAGGAGGAGGACCTCAATTTTAGACCCATCACAATACTTAGCACCAAGATAAGCAAGTTTGTCAAAATAGCTCTTGACTTTGAGAACATGATCCCTCACGGGTGTTCCTTCTGTCATCCTTAGACTAGCCATGTCATTGTTTCTCAACTGACTGATCATGCGGTTTTCTGTTGAAAACATTTCTCCAAGACTCTCCATGATTTCCGCAGCAGATTCAACTCCTTTATGAATGTATCTCAAATCATCAGACAAGGAAGTCTCAACTGACTGATCATGCGGTTTTCTGTTGAAAACATCTCTCCAAGACTCTCCATGATTTCCGCAGCAGATTCAACTCCTTTATGAATGTATCTCAAATCATCAGACAAGGAAGTCAAGATTATACATTTCATAAGTTCATTGGAACGCTCCCAGTCATCAATCTGTAGTCTCTCCGCACTTGTTGATCCTTTAGCTGGCTTGTCAGGCTTGGGTACGCCAAGAACCCAGTAGTGTTTTTGTTGTGCAGTGAGGACAATTTTCATGTTTTGTTTCCAAGTTTCATAATTTTTACCAGAAAGTTGGTGTTCTTTGAGTGTATATAACAGTGGATTAAAAGGTTGCGACATGCTGAACTGAAATAAATAACGATTTGCATAAGCACAAAATTATCACATATTTCGATCACATGTATCATATAAAAATCCAAAAAAAAAATATGAACATGCATCAGCCAACATCTCAAAATAGTTTAAATAAGCCACGTGGGGTGGGTCATTATTTAAACACATTCAAGAAGGTTACAAACAAGAAAACAGTTACAAACCTTTAATATCCAGATTAATAGTTGGCTCTCACTTGAGCAATATAAGATTGACAGGGACTTCGGGGAAGTATATGCATATCAATCTTATACCAAAGTAATAACCATGATTAAATACAAAATTATTATTTCGCTTTGAACGAGCCTCGTGGGGAGGGTCATCGTCGCCACTAATAATAATCCACAATCATCCGTTTGGAATTCATTCATGTGAAAGCTATCTTTTGGCCGTCCCGTGGGGGGAATTTCTCCAAATGAATTCACAAATAAATAAATCATGGAGGTCAAAATTAATTCAGTTTTATTATCCGGAATAAAATTATCAATTAATTATTTAAAACATACTTAGTAATTTTCGAAAGTGATATTTTTCCAAAATAATTTCTCATGCATCGCATATTCAAACATAATTAAATACGCACGAAAAATAAAGCAAACATCAAAACAAAATTAAACATATTGGGCACATATATCCAATTGTCACAGTTAATTTTTGTCATGTCTTGATCTTGAGAAATCGTCTTCATATCCTTCATCGTTCGTCTCGAAAATCTCTCACTTGACCGCAACATGTTCTTTAAAACGTTTTCCATCTAGGTCCGAACAACGTCCGACATTGGGTAGCTCACGCCCGGAAACACGTCAACAGACGCTATACAAGACGCTCGCGTCTAGGTTAGCCATCCGTCGCCTCGCGAGAACTCGGGAACGACACTTATGCGCACGCCCGCCCATCGCCTCATGAGCGCCCGGCGGCTTAGCCCCCGCCAGCGCTGTCTGGCTGCGCGCCCTTACCCCGTCGCCCCGTGCTCATGCCACCGGCTTCGCCGTCTTACTGGCAGGTTCGCTCGCCGCGCTTTCGTCGCGATCTCCGCGTTCACATGCGTAAGCCCTCGACGCCCTCGCCCATCAATCTCAATCCATCGCACGCCCACGCCAAAGGCGTGTGCCCACGTGTTGCGGCGCCTCTCTTTGCTGCCGTGTCGCGACCACCTAACACTTCGTGCCTTGGCTCGCGTACGTCAAGGCACTTGGTCACCCGTCTTTAATTCTTCGTCTTCGTTCTCAATCCAGTTATAGTTTATTTACAAAAAATAAATAAACCTATATCTAGAATAGTCTATTACATTGATCAAATCAAACAAATCCTAATCTACTCGTGGATTTTCTCACGAGGCAACACGAATTCGAACGAATCGAATTAAAAACCACAATCTATATGCATGCATAAATAAACATTCATCAAATACCATGACAATTGGATACCGCAAAAAAAAGATCTAGCAATTCTACTATCCAGTTTTAAATTTAATGAACAACTAATTAAATTACAATTTAAAAAATCAGAGCCCGAAACCGTGGCTCTGGTACCAGTTGTTGGGGAATTAATTGCACGGATCTATTCGGGATGAATATTTAAATACAAATTTAATTCTAACAATTATTACTAGCATGAATTAATCCTATATTAATTCAAATAATAATTCAACAACAAATCATGCATAAAAATTCGTCACATAAATCCTACGCATGCGGAATTGCTAAGAGTTTACGTGAACTAACCTCTCGGAGTGACAACCGTTGAGAAGATGGATCTCGTTCACACGAATAACAAAAAGACCTTCTCAAGTATTCCCTCGTCCTTGTCCAACAATCCGGTGGTAGGATGCTCGCGAACAATTAACAAAAGGAAAAATAAAATTATGTTGCACCACCTTTGTGGATTTCTAATTTTTCCAACACATGCAATTGCATTGGAGATGAAAAAATCATCCCCTATTTATAATACTAGGGGTGGCCAATTTTTGCCCTAGGAATAAGATGGAAAATCTTTTTCTTGATCTCCAAGAAATCTTGAATATATCCAATATATTCTTTTCTCCATAATTAAAATATTCCATAAATATCCCACCTCCTTATATTAAGGGATTTTCGAAAATTACCTATTAAATAGGGAAGAAATAGGATCTTTGACTCTTCTTGAATTTATGAGATAATCTTGTATTTCAAGAATACATACTCCATAAAATCTTTTCAAGAAAATCAAGAAAATCTTTTCTCTTTCCTTCTTTATTATTTTCGAAAAAAAATTGGAAAATAAGCAACAATAATTTATTTTATTTTAAGCACATTTTTCAGTTATTGGACTTTATCTTTAGACTACTTGAGGGGCCTTTAGGAGAATTAAGATTGGACCTTCCAATGGATCTTGAATTTCCAATATTGAGCCACAATATTTTCCAAGCTCATAAATATTAATTAGTCCCACTACATAATTAATATGACTAATTAATATTGCACTATCCATCTTAACTCATATTACTGTTAATATGGCTCCCGGTTATTATTTCCTGCGTTTAAGATTATCCAGTCCATTAATTAATTTAGGCCACCGAAATAGCTTCATATTAATTAACATCTTTTTCCTTGGTCAAAGAACGACTCAACATTACTATCCATATAGGAAAACTAATTCCACTTGCAAGATTTTGTATGATAAATCTTCTGAGCCTCCCAAGGGGACAAATCAAATAAGACGTACTTGCACACGTTTCACCGTATTAAATCTTAGCAATTGTCGTGTAACCAAAATCATTGCCCAGGATATAAGGTATTGAATCTCATTGATTCTCTTCCCATCATAAGTCAAAGCAATGATTATTGATTCCACGCGATCCTATTTAAGGGACGGAGATTAAGAAACAATGAACCACTGAGGTTTAATTCTTCTATATTCAGTACTGAAGAATTTTCCTCCTGTAGGTCCTATTCAGTGCATCATAATGCACTAGTGCAATCTCTTGGTCAAGACAAGTCAATCTGAGCCTTACACTTCAACCTTTCACGATGGTTTGTTCATTTCCATCTGGGTCGTGAATTATGTACTTTTAGTTACAAGGGACTGTTAATTTAATCTTCTGTGATCTGGTATCACTAAATTAACTACAATGTAATACGTACTATTTATTGAACAGTTATGCAGTAAATATATGTAACAATCAATGATATTTAAAGCATCAGTGATAAATAATTTATTTCAGTAAATAAGACAGAAATTCAGTCCGGTTATACAAAGTAAAAGCATAATTTCCAGTATAACCCTAACACCTACGCTATCTAACACACCTCTCAATTTAGTTCTATAAATAGGGGCTTCGCCCCTAACTCTCAATTTCTCCTTGTTCTGCACTCCCTCTGCCTGATTTTCTGCGACTTCTCCGGCGAACCTCCGTGCAAGATTCTAGGCGAGATTTATGGTTACTTCAAAATGCGACACTTTAATCTGGTTTCTTTGAAGGTAATTTTATCATCTCTTTGGGTTTTCTTTTATAAGCAAGAATGTCAGATGAAGGTAGTAGGACAAGTGGTGCGTGGGTAGCGCCGTTAGTGAGGACTTGTATTGTAGGAAAGGCGGTTATGGTGGAATTATTGTCAGATTCATTGTATGGGACGAATGTGGCGGATTCGACTGCTGTTAGGAATTCAAGAAACGATCCGACTGAGCTTGCCACAACTGCCGCCACCATTGGGTGCGGACTGGATTTGAGAGGATCCTCTAGGAAGGATGATGATGAGAATGGGGATGGTGAGAACATCTCGGGGTCGTCCATAGGGACGAGTATGAGCAAATGGATCACAATGCAATCGAGGTCATCCATGAAGGTCGTCCGCATACGCCGAGCTATTTCGAATACATCCCAAAGTTCCCGTGTCGCCAACCTTTGAGACCTGCTTGGGCGGCAGTTGAAAATGACTATGGTGCGAGCTTCGTGATGATCAGTGTCGTGACCAAGGCTGACATGTGGTGTCCGACATCAATTTTGGATTCCTAGCAATGTCTATTTCTAGGTTCTGAACATGAACAAACGAGCTGATCAGCCTTCCCGGGTGCGTCGCAATTAACTATGACAAAATGGTGGGAGGAGTCTGTTTTCCCTTACATCCGAGGGTTAGCGAGCTCCTTGCCTTCTAGAATATTTCCTTACACAAATAGCCAGTAACAGTTGGAGCATGATCATCAGGTTGTTAACTCTCTTCGGTCAAATCTAGCCCAGGGAGTTTCCCACTACCGTCGAACTAAATTATCTGGCCTTCTTGTCGAGGTTGGATGTGGGCGAGGGGTGGTACTATGTTAAAGCTCGCCTACTGTTGAAAATTATCGAGGATGTCCCCAACAAGATTGCAAACTGGAAAGACCGAAGTCTGACAGAAAAAAAAGAAGAAATATTGCTTGCTTGGAGTTAACTTGCTCTTACAGCAACCACATAAGTAAGTTATTTTTTTTAAGTTTGCTCACATAGTACTAATTTAACTCTCATTTTTGCAGGTGTCCCGTTGCTTAAACCAGAAAATTTGCCCGACGTCTTTAATATTCGACTTATATAATAAGTCTACGACCGAAAGGATTGATCTCTGCACAAATTACAAGACGACGAACTCCGGAGGAGAGCTGATCTAGAACTTGGTCCAAACCAATTTCTCGCCCAAACCCGATCAGGTTTGGACATGTTTCCTTTTATCATTTGAGTTAAAACTTGTCCTAAATCTTGAACCTTTCTATTTTATTTTGCAAAACTATATGTTGTTTCCATTGCCTTCAAATACCTCGACTAATCCGAGCAATGGAGAACTTTCACCCAGCCGACCTTGCAGGGAAGGCCAAGAGGGCTTTGGAGAAAAGGAGTGAGAAACCTTCCGGGACCACTCGGAAAAAGACTCAGGCCCTTCCTCGAAAAAGAACAAAAAAAGGCTGAGGTGGGTGCTCCGTTATATCCAGGCCCAAACCATTGGCTCATGTCGATGAGCCTATTTCGACGACCTCCCCTCAAGGTTGCCTTGTGATCTCACCTCCGGGCGAGGTCCCTCCTATTCAGGTCACCATTACTCGTCCCCGCGACCGAAGTACAGAGGATCACACTTTCCTCGGTTGGTATGATGACATGGTGGTTAGATATGTATATCTATTTTTTGGAGTCTTTCTTGTGTTTTGCTTTTCCGATGTTCAAAGTCTTTGTTTTTCTTTTTTTAGGTATGGCCCTACGGATGGCGTTCATCGGGATGAGCCTATCCAAGATTATCTTTGGTCCAAGATTGCGACCGGGAGTGATGTCCTGCCGTCCTATTTTTCGAAAGGCCTTTGAGGACATTCCCCTCTCTTGGATGGTGCCCTAAGATGAGGATGCGACCAGGCACAGCTTTGGGGACAACTTGATCACTACCACTTTTCATGCTTGCCGAACTCTGACCTTTATCGAGAAGGCTCAGGAATAACACTCTCTTGCGTGCGCTGCCCTTCAAAACGATATCAACAGGTTGACCTGGGAGAGCGAGGTTCTTTTTGTCCAAACTCAAAAACTCAGAAGACAAAGCGACCGACCTGGCTCATGCCCTTGGTTCCCGTTAATGGAAAATAGAGAAGTCCTTTGGCGGAACCAACGAGGTTAAACACCAAGTTGTCGAAGCCAATGCTCAATACGATCAGAGAATCCAAAAGCTGGAGGAGAAATTTCGTCAATTCGAGGGCGAGAAAAAGGATTTCAAAATCAAGGTTATCGATGATTAGATGTCAAATTTTGCCTATATCTGTTTCTATGCTAACGCAGTTCGGGTTGTTCACCAGCTCGAACTCGATCTTTCGGCTGTCTGCGAGGATCTGAAGGCCAAGCTTGTGGCGTACATGCAGCAGAATAATCTGGCCTCGAATGTGCAGCTCTTTCTTGCAGATTTAGGTAATTTGGGGTGACTTCTCATTCTTGTCTCCTGGGATTACTTTATATGACCTGAAGGTTTTGCTCGTCGAGGCCGATAATGATGAAGATGGCGAAGATGTTGTTGACCTCGAACAGGGCGAGGACTGTTGGAATATAGAGGCACGTAAACAAGTAATACATACGCAGTGGAATAAAAAAGTTCACCAACAACGAACAATTAATTGCACAAACAAGTGTGATTAATCATAACAAGAAATCTTACAACAATTCGATAGCAGATTTCTCAACTACGGTATCCACATAATCCCCGTAGACAGATTTGCACAGATCTGTCAGCGTTGAATCTGAGACGGAATTTGCTAGGAAAATTTATATTCTAGATTTTATGGAGAAACTAGGTTTTCTTGTTGTAGTCAATAATGAATCCCGGGATGTCATATATATAGGGAGGGATTGTCTTAAATCTTAAGCAATATTTATTAGGAAGATAATTCCTAATCTTGCAAAACAAATCTCAAAGATATGTTTTTTCCTACGGATATTTTCCTACAATAATATTCCATAATATTATTTGGGATTCCTATTTAATTAAATCTAATTTAATTAAATAGTAATAATAATTAATTCTAAATTATATATTATTAATTCTCCAAAAATTAAATATTAAATCTAATTTAATACTTAATCAACCAACTATAATCCGTACACGGGGGTTACTTGTTGTGTGACCCATAAGCCCTCATATATCGAGTGATTAGTCAAACTAATGGTCTTAATTGAACCCTAGACAATAAATCAGACATTCTCAATATTTGAGGTACGTTGCGAGAAACGTGCAACTACCTGTAACTGTAATATGGGTTATTACGATTTTCTCATTTCATTCACGAATACTAGATTAGTCTTGAACATGATGAAGTGTCTATTCAAATAACTTAATCACTTTATCTCCAATCACTAATTGATCACTTATGTCACACTTGGCCACAAAGTCCAAGTTGACGTGCATCGGCCAATGACTTTGATCCAATTATGATGAGAATGTGAGTATTCTCTCTAAATCCACTTTGAGGAATGAATCATGTTCTTGGCACAACTACCACGCACATGCACTTCTTGATGAACTCAATCCAAGTCATATCTACCCATGGAAGGGTGTAAGCGTCGGTCATGGTCAAAGTTCATCACTCCATGCATGTCGTGCGTATTGACCTCAAGTCAAAGGAGTATCGCATCGCTCCCACTAACCGAGACACCCGTAGACACATATAGTGAAACTACATCAAACGGTTGCTCGGAGGGTATACCAATACCCTCTAAAGTATTTGTGCATCCATCATGAGATACCTAGTATCTCGCAGTAAGTGAGATTTTACTACACTCTCTAAGAGTATGATGCAGATCGCACACCAATCTCCATTTCATCATCAATATAACATTCTTGATGATCCTTGATCGGGGCTATTTGAGAATCATGCTTAAGTCATCTGAGTTCTCACACACTCAATGACAGCAGTGATTCAAGAGAACAAAGATAAGAACAAATGTAAATAATCAAACATAATATTATAATAAGTGTATTGTCATACATTAATATTAAATGAACTATAATATTAAGTCAAACTGAATATCATCTAGTATTATGTCCTTACAATAGATTGTATCTAGGAAACTAACACTAACAATCTCCAACTTGGACTAGAGTCAATCACCTATATGTCTAACCCCTAGACCATCAAATGTCTAGTGTGTACATGAACACTTAGTGTTTTGGTGAAATGACCTTCCAAATTAAATGTGTGGGAATACATTTTGATTCTATTTCTCCTATCTTTATGATCTCTCGAATCAAATGATAAGTCTAGGTACATGCTTGTTTTTGTTTGCTGATCTTAGTTCCTTTGCTTACGCATTTCGCACCAACGTTGTCTTAATACAACTTTATTAAACAACTGGCACTCGGAACTACCCCTAGTTCTCTTAAGAACTATAAAATTCGGACAACCTCCTTGAGGCTTCTGATACAGCAATGTACTCAACTTCGATTGTTGAATCTGCGGTCCTTTTGCTTGGAACTATTCCAACTAACCGCCTCATTATTGAGAGTAAAACGTAACCTGACTTTGATTTGTAATCATCACAATTGGATTGGAAACTTGCGTTAGCATAACCAGAGAGTACTAGTTCTGACTGTCCACCATAGACAAGGAAACATTCTTTAGTTCGTCTAAGATACTTCAGAATGATCCTGACAGCAATCCAGTGAGATTCACCCGGATTCTGTTGGTATCTACTAGTGGTGCTGATAGCGTAAGCCACGTTTGGCCTAGTGCAAGTCATGGTGTACATGATTGACCCAATTGCATATGCATATGAGACATCTTTCATGTGCTTGATATCAACTTCAACAGAAGGACAATCCTCCTTTGACAGCATTATCCCATGATTTGCCGGTAGAGACCCTCTCTTAGAGTTCTCTATCGCAAAACGCTTCAACACCTTGTCTACATAGGTAGACTGAGACAGCCTCAACATCCTCTTGGATCTGTCCATGTGGATCTTGATCCCTAATATGTAGCAAGCTTCACAAAGATCCTTCATCATGAAGGACTTTGACAACCAATCTTCAAAGGACTGCATTAACAGGATATTGTTTCCCAAAATTAATATGTCTTTCACACATACGATTATGAAAACAATATTCTTCCCATTGCGTTTACAATAAACGCAAGGATCTTTCGAATTTCTGATGAAGTCAAAAGATTTGATAGCTTCATCAAATTGGATATTCCAACTCCTAGAAGCTTGCTTCAATCCATAAATGGATATCTTTAGCTTGCATACTAGATTATAATTTGGCTTAGATGTAAAACCTCCTGGTTGAGTCATAAACACTTTCTTATCAATGTTTCCATTGAGGAAAAGCTGTTTTGACATCCATCTGCCAAATCTCATAATCACAGTGTGCAACTGGTGAGAAGGTCTCATCATAGTCAATGTCTTTGCGTCGACTATTACCCTTCGCCACCAACCTAGATTTGTAGGTTTGTACTTTACCATTTGCATCGGTCTCTCACTTGAAGACCCAACCAACCCTTTTAGACAACTCAACCAAGTCCTAGACTTGATTGGTGTACATCGAGTCCATCTCAAATTTCACGGCTTCATGTCACTTCCCTGAATCAATATCTGATATTGCTTCAGAATAAGTATTAGGATCGTCCTTATCCGATATGTCCACATTATCGAGTTCCTCCAAGAGATAATCGTATCTAATGGGTGGACTACAATTCCTAATTGACTTAATGAGATGTGGTTGTGCAGGCTATACATTCTGATCGTTAAAATTTTGTGGTGAATCGATTTCATCAATGTCCGGAGAGTCCTCAAGAGCTAGACTTTCATATGCCTCTTGGGCGGGAGTTTGAATTATGTTGTTCTCGTTCAGCCAACTTGGATACTCCAATTACACTCCCACTGGCTGAAAGACGATCACCTAGTGAAAGACTCCCACCGTGAAAGTTGATGAATGCTCCCACTGGTTCCTTGTCATGTTGCTTTGACAAGATATCAGTCTCTTTGTTAATTTTTGGTTCTTGAATTTCTTCAAGTTCTATCAACTTACGACCTAGTTCCTTAAAGACATAGTCTTCTTCGAGGAACTTGGTCTGCCTAGAAACAATCACTGATTATTTCTCAGGTAGATAGACGTAAAATCCTTTAGTTACCTTAGGATATCCCACAAAGTAACCCTTTTCACCTTTGGATTCCAACTTGTCGGTAAGCATCCTTTTCACAATCACGGGGCAACCCCATGTTTGATATGTGTAAAAGTTGGCTTCTTGCCATACCATAGTTCATATGGTGTATGCTCAACCGATCTAGATGGAATCCTATTCAGAATGTAAATTGAGGTTTGTAATGCGTATTCCCATAAGAATGTCGGAAGAGAGGAGAAGCTCATCATGGACCTCACCATGTCTAACAGGGTTCGGTTTCTCCTCTCGAACACACCGTTCATTTGAGGTATTTCGGGAGGAGTACATTGTGACTGGATTCCATGTAACTTCAAGTAATCAGTGAATTCATGGCTAAGGTATTCACCTCCTCGATCTGATCGAAGAGTCTTGATACTCTTACCAAGTTGCTTCTCTACTTCAGCCTTAAACTCCTTGAATTTCTCAAAAGATTCGAATTTGTGTTTCATAAGATACACGTATCCGTATCTTGAGAAATCATCAGAAAAAGTGATGAAGTATCCAAATGACCCCTAGTTAGAGTGGACAATGGTCCACAAACATCGTTGTAGATCAACTCTAGAACTTCTTTGGCATGCACCCCTTTCCCGGAAAAGGGTATGTTGATCATCTTGCCCATGAGATAAGATTCACAATCTCCATAAGACACAGTCGAATGGGGTTAAGTAGTCTAACTTTCTTAACCTTGTAATTCTTCTCTTGTTTACATGATCAAGTTCTACAATGTCATAAGTAAGTCGGGTTTTCATGATTACTAAGTTTGAGTCTTTTATTTTGTATATTAAGAACATCATATTCATAATGCAAAAAATATATGTTACGAGTAATAGAAAGAACTAGATGGCAATCATTAAGTTCTAATCTAAGACCAAAGGGCAAGTCTAACACATAAGTCCCCACACGTTCAGTTAGCAACTCTTGCTTCATTTCCACGTGTTAGACGACTTCACCCGCCCTAATTGCTCTAAGATGCATTAGCCCCTTCACATTCGTATAAATGTGAGAGCCACATCCGATATCTAATACCAAGCAGTTAGCGCTATTAATGAATATGTTTATCTTAATAACAAACATAGATATTCTAGTGCCAGGAGCACCTAGTGCCTTCCTTTTAGCAACCAGAACCTTGCAGTCCTTCTTCCAGTGCCCCCTTCTACTTATAGTAGAGGCACACATCCTTGTCTACTTGCTCCTTCCTTTGAGCACCATCTTAGTGACAGTGAACTCAAAAGTCTTGAGCATGTTGTGAAGTTTAAGCATGGTCGCATCCGTCTTATTCATATTTTAGTTCACAATGAACTCAGAACATGAATCCAAAAGCGACTAGAGGATAACATAAATGAAAAATGTCTTTTAGCTCAAAGCCTAAATTACCAAGTTTCTCAATTAGGTCTATCATCATTAGCACATGAGGTGAAATCTCCCTTCTTTAGCTAACCGGCATCTGAACAGATCTCTCATCACTTCATAAAACTCAAAACGAGATTCAGAATCAAAGAGATCCTTCAGATGCTTGAGCATTTTGAAGGGACCCATTTTCTCATGTTGCCTATGTATATCGGGAGGCATGCCGAGCAATATCACACACTGAGCCTGGGAAGCATCCTCTTGATGCTTCTTCTGAGTTGCTACGTCAAACGTGGCTGCCTCAGAGTACCAGCTTTAAGAGTAACCGGGATATACGTGTCCAACACGTACTCAATCTTTTCTTGCCTTAGCACCAAACACATATTTCGGTGCCATTCCAGAAAATTTGGCCTAGCCAATTTAGTTTGTTTCCAAAACACATCTCAGTAACAGTTATATATTTCAACTAACCAAGAGAAATAAAATAAAACGAGAATTAAACACATAATTCTTATGATCAATATTAGCAAAAATAAACGTGGCCTTTCTTTTGTATTTATTTTGTCTCCATTATTTTCACATACTCCACGACCTCATCGGAAGACTACAAATTTATATCAGATATAAATTGTAATGGACTAGGATCCACATTCCTACTATCACAATATCTGCTTGGGCTGAATACTATGATAGCAGAACTGGTAGGTCTCCAAACCAATTGCAAAAACTGCAACTCCTAGTTGATTGAACCTAGTTCAATCGGATGTCCCTTGACTTTCGTTTCCCTGCTTGGGCTGGTGAAACAAAGTCAAGTTGATTTACAACCATCAAGCGGCGACACTTCGTGTCCCTATAAAAGTCTCGTTAGATGTAGATCCGAGCAAAAGACTTGGGCCTTAAATACTCATTGGAACGAAATCTCCGGTTTACTTTTAACTTTGATGGAAGACATCGTTCAATTTAATGAAAATCATATTTAAGTGAGAAACATTTTAAAGGCGGGGTATTAATTTCTTAATCGAGATCCAACATGTTAATCTACATCACATTTGAGCAATTATTGGACGTCGCCTACCCAAACATGGCATTATACGGACTAACACTTATATGGGCGCCGTCTACCCAAACATTAATACGGTCCGATAATTATTGGGTGCCGCCTACCAAAACATTAATAATGTGGACTGTAAAACCGTTTAACGAATTAAATTTAAAAAAGGTTAAACAAGTGGGATTTAATAATTTCTTTTTAAATCAAATTTCAAAATCCAATTTAAATTTGATTTTAAATTATTAAAATTTAATAATTAATCCAATTAATTATTTTGGTCCAACCAATATCCAATTTTAAATTAATCCAAATTAATTTACAAAATCAGATTTTAATTATTTTATTGTTAGGGGCTCAGATGCAATTTCCAAAATTGCACTAGAGGGCCTGTTCCAAATTAAATTTGCAAAGCAACCCTCTGCCATCACCGCCCGAATCTGACAGCATCCAATATGTAATTTGGGACAACCGTTTCCAAATACCAACCTAAATCATCAACAATTTCAGAATCAATCTAATCAATTCATCAAATTTGTCCATCTGTAGCAATCGAAATCGAGCCCAGAAGAACGAAGTCAATTGAACAAGAAACAGGTTATTCATGGCACAAAATCGGCACCCACAATTCTAAATAATGGGGGATACAGTACCAAAATCAAGTTCAAAACCAGGGTAAGGAGATGACGACAGGCAACCAGTCAGCGTTAGAAGCAAAACGAGACGGACGAATCGACGCCGCCATAGGAGACGCGAGACCGGGTCAACCCAATTTCGCAGCAAACGCAAACAGTGGAGGGAAGCAGGCCGCCATCGTTGAATCCAGAGCACGGGTGATTTCACCGCATCGCCCTAGGCGTGCAAGTGTATCGCCATTGCCGCTCGGTTCATACGATCGGTGGTTCTCTCTAAGCGAATCAAAGGAGATCGAGCGCCGCCGCCGCCGCCGCCAAGGTTTGAGTGAGAGGTCGACATAACAAAAATGAAGCCAGGCGAACCTCCATCGCCTTGAAAATTGAACGAGAGCACAAACATTGCGGCGAAGACGATTCGGAAACTAGACAATAGAATCGATGTGTGTGCCAAGCGTCGGGCGCGAGGCGAAGCCGGTCCGCAATGCCGCCTAACGACGCGTCGCGAATGGTCTCCTCTAGCCGAAAGCAACAAGACGGTCAAAAAGGGACACGGTTTTGGAAAACCCTAAATCAAGGGGACGAATAGCGAGGAAGACGAAGTGGGTGGCTTTATCAAACTAAGCCATCTGATTTGTCACACTATTAAAACCGCACACCCCAACAATTAAAACAGCAACATACAAAATAATTTTGGTGTGGTTCTGGGTGATGCCGCCAAACCCAGTTCTATGAAAAAAAATTCTTTTATAAAACAGTTTTATGCAATTAAAATGAGAGTCTGATGCTCTGATACCACAATTGGAATATAGAGGCACGTAAACACGTGATACATGCGCAGCGGAATAAAACAGTTCACCAATCCAAGCCATATCTACCCATGGAAGGGTGTAAGCGTCAGTCATGGTCAAAGTTCATCACTCCACACATATCTTGCGTATTGACCTCAAGTCAAAGGAGTATCGCATCACTCCCACTAACCGAGACACTCGTAGACACATATAGTGGAACTATATCAAATGGTTTCTCGGATGGGTATACCAATACCCTCTAAGGTATTTGTGCATTCATCATGAGATACCTAGTCTCTCGTAGTAAGTGAGATCTTACTATACTCTCTAAGAGTATGATGCAGATCGCACACCAATCTCCATTGCATCATCAATATCTCATTCTTGATGATCCTTGATCAGGACTATTTGATAATCATGCTTAAGTCATCTGACTTCTCACAATCTCAATGACAACAATGATTCAAGGGAACAAAGATAATAACAAATGCAAACAATCAAGCATAATATAGTGGAACTACGTCAAACGGTTGCTAGGATGGGTATACCAATACCCTCTAAGGTATTTGTGCATCTATCATGAGATGCCTAGTATCTCGCAGTAAGTGATATCTTACTACACTCTCTAAGAGTATGATGCAGATCGCACACTAATCTCCATTGCATCATCAATATCCCATTCTTGATGATCCTTGATCGGGGCTATTTGAGAATCATGCTTAAGTCATCTGAGTTCACACACACTCAATGACAGCAGTGATACAAGGGAACACAAATAAGAACAAATGCAAACAGTCAAACATAATATTCTAATAAGTGTATTGTCATACATTAATATTAAATGAACTATAATATTAACTCAAACTGAATATCATCTAGTATTATGTCCTTACAATAGATTGTCTCTTGGACACTAACACTAACAAGGACGAGCAGGCTGAAGAGGCCCGGGCTGGTGATGTTGGCAATGCTGAGAATGTTGAAACAGTTGTTGGTGGTGCCCCTCCCGCCGAGGTCGTTGATCCCTCTAATGTTCCTGGTGTCTAAACTTTTCAAGCTTTGTTGTAATTTTCTTGTCATCAATAGGTCGCTTTCTTGACCTTTATTAATGAAAGTATTTTGATCTACTTGTGATGAGTGTTATTTATCTTTCTAGTTGTTTTTTTTTTCCTTTGTATATAACGAAGTTTCTTGTTCATCTACGATCTGAATGCCTCAACATTTTCTTAGTGTTTATCTCTTGGTCATCTTACGCATTTGCGGCCTCGACGCCTTAACACATTCCTGTATGTTTGTATTTTGGTCGTCTTAAGTGCCTACAACCTCATGCCTTAACATATTTTCGTATGTTTGGGTCTTATATTTTGGTCGTTTTATGCGCTTACAACCTCAACGCCTTAACATATTTTCGTACGTTTGGGTCTTATATTTTGGTCATCTCCTTAGAGATTGCGACCTTGACCCTTTATTGTTAAAAGCAAAACTCAAAAAATTGAAATTTAAACTTATAACGATATGATTGCTTATATATAAACTTTTCATAAGTTTTTGTTACATGTCTTTCTTATTGATAATACTTATTGAGATGAGCTGCATTCTAATGGTATTGGGCTGGAATTCGCTTCACGTCTTTTTAGCTCGTATGTCCCATTGGATAGAACTTTAGCTATCCTAAGGGGAACCTCCCAAGTTGGGTCAAATACTCTTTTGGGGATTTCGAAAGCTTGTCTTAAAATTACTGTCGAACTTTGATCTTTGAAATGTAGTATTTTTTTTTTACCTTTGCTTGTAGGTTGTGTTCCTAATGTTTGGGTTGATTCTCTTTTCTTCAAGTAGGTCAAGCTCTACACAAATATGTAGTGAAATTTGTTAAAAGACCCTTCTTCTAGCACCAATTATAAATTGTTGTTACCTAGATTTACGTCTAGGGCAATAAACGAATAATTACTCAAAGAACAAGCAATAAAACGTAAATACACGTGGAAAATGTAAGCTCTTAAGGTTTTTTGTATTAATGATTTTGAACCCTCTTTTCTCTTGAGGTTAACCCCTACTTATAAGATTACAATGCACTGATTACAAATCCTAATGGATCGTATAATGAACCCTTATAAATCGGGAAACATAAGACATACAAGATCTTCGCATTCCTTAATATCCGCCCTGAATCTTTCACATGATCTTCATTTCCTAATTTATCTTATTTGCTTAATTATAACGTGATCCGGGCTCTTTTATTGGATATGCTGACCGACCTAATTCTTGGTCACCAGCTCGGCCCAGCTTGGCCCGTTCCCTGTATGTTGTCGAGTTATCCCCGGTATTGCTTCTGTTCTGAGGGATGTCACCTGGTCGGCCCTGCTCTGTGATCGTCGACCCGAGGCGACCATAGACGACCAACAATACTTGCATTTAGTTTAATTGAGTGCTCTTTTAAATGATCGCAATTGTCACGCCATGATCGGCGGCCAAGAAAAAATGATTTTTTTTTCTCCCTAAATTAATTGCTTGTCTACTACTATGTACGAAATAATATTTTCTACCGAAAGCTTATTGTACAAAATATACATCATAATCGCTCGAGACACCAGATGATCATGATCTCCCTTTATTCAAATTATATATACATGAAAAGTTTCCAATTTCTTACGTAAGAACGCACGCATGCATGCATACCTATATACAAAATACACATCAATATGCACCAAAGTCGTTAATCAAACCCCAGTAATTAATACAATAGTTTATCCACCTTGTACGAACAAGATAAGTTTGATAAGATTCACAAGAATAGTTAATATAATTTAATGCCCATGGTGCTAATGGCCTATTTGCCAAGTAAAAAGAGATGCCATAATCCAATGGTTTGGTTAATTCCCAAGTGATTTTCCTTTTCATATTCTCGTTGTGGGTCCCTATGATGCCACACTCCATATATACATATCTTTTATTATTAGTATGTAGTTGATGTGTCCAGAATTGGAAGGCTATGTTGAAAGAATTCCGTCCCGACTCATCTAAAACTCCGAACTTATATAAAAGTGTGAAATTAATTTATTTTTTTATATGTAATGACATGAGTCCACGCTCATTAAAATGAGGTTGTTTCTTAAGAACCTCTCGTCAAATACTATGAGCATAATGACAGAATCGTTTCCTCCTGTACTTATTCTTTCCACAATTACTACTACCACTGCAACCACCTTTCCCCCGATCCCGAACGATAAAAATTTATATGAGATAGGCTTATAATGAGAGAAAAAAAAATTTGTCCCATAATTTTTCTGTAATCTATTTTTCACCCTAAAAATTTTAACTATTCAATTTTAATTTTATAATTATCTTGATTGTCTAATTATCATTTTATTTTCGCCGAAAAATATAAATTTTATCTTTTTCAGTCATGTGCACAATATGTGCCAATTAAAATTGAGGGTTTTCAAGCTCATAACTGACGTGGACGCTGACTGTTGCACAAAAAAATTTTAATAAAAATTTTGAAAGAGCAATTAAATTCCTCATAAGTTAAGGAACAAATAGATTTTTATTTAACAGTTAGCGTCCACGCCAACTACGAGCTCAAAAACTTCCTAATTTTAACCAGGCGTGACTTGTGCATGACCGAAAACTACAAAGTTTCTTTTTTTTATTTTTTTGCCGAAAATGAGAACGAAATTGGATAGTTCAATTTTTTGTGATAAAAATGGATTACAAAAAGATTATGGGACCAATTTTTTTTTTCTCGTCTCATATATGAAATGGGGTACAAACTAATAAACATCAACATCTATCATTTTCAAAGTGTTAAAGTATCAGGTCAATTTATGTTTCATCTCACCGTGAGACCGTTTCGCACAAGTGTGTCTCCTCTCAGGGGCAGATGCAGGAATGTAGTCCAGTCAGGGCAAAAAAGAACCGATATAAATACATAAATAAAAAAGTAATTAATAATTAATCATTTAAATTGTAATTGAACATGACAGTTTGCTAAATTAGCATTCCTCCATTCATTATCGAGTCTAATTTTTACACTACAAAAAAAATATAAAATTGACTTTTCTAACATATACATCCTTAAATACCCTACAAATTGCCTACAAAATTTTGACATTTTAGGCAAACATATTGTCTACAGATTCTTAAAGACAAATAATTACCCACGAACAAATTGTCTACACATTTATAATATTCGTAGGCAATTACATTTGTAGTTAGGGGATTGAAATTGTCTATATAATTAGGAAAATTTGTGGTAGGCAATCATAACTTTTTAAGGACGAAACTATTTTTGTCGAAATTTCGTAAAAATGCACGTTGAATTTTTTTTTAGGCAATTCTCTATTTTCTTATGGCTAGGTCTTGTATGTACCCAAGTGCACCATGCACTCATAGTGCATTTTAGAAGCGTGCAACTTGTTATGCTGAAAAGTGCGATTTATTTACACAAAAAAGTGCAACGGTTAATATGAAAATATAGTTGTATGCTTCTGTTTAGAATAGTTGCACGTTTTTATTTTGTATAATTGCACGCTTCTAAAATGCACTATGACTATTCGGTGCACCCGGGTGCACATGAGACCCACTATTTTCTTATAATGTTAAAAGTATTTATGAAATTTTACAAATTTTGAAGGTTATATACGATATTTTACATTGAAAATTGAGGTGTTCCAAATTGCCTCGGCTTGCCTATACGTGCCGCCAATGCCTCCTCTCAAAGACCACCTCCAGAAGCCGCAGGAACCAGCAACCCCTGAACTCAAGGAAGTCTTCAATTAATTGTTGTTTAAACTATTTATTCCTTGTGGTTAAATTAATTGGGTGGTGTATTTTATTTGAGTGGAATTTTTGCGAGTTGGTGTGTCTTTTGTTTAAAATTAACTGACAGGAAAATTAATTTTGCATGCCACTTGGATCCACATCAGCAACTTGAGTTATGTTATTAAATTATATTTTGGAAAGAAATTGCCACTTATTTGGGATTCACTTCATTCATTCCTCCAAATTCTACCAAATTGAGAGGTCACTTGACCACGTTCCATTTTTTGGCATTGTGGTGCTTCAAATTGAAAATTTTAGGAGTAATCTTTTTGGGACAGAAAAGATTAAAATTATGGGACTAAAAATAATTTTATGTGCGCAAACTAAAGGCGTAGAAAAAATACTTTGTAAAATTTAACAAACGCGTTACGCGTGGAATATATAATAAACGACTTTGTAAATTAGTGATAAATATGCATGTAGTGCAAACACATCAAGTGTAATATCATGTTGACCTCATAGAGTGCATGTGTGTGTGTTTATTTAAGTGGACTTAACTGGAAAGTGGGTTTTCCCACTAAGGGTGACTAATGTGTCATCCCAAAGATTCATTTTCGTGTAAATTTCTTTATACAGATTTCTTTTCTTTCTTTAAATTTTGGATTCTTCCCATGATTTTGGATGCAACTATGCAAGGTGAAGAGGGTACATTTGCTCTAAAGTTACATACCTTTTGCACCCTCTTCATATTCAAATATTCATCATAGTTTTGCCTTTATTGGTTGAACTTATAATTCTCTTGGTATTGTCCTAAAGTGGGCTTTGAAAGGTTGTTTCCTCCCCTTTTTTTTTTTTTAATTGCGTCTTTTCATCCAAACAACTTGAGGAAATATTCAGTTTCCCACATTGTATTTTATGATGTTTTAACTGTTGTAATATAGATTTTCACGTCCATGCCACAAACAAGTAATTAATAAAATAATGAATGAACGATCAATGAAAAACGTAATGAAAACAAGAATCTGTTGACCCAGTTCGTGCGGAATAACTACTTCTGGGGGCATACCAAGCCAGGGCATTTTACTATCTTTTTCCTATGTATTTTCATGTCCCTTTTCTCTTGGGGTTTGTCCCCTATTTATAATGATTACAAGGTACAAAGAAGAAAACCCTAATGGGCCTTCTAAATAAGGAAATACAAGATACACTAAATCTTCGCCTGAATCTTCAATAGATATGTAAGAACTTTCTTTCCATAATTGACACTGGGAATCTTGCTTATATTCGGAACTGACGTCTCTTCTTTGATATGCACATCGACATTGCCTACGGAGCGACCTCTCGGGAGGTCACCCGCTCAAACGAGCTCGACTCATCTTCTTCCTTGCTCTGGTCGCCAAGTCGCCCTAAGGGGCCGACTTCGACTTCTTTACGGATAGACCCGGTCTAGTTGCCACGTCATCACTATTCACCATGTGGCTGTTGGCTGATTATTATGGCTACAACAATTGCCCCCAAGCAGCGGACTTCGACTTTGTTTGGAGGTCGGTCTTGATCTTCGTTCACATAAGAGATGTCTGATTTTCGCCCTTGAGGTTGCGTTCTTTGCCCTTGTGCATGCCCTGAATGCCTTCATGAGGTCTTGGTTGTTCATACTCTGATGACAATATTTCTGGTATCAAGTTTGGATCTTCGACTCCGGATTTTGACATGTCTTAGGGGGCTCGATTCTCCTTCGTGCCCCCAAGTCGGGGGATTTAATCTTGTGCTCATTGCTTGTCAGGAGGTTAATCATGTGAAACTGCTACTCGTTGAGATTAAGCTCGTCGAGAAGCTGAGCTCATTGAGAGTCGTGGTCGCTAGTTCAGGTTGCGACTTAGTAGGTATTTGATTTTCTTTACTTGTGCTCGTACTTTGAGGTGAGCCTCTTTGTACGAGTTTTTTCTGTTCTCACACTTTGAGTTGAATCTCTTTGTGCGAGACTTTTCTGTGCTCACACTTTGAGTTGTGCTCACACTTTGAGTTGAATATCTTTGTGCGAGACTTTTCTGTGCTCGCACTTTGAGTTGAATCTCTTTGTGCGAGACTTTTCTGTACTTGTCGACGACCATATCTGGCCGAGCAGTTTGCGACTTTATGTATTTAGTCTTTAGGCCTTCCGTCAATGAAACTCATTTCTTTTTCTACCTTTAGCATGCCGACTTGATTTAATTATGCGACTTTAAAATTGCACACGTTCTTGTCGTCTTATTTGGATGCGGCTTATTTACGAACTTTCGCTTAGTCATCTTACAAAGTCGGTGGAGGACCGCACCTGCTAGGGTGGCGATCTCGCCTCCAGTATGTCAAAAGTCGTACCTCGGGGGTTCGATGTTTATTCATGCGACCTCCTTCGGTTTAACACCAAGGAATTATGAAAAGAAAGGTAACATTTTGTTTGACCTGTGTTGGTTTATGATAGATAAAACCAGTGAATCTCGCCGAGCAGGTGGAAAGCCGACGCCGAAGAGGCGGGCGGGTTGAGGCGGATAAAGTCATCGCCGTAGGAGGCGGAATGCCAGCGCCGAGGAGGTGGGTTGGTTGATGTCTTAGAGGCGGACAAAGTCATTGCCGTAGGAGGCGGAATGCCAACGCCCAGGAAGCGGGCTGGTTGACGCCTTAGAGGCGGACAAAATCATCGCCACGAAGGCGGAATGCCAGCGCCGAGAAGGCGGGCTGGTCGACGACTTTGAGGCGAATACATCATCGCCACGAAGGCGGTAATGTCATGGTTTGTTCGACCATTTGAGGAAATTCTTTGGGAGAGAGAGGTTTAGGTTTAAAGACTCTTGAAAATTTTGTAAAGATATTATTAGGAGGTCAGAAAATGTTTCTGATATTTTTTGGTAAAATTAATTTTTATCAGTGTTGAAAGGGAGGCTTGAAATTCGAGATATTAGCAAGATCTTCTTCGGTTTTTTGTGGTATAAAATAACCTTGGAGATTTATGGGGTTTTGATATCTGTTTAAAAACATCTTTCATGGATGTGCAAAGGTTTGGAATCCCTAGGGTCTTGCCCCAGGATCTAGATTTGATTCTCGTTTGTTTAGATCGTCTGTACCAGAGCGATTTGTTGTTTCAAGAATGTGAAAGAGAGTTGGCACATAGGTTTATAGTTATTTTGGACTGTATCGATTTATAGTCGTTTCGGACTGTTTGCCAGTGACTTGAATAACTTCTGCGACTTTGAATCGAGCTATGTTCTTATCGTCTTATTGACATTGCGATTTAAATGAACTTGTTCTTTGTCGTCTTATGAAGTCGTGACAAGAATCGAGCCATTTAGGCCGCGACCTCATCAATCTTGGGATTCGAAAGTCATGGCTACGATGTGAGCAGGAGGATATTCTAAAATGCGACTTTAAGCAAGTGTTTTAACTCGGTGTCAGCTTGGATTGAGATATTCGTTTTATATAAAAAGGTCGTCTTTCGAGGTCGTTTTATTGAGGTTACAACTCTCTTTGACTTGTGACTTGAAGGGCTTATTCGTCGTCTTACTTAAGTTGCGACTTGATTGCCTTCTTGTTTGACTATTGTGTTCATCGAGGTCGACAGGGTCGTTCGTTTAATATCACGACCTCGGGACTTTGACATTGTCGGGTCCGCTTGTTTGAGATCGCGACTTTGTGAATTTGAGATTGTTGAGCTTGCTTGCTTTAGACCGTGACTTTGTGAATTTAAGATTGTCGGGTCTGCTTGTTTGAGATCGCGACTTTATGAATTTGAGTACTTTCCTTAATCGTTTGGTGCGATGTAAGTTTGAAGTCGAATTATAAGTCTGTTTCATCTGTATGAAACTTTTGAGTGCTCGTAGATGAATTTTGTGAGAGTCCTTTTCTAGGGTTATGCTATTAGTGAAATGTAAGGATTTGGAGTTCGTTTTAAATAACCCTCCAAATTTAGACATGCTAGTTTGAGTTTCTAACGTCAACTAGTGTTTTGAAATTAACTCGAATAGCTCGAGATATGAGCACATATGCCCCCACTTTTTAATATATGTGAGAGTATGAACACTTGTGATATATATTAAAATGAGGTAAACGTGAAGCGAAACACGATGTGAGTGAAATTTAAAGAATTTCGCCTGTAGATTCTTTTGAGTTCCCCGTTTTCTGCGCCGACGTGCAATTTTCCTTTGCAAGAGCCAATTTGTGTTTTTCTCGCAAAAAGTAAATAATCCGTTAAACATCGAGTCACTCGTGTAGCGCGAAACTCTGAGAATAGTATTAAAATCAAACTATTTGAAAATACCTTTTATTTCTATTTATTATCAGGCTGGGCCGAAAAGTATTATAAATAATAAATTTGGCCCTACAGTTCATAATTTAAAATTTGTTATTAGGTTTGATTTTTATTTAATCAATCCAAACTTTGGCTTATGGACTTAATTAATCCAGAATTGGGCTTATTCCTTTATCAGACTAAGCCCACTTCATTTATTAAACCGCTGGGCTTAAAGAATTATTCAAGTAGAGGCCAACGATTTCACCAACCCAGGACCAGGGTCCAAAGAATTTAAATCAGGCAAGAAAAAAGGCCCAACCATTTCACAGGGGTTTCTTGCGGAAGATTAGGTCCAAACTGGACCATGCTCTCTTCCCCAATTCACGACGCGCATTCCGCCTGGTCAATCGCCTCCTCAATCCACGCCGCCAAACCCGCGATCGGTGAGAAATTTCCGTGGTCAGGCTTCTTCCCCGGTAGCAAGCGAACCAGGGCGGTCTCATTCTAACACCGCCGTCATCCGAAAACCGTCGGGTCAGGAACCGGAGATTACGAGATGCAGTGGATATGGAGGCTGGCGATGGTGTGACAGGTGCGCCCACCGGAGGTGATTCACGTTGGCGTGAAGTGACTCGCGAGGAACCAACTATGGCGACGGCGATTTCTATACAGAGGAGGTGGTGAGCTATGTTCATGGGGAAGACGATGCAGCGGCGATACAGTGATTCATCTTGTCTCAGGCGGCGAGTTGCAAGGCATACAGCGCTTGGGGAGTTTCCTGGTTTCGGCGTGTAGCGATGCGATTTCTGGCCAACTGCGCCCATCGATTAATTTGGTGAATTAATCGATTTGGAAGTTGATCCTATCCAGCGATTTGGTAATATGAATATTTCTGTTCTGGGTTTTTGGTTGGGTTTTTTAGTAATATGGAGGGTTATTTATTTTTCTTGTTTTTTGATGAACAGTGAGGTGAGTGAAATCTCTGTCTTTTGATGTAAAGGGATTGACTTTTTGAGGTGTTTGGGGACTTTGGTATGAATATTGGAAGAACAGTTTTTTTTTTTTATTATTTGATGAACGATGAACGGTGAGTGTTATCGTTTTGATCTTTTGTTTTTGGGTTCTAGCAAATTTTCATTGAACATTCGTTAGATGTTCCCACAAACTGCGTCAATTGTTCTAACATAGATTTTCACGTCTATGCCACAAACAAGTAATTAATAAAATAATGAATGAACGATCAATGAAAAAAGTAATGAAGACAAGAATCTGTTGACCCAATTCGTCCTGAAGGACTAAGTTTGGAGGCATACCAAGCCAGAGCGTTTTACTATCTTTTTCCTATGTATTTTCATGTCCCTTTTCTCTAGGGGTTTGTCCCCTATTTATAATGATATAATAATTACAAGGTACAAAGATGAAAACCCTAATGGGCCACTTAATGAGCCTTCTAAACAAAGAAATACAAGATACACTAAATCTTCGTCTGAATCTTCAATAGATATGTAAGATCTTTCTTTCCATAATTGACACTGGGAATCTTGCTTATATTCGGAACTGACGTCTCTTCCCTGATATGCACGTCGACATTGCCTAAGGAGCGACCTCTCGGGAGGTCACCCGCTCAGGCGAGCTCGACTCGTCTTCTTCCTTGCTCTGGTCGCCAAGTCGCGACTTCGACTTCTTTACGGATAGACCCGGTCAGGTTGCCACGTCATCACTATTCACCATGTGGCTGTTGTCTGATTATTATGGCTACAACATTAACGTCCATAAACATTCAATATTAAAGTATACATAATGATTATTTAATAAAAGATCTCAATATATCCTACTAGTTGTGAGTCATAAAGATAACATATTACAACTCGTCAGTTTATCAGATATAACATTTATATTTTCATGTTTTATTTGTCACGTCGTGTACGTACATCTATTAATGACGAGAAATCTATTTCGTTCACTACAAGGAAATAGAGAATTGTCTGCGGAATATTCCAATATGTCTGTGGAAATTTTCAAAAAAATGTATCCTTAAATAGTAAGAATTGTCTTGGACTTGTTTACAAAATTTTCTAATAATATAGACATTTTCATTCATATGTAAATTTATTTACGTAAATATAATTTATAGGTAAATTTATTTGTAGGTCATTTATAAACAATAAATGTAATTGCTTATGAAAATGTAAGTTTCCTAGGAGAAAATCATCCGCCCATGCTTGATGAAACTCACGTCTCCTTCCTACCATCTATCTATATCTGTTGTTTTTCTTGATATCCCAAGGAGAAAATCATCATCTCCTATCAACAGAAGACTATCTAGAACATCTTCAAGGTATCTTACATACACTAAATCCATTTTGATCCACGGAAATTTAAAGAAAAATAATCACTTGGTTCATCGTTGCTTTCATCGATTCTTTTGGCTCATCACTAACTTCAATTTGTTTCTTCTACTAAATTTTTGGATGAATTAAGTACCCTACTCCCTGATCGACCAAACCGCTTTCCAAGGATCCCAAACGTTAGAAGGTCCTAGCTAAAATCAAGAAGAAATAACAACAAAGGTAATCACCAAACTCGATATTAAAACTGTGTTTGTATGATTTTCGGCGAAGTGGTTGAATGCTTTTAACTTGATGGAAATTGCTAATTTGAAAGACCTATGTGTTGTTTGGTGTATATATTTCGTGCTCGTGGTTTTAGTTTTCGATGATAATAATGTTATGCTGCCTATGCTCAAACATGCTAACTCGAATATTTGGAAAACTGAAAATCTAGTTAAAACTGAAAGTTTAGAGTTGATAACTTTGAAACAAAAAATATTTTGGATGTAAAACTAATATGATAACGATCTTCATTTGTTGAATATATATGTATAAAACTTGGCAGAATTTGAGTGGTTAAATTAAAAGCTATGTGTTGATGAAGTTGGTTTGGAATTTTCAAAAAGTTTCAAATAGAGTTTTCCTCTTTTCTGGTACACTCTTTCAAAATCAGTTTACCGAACTTAGAGATGGGTTTTTCATAGAAATTTTCTTGCCAAGAAACCCGATATGATGAAATTTGATATCCCTAAAGTTTCACCCATTAACTGGATGGTATGAAGCTTAATGCGGAATTAAAGCATTCAAATAGTTTTTGGTATGAGAAAACTTTTAGAAACAGAACCAGATTATTGTAAATAGCATAAATTAGCACATTGGAATACACAGAACATTGGAACACACTGAGACCTCAGTGGCACAATGACGGATCAACAAACTGTAATTTTAGGAACCATTGATCATATGTTATTTAAGCGATAAACGAGTAAAAGTAACAGATAGAATAAAGTATAAATCACATTACATGAGATCAGTAGATATATATATATATATATATAACAAGTAATCAGAGAGTTAATCTCCTTACATCATATTATAGGTTTTAAAATAAGACATTGTATAATACAACGGTAACACAACGCATCCTCACATTACTATGGAGCTAGCTAGATTTGGGTAAGTTAGGGCCTAATACAAAAAGGGGTAGGTCGTACCTCTGACTAGCACTATACAATGGGTAACATATATGATTAGGTTATCTATAATACGTGTTTGTGTGTGTATATATATGTATATGGAAAGGGTAAAACTTTCATACTAAAGTCGGGAAAGGTGACCGGGTCTTTTTCTATCAATTGGAGGGAAAAGATCATGGGGAGGTGTAGTCATCATCAGAGGAGTTGTGTAACTCTAGCATCTCAAACGGCTCCTGATCAGGGTGAGGCAATAGAGGGTCACATACTACACATTTAAGCTTGGAGAGCCCCACTTGAACAGCCCTTTTAAAAAGAGCTCTCCAAAATCGAGCTTGGAGAGCGGTTTTTATTAAAAAAAAAAAAAACTTACAATGCGGTTTGAAACCGCTCGCCAAGAAAAATACTTGGAGAGCGGTTTCGAACCGCTCTTCATGAAGCTTACAATGCGGTTTTTAAACATTTGTCAAGGACCGCGGTTTTTGAACCCTTCTCTCAACGTAAACCCTTAATTAATACATCGATCTGATACTCCTCCCCCATTCGCGTTTCTTCTCCCATTCCTCCTCCATTTTTTCCTCCTCCCTCCTCCTCCATTTTTTCCGCCGCCGCTGTCTCCTACCCTTTGCGTTCTTGTGTGGCCGCCCTCCTCCTCCTCCTCCGGTCCCTACCGCGGCGCGTTGCCTCCTCCTCCACCACTCCACCGCCGTCACCTCCTCCTCCTCCCTACCGCCGTCGCCTCCTCCTCCTCCTCCCCTACCGCCGCCGCCGCCGCCTTGTGTATCTAATAGGTATTTTAATTTATTTAATGTTTTATATATATATATATATATATTATATATATATGTTAGGATATATGCATATAGTGTTAGATTAATTGGTTAATTGACTTGGTTTTAATTGTTGTTATATGTTAGGATTAATTGTTGTTTTTGTTTAATTTAGTTTTTTGGGATATATATGATTAATGCTCTTGAAATTAAAATGTGTGTATTTTTTGGTTGGTTAACTGGTTGTCAATTTGTGTGTTGTTTCACTCAAAAGTATTAGTTGTTTCATTTAAAGGTATTAGTTTTTTCATTAAAAAGTATTAGGTGTTTCATTCAAAGGTATTAGTTGTTTCATTCAAAGGTATTAGTTGTTTCATTCAAAGGTATTAGTTGTTTCATAATAAGGTATTAGGTGTTTATTTCAAAGGTATTAGTTGTTTCATTAAAAAAGTATTAGGTGTTTCATTCAAGGCATTTAAAGTTTAAAGTATTACATGTTCCATTCAAAGCATTTAAAAGTATTAGGTGTTCCATTTAAAGGTATTAGTTGTTTCATTAAAAAGTATTAGACGTTTCATTCAAAGGTATTAGTTGTCTCATTCAAAAGTATTGTTGTTAGTGTGTGATTAATGCTGATTTAATTATATTGTTGTTAGTAGCTAGCTTGGATTAATTGTTGTTAGTGCCTTGAATTAATTTTTGTTAGAGTTAGAGATGAATATATATTGTGTGGCTTGACTTGATTTTTTTATGCTAATTTTAGAGATGAACAATTGATGCACTCAAGGTGTTTATATACTTTAGGATTAATACATTAGGATATATTTTGGTTATTAATTTGATGAATGAATAGTGTGTTTCTTTAATTAGATGATTAATGATGGTACATTAGAATACATTAGAAAATTAAAATGAATGTAGATTTAAGTATAGTTAGGTATGCTTTTAGGTTTAATACTTTAAGATACATTGTCTTGAGAAACAGTCTTCATATTGTCTTTCCTATAGGCATCTGTAGCAAGTTCTAAATGGATCGAAAGTGGGTTCGAGCAGATCGATTATCAGATGAGTATAGGAATGGGGTGGAAGAATTTTGTAATCATGCAATTAGACACTGCACCGACCCTCGGTACATTCCATGTCCGTGTTGGAAATGTATGAATGGAAAAGCTGTTAGTGGTCGAGAAAATTTGTTCGTCCACTTGATGATTCACGGTATTGATAAAGCATACACCGTTTGGACATCTCATGGTGAGACAAGAGATAGATGTAGCTCAAGTAACCTAGGAACTGACTTTAGGTTTGAAGATACAGTGGATGCGGATATTTTCGATGATGTACCGATTGTTGATACATCGAGTGGGGATGACGGTGATCTGCGAGATCACCCTTATATGTCAGAGAAGTTAAGGGATTCTGTTGGATTACCACTGTGGCCCGAGTGTGAGAAGGCAACAAAACTGTCAGCTGTGTTGATATTGTTCAACCTAAAAGCAGCTCACCGGTTGTCCGATCGATGCTTCACAAGTATCTTTGGAAGCGATTAGTGGTCTATTGTCGATGGAAATGTATCGCCTACGAGAGCATATGATCTTAAACAAATGTTCAAGTCCATCGGATTAACACATCGAAAAATTCATGCTTGTCCAGGGTGATTGTATCTTATTTGGAAGGAGTATGCGAACTCGATGAATGTCCCAAGTGTGGGAGAAGCGATATAAGAAAAATAAATCTCCATGAAGGTGATGTGGTACTTTCCGATAATACCAAGATTCAAGAGAATGTATAGTAGCGCTATGGATGCTAGAAATTTAACTTGGCATCATGATGATAGGATCAAAGATGGAATGCTAAGACACCCAGTTGATTCAACCCAGTGGAAGACATTCGATGTCGGACATCGAGAATTTGGCAACGAGCCATTTGCACTTGCGTCTTGCACTCTCAACCGACGGAATGAATCCATTCGGTATCCAAAGTACCAACCACGATACATGGCGGTGCCCGACATTGGTTTATAATCTTTCACCCGAAGTTGTGCATGAAACGACTTACATGATGTTGTCTATGTTGATATCGGGACCCAAACAACCCGGGTAACAACATAGATGTATATCCGCTCCTTTGATAGAGGACTTGAAGCTCGCGTGGGATGAGGGTGTCGATGTGTAACGATGCTTGTAGAAAGGAGAATTTCAAGTTGAAGGCCATCTTTGTTTGGAACTATCACCGACTTTTCCGCTTTTACGGGAATCTATCTGGATATAGTGTGAAGGGGCCGATGCATGTCCTTGTTGTACCCAAGGCACACATCACATTCGTTTGAGTCCTTTATAGGAAGATTTGTTTATATGGGACATAGGAGGTGGTTGGACCCAATGCATAAGTACAGAACAATGGCCGATGCATTCGATGGCACAATCGAGACAGGTGAAGCACCACGTTTATTGTCAGGATCGGATGTATTGAATGAGATGAAGAATATCGACACACAAGACGGAAAGAGCTTCATGAAAGAGTGTCCCCACTAGCGGTTGGAAGAAGGAATCAATTTTCTTTCAATTACCCTATTGGAAAGAGTTGTATGTTGATTAACTTCATTGATATAAACGACGTTGAGAAGAACGTTTGTGCCAGCTTGCTCAATACTCTCCTAGCTGATAAGAAGTTCAAGGATGGTTACAATGCAAGAATGGATATGATTGATATGGGAATAAGAGCAGAACTAAAACTTATGCCTAGAGAAAGGGGTCAACCGTTCTTACATCCTGCTGCACACACCTTGTCCAAGAATGAGAGAAAAGAGTTACTTCGGACGCTAAAGGATGTGAAAGTTCCAGAGGGTTATTCGTCCAACCTACAGAGGCTTGTATCAGATGATGGCGTGAGACTGATGAATCTGAAATCGCATGACTATCATGTCATCATGGAGACTTTCTTGCCCATTGCAATACGTTCTATCTTGCCTGAAAATGTGCGCATAACCATAACAAAGTTATGTTGGTTCTTCAAGACAATGAGTAGCAAGGTCATAGATCCTAGAAAATTGCTTGGTTTTCAGAGACAGGTTGTGGGGACGCTCTGTGAGCTTGAGATGTATTTCTCTCCATCATTTTTCGATATAATGGTTCACCTAACCGTTCATGGCAATCCCGATCTTGTTAACATTTATGGTCATGAACGAGAAAAGTCAACCAAAAAACATAAAAGAAAAACAAGTGCTGAAAAGCAATGTACAACTTTATTGAATGTTGTTTCTTTTGCTTTATTGAATGTTGTTTCTTCTGCTTCCTTAAATATTGTTTGTTTTTTGTTTATTAAATGTTGTTTCTTCTGCTTTACAGGATCATGTATTATCTGCCACATCCCGAAGATGATGGAGATGATGATGGAGTACATTTAGGAGATCATGGTGGAGATTGTGATGGAGATCATGGTGCTGATGATCGACATGATACTGATGACTTGAGACAGAGTGACACTTCTGCTCCCACCACTAGCAGCTCAGGGGATAAGCGCAGTAGAGGTATACTCACGATGGCTTCTATTAAGAGGGCTCGTAGCAAGGGGAAACAAGTGCAGGTAATTTTATTACAATTGAACAGTTGAAATTGTAATTATATTGATTGATCGTTGAATCTAATTAAATAATATGTTATTGCAGTTATCATTCAATGAGTATGGGCAGGCAATCGGTAAACAGAGTGAGACGTTGTCTTTCTACCTTGGAGCTGCAGTCAGGAGTATAATCCCTATCGTGCTGCCATCCAAGGACTGGCGTAGCAACAAACTGACGCCTTTGAAGGAAAGATTATGGGATGAACTTTCGGTATGTTAATTATATATATGCTTATTGAAAGTTGTTGTATGATTACTAAATTTACTACATTGTTATGTTATATGCGTACAGAGTACATTTCTCGGCCTTGATTATTCAAAGAAGAAGCAAATACTGTCGCAAGCTGGAGTATTGGCCAAGAATTTTCGGGCTTGGCTGAGAAATCAAGCACGAGATCCGGATACTGGTCTTTACTCGGTTAGTCCGCCTGAACAGTATCAGAATTGCCCTGCGGTGGACCATACTGGGAGGAGTTTGTGCGACGATCTTTGGAGGATGAGTTCCAGGTAAAATTGATCAATATCAATTAATGCCCTATGTTTTTCAGTGTTTATCGTAGTTCTATTACACTGTAGTCACGAAGTGAGAAAAAACGCAAACAAGCCCAGTCGATGGAGGTGATATCGTGGATCGAACAAAGGTTATGCACGCATAAGAGAAAATCTGGTGAGATCAAAATCCTAACATTTAATTTTGTTTATATATTCACTTTTAATATATCTAATAAGGGGACACGTTAATGACTATCGTAGAAAGAAGAAAAAAAGAAAGCTGGAGAGCGTGAGCATGTTGTTACCCGTTTCAAGTTATTTCAAACTACTAGAAAGACTCGATTCGGGAATATTCCCGATCCCAGTGCACAGCGTATCATCGAAGAAGGGGTAAGCTATCCATTAATTTGTCTTTGAATTATAAACTATTATTTCTAAACAAATGATTAAATAATAATCTTTTGTAATTCAGGAGCGTATGTCTCAGACCATGACGCCCGAAGACATCCAGTTTGTCGGTCCCGATGATCTACTTGGATGGGCTATAGGTCGTCAGGAGCATCCCGGCCGATTACGGAGTGTTGGATATGGCGTGATGAAGTCATCATTGGCCATGTTACCTGTTTTTCAAGCCATGAATCAGCATGTGGGTGCACTTACGGAACAGGTTGCCAAGATGGCTAAAGAGTTGGAACAGATGAGGTCAGAGAGACGGCATCACGGAATGTCCTCGAGTGGAGCAAGCTGTGAAAATAGTGTCGTTGATGCTATGTTTTCGGCTAATGCTGGTGATGATTTTATTGAGGCACTTCGAAACGACGTCCCGCAGGTATCAGATTTGTCTCACAATTATTTTAATTAAAGACTAGTATATATATTAAAATTTTCTAACTAAATATCTTATTCGAACAGTCATCGACCCCATGCTTCCTTTATTTGGAGGATCCTGCTCGGTTGGTGGCTACAGGAACGTTGCTCAATAACTCCGGTGGAGTTATTCATGGTAGCCCCATCACTCCTGGTTTCGTGAGGGTCAGGCTCGATGTACCCGTAATCGGAGAAGAGGATTCACCAGTGCCTAAACCAATTGATGATGCTGTCACAGTCGGAACAGCTGTCGGACACTTCATCGAATGGCCGACCAACTTGGTCTCTCTCACCATGAAGGTAAATTTAATATATGTTATTAAAGTTCATTATCTTATTTGTCGTTCTAAATAATGTTGCAAATTGATTTTAGAAACTGCCGACACCACAAAAGCCTAAACAGAAATCAAAGGGTGTCGCAGCCAGTCAGAGGGAGATACCGAGGGACTCCACTATTGGTGGTCGCAGTATCCATTGCCTGGAGACTTAGATCACGACTACGCCATACAGCATACGATGCAAGTGATAGTGGAGTCCTCTGATTTTGATATGGTCACAGTTCCGATGAATGCTTACTTTTATCGGAATTCTATTGAAGAATACATCGCTAGGGAGCATGTGATTGAAGTCGTGAACGACCAGTGGTTGAGTGCAACGAGCATAGCCTTTTATCTCAGGTATGTGTTTACTAATTAATTCTCAGTATTTACTTTCTATATATAGTTTAATTTTCAAATTAAATATTAATTAGTGTATATATGTTGGTTAAAGATATTTTGGTGAGGTATATCTCTCTAGAGATCCTCGAGCAGGTGGAATGTATTCATTCGTCTCCCCCCAAGTGTCTTGCTTAATGCTTGATAGGCCACGGACCATGGAGTGGTTAGTTTCTCATATGATGAGTTGTACTGACAGAGATCATCTCATTTTTTGGCCAACAAATGTGGGGTGAGTAAATTAAACATTTCGTTAAAATTTATATTCATAATATATATGATATTTGCACATATGCTAAATTTACAGTTAATTTTAATATTCTTAATATAATATAGGAATCATTGGGTGTTGGTCGCCATAAATATGAGCACATTAAGTGTATATTTTATGGATCCAGCTGCGAATGGGTTGACTTCAAATCGGTCTGATCTCACTTCGTACATGGAAGCGTAAGGTCATTTTTAATATTATAATATAATGATTTGTTTTACTTATTAAAATTATGCATATTTAATCTAACTTTTTTTTTTAATTCTAATAATAATAGTGTAATGACGATGTATCGGAGTCGCCTTCCTAATCAAGGCTCAAGAGCTAACTTCAATACAGTGAACTGGAATAATGTTAAGGTAAATTTAATTTATTAAGTTATCAAATTAATATAAAATAATTATAATTATAATATGTGATTAAAATTGCTAATCAACAGGTACCGAGGCAACGAGATAGCGATCACTGTGGACATTTTGTGTGTTGTTATATTGAAGATATAATATGCGCTTCTCAAACGTCGATTCCTATCAACGTAAGTCAATTTATCGATTTATTTAAATTATTATTAATTGAATAAAAATTCATACTATATATATATATATATCTAACTATATTGATTAATTGATCGTTGTTTGCAGTTTGTCTATGATCGTCCGATCAAGTCTTACTCCAAACAAAGAATGAACAAATGGAAAATGGATTGGACAGGGTACCTTTACAATCAATTCTTGTATAATTATAGATAGAGTGGGATAACTTTTGGTAGCATATTACTTATATATATATTTGTATTGATATACTTCATGCATGTTTTAATTTGTTGTATTGGACGGATATTTATTTCATGATATGTGTTTATTAATTTATTTGATGTTTTGATATTAATTGGACGTACGTATATATATTATCGTGTGGTATAAAATTTAGTTTTTAGTTTTGGTTTTATATAAACAGAATTTTTAAAAATATAAATTAAAATTAAAAGAAATATTGGATAGCGGTTATAAACCGCTCTCTAAGTTTTACACTTGCAATGCGGTTGAAAACCGCTGTCCAAGTGCAATATCTTGGAAAGCGATTTTTTATCAGCTGTCCAAGCATGGACAGCTGTTACTTGGAGAGCTGTTATAACCGCTCTCCAAGGTCATTTTCAACAGCTCTCCAAGCCCAAATCTGTATTAGTGTCAAGTGCACTAGGATCTTCTACTAGTACGCTAGCCTCCCAGTGGTGGGTGGCGACAATTTGATTGAGTCTGGCCGCCTCAAAGTACCCATCAGCACGCTCATCTGCGATAGCGGCCATGTAAACATGTGCATTGGGGGACTTCCCTATGAGTTGCTGCACCTATATGGTTTAGTCCTGCTTCTTCGCGACAGGAATTTCCCAGGGCTGCGTCGATGAGGGTGGTAGTTGAAGCTGCCTCCGACAGTCATCGACTCTCAATAGATGCTGTGATCCCCCGAGTGGCTTCAACTAAAAATGACTCTATATGAATGTGGTCGCCTATAACCGGAACAACAATCGCCATCATGTGGAGAATGTCCTGGGATATAGGACGACACAGCTCGTGGATCCCACCAGTGAAACAGATAGCCGCAGCAAAGTCTGTATCAACAAATTATACAGGGGCAACTGCGGCAGCGGCACAAAGTTCGCAGAAATGAACAACATGTCATGACTCATGATGAGCTCTAGAGCATACAATACAATATCATGATATCGACCGACAATAGTCATGGCTTTACTTAGGTTGGTTGGACTATCTAGTGATGTAACACGGTTCTATAAAAAAATAATTTTTCCTCATCATTTTTATGCACGTAGTAAATAGTTTTTTCCACACATAGTTCAATTAATATGCACATAAGAAAATAATCTTTCTACATGTAATTCACGCACTTAGACAATTATTATCATTCAGTATGCATTTTTCTATTTCATTAACACTCTAGTCTTGAGTTATGACTCATTAATCTTGCGTTTGTATCTTTAGTAAGTTATGAGTGTTGGCCCCAGTGCTAATAAGTCTCACACGTGTATATGGGGGGGGGAATACACGTGTTCAGTGATTTTTAAAACTTTTCTTTCACTGAGGTCAGATGGGTCAGGTTGTCCTGATGATTTGGCCCTGAGAAGCACAGATCGCCCTGAGTCAAAATCTACCTGAAACAATGATCCTGAGCTGCTTTCAGAAGCCTCAGATTATCCCAACTGAGCCTGAGTTTTTCAGAGATCCTGAGCTGCTTGGATCAGATAACTATCTTACTGAACCCTCAGTAGAGTTTGTTCAGTTTGGTAACTATCTGTTCTAGCTACTCAAGTGTGCGGAATGGTTGGCCATAAGTTTATACTTGTTTTTAGCTTTGCTGAAAACCTTCCTTTTAATGAAACAGTGATTAAGGCTGTGATTAGTTAGATGCAAGTTCAGTGGATTGGTTCCAACTGAATGTCAGTGTATAATGCTTTCAGTGAAAAACATGCAACAGATAACAATGCAGTACAGAAAGCAAAAACAACGCAGCAATTATAGTGGTTCAGAGACTCAAGCTCCTACGTCCACTCTCTCTGACCTTCAGAGAAATTCCTTAACCACTTCCTAAGGTTTTCTGGCTCACTCAGTGCAGCTTACTCACCTTTCTACTTTGAGCTTTTTGACTACCTCACTGTAGTTTACTTACTCAAACACACACAAGCTTTCTGATTATCCAAGATAGTTTACTCACTTCTTCTCTAGAGTTTTCTGACTACCTCAATGTAGTTTACTAACTCTTTACAACTCCAACTCACCAACAATCACACTCAAACTACCTTACAAAGGGTTTGGGGTTTCTGGTTGGTTTCCAACTAGGATAAGATATCCTTTACAATAAGTACAATGCAAAGGCTAGGATATCTCTACTAAGCTTTGGATATATCTTATCAAACTAGGCTTAGTGAATGAGCTCTCTTCAATGTAAAGCACTTGGGAAATTCTTGGGTTTTCGAGTGCTTCAATTTTCAATAATAAGATTGAGCTCTTGAGTTGGTTACAAATTTCTCGTAACCTTCAATATATAGGGTCACTAGTATTTATAGGCAATCACCAAGGTCACTCTTGAAAAACTATCCGTTGGAGGAGATAGCTTCATGAGTTTCCTCTTATGGTGTTTGATGAACGACTATTTTTAGGGTTTGAATACTCCCTTGTATGTTTTAGGCAATATGCTTTAATGTAGCCACTCACCACTTTTTGCAGTCTGGAACATAGTACTACTGACATGCTTCAGTGACCTGTCGCTTTCAGTGTCAGTAAAGTACAGTTCTGCCTTCCTATGATTGGTTCTTGTCTTCAGTAAATGTAGACGAACATAACGACTCTTTTTGGTCAATATCTCTAAGTGATATAACCTTAACAACACTTAGTTTTTAGTTCCTTTTGTCTGCATGTGAATGTCTTGGGCAATATCTATTTTTCTGAGTATTCGCGTTTTTCTCAGTTTTGTAGCCTTCAGATAGATATTATTCAGTGCCTCGGAACATTCAGGCTGTGTCTTCAGTATCTTCTGTGTCTTCAGTATCTTCTGAGTCTTCAGTGTCTTCTGAGTCTTCAGTGTCTTCTGAGTCTTCAGAGATATACTGATTGATATACTGAGTCTTCAGTTTCTCAGTTTCATACTGAGTCTTCAGTTTCTTCAGTTTCATACTGAAACTTCAGAAACTTACTGACTCTTCAGAATCTTCAGAATCTAACCTGATTTATATCTGTTGACTATACATGGTGCAGATAACATCCTGAACATTCTAAAACTGAATCCTGACTCAACTATCAAGATTATCCTGAACATGTCAGGGGTTTTGGGATCTAATCAAAATCTTCTTTATTAAATTCATCTTCCAACAATTTCCCCTTTTTTGATGATGTCAAAACCATCTTGTTACAGAAACACTTAACCTATACTCAGGTTTCAGTTTTTTCTATTACAATCCAAGAATGGCAAATTTCTTCCAAAAATTTCATCACAAAGGCATATCAAATATAAAAGACATGTAAAAAGATAATGAGATATTATCTTTGAGCATAAAGATAAATTTTCATTGATTGTAAGATAGAAGTTACAGAGTATAATGAAATTATTAAAAACGGAAACAAAAGAAGTACAAAGAGTCTTCAGTCTTCAATCTTCAGCTTCAGTCTTCTATCTTCAATCAGCTCTTCAATCTTCTTCAATCTCATCCTCAGGCACCTCCAGGTTGAACATCCCATAATATCTTTTTTTCAGTTCATCCCTTTCTTTGATGATATCTGGGTTATTTCCTGTCAGTCCTAATTGGATGGCATACTGAGCAATTTCTTGAGAAATGACTGTTTCATTCACCAGGTCATTCTCTAGTCTTGGAGCAGGGTAGGTATATGGACCAGGGGCAACTATTTGAGCATTACCTTCATCTGCTAAGTTAATCCAACTCTGCAGGTACTTTGGATAGAATGTTAATAAGTACTCTATGAAGGCTTCATTCATGTCTAAGCTTGTCCCCCTCAATTCCCTCAGAATTTCAGAATAGAACCAGAAGGTTCTCTTTATCTCTTCCCAGGCATCATTGAATTGGATAGGCATCCATTTATCAATGTGCGGCCACTTCTGAGTTTTAGCAGTACCCCTCCTCTTGCTCAGGAACTTCTTGAAATCACTTCTGCATTTTTGTTCTTCTTCTTTCTTCTTCCTGATTACAATAACTCCTGATACAGAAGCAGCAGTTTTCTTCTCTTTTTGAACTTGAAGTGATTTCAGAGTTTTCTTGTGTCGAAGACTTCTTTTTCAGCTTCTTCTTCAGACTCTTCAAAATCTATGATCAACTTTCTTTGAGTAGCCTTTGAAGCTTTAGCTCTTTTCTTCTCTGGTTCAACAAATGTCACAGCCTTTCTCTTGATTGGTTTAGCTTGCTCTGCACCGGCTTGGCTTGTTTCCACCATTCTTCTACCACTCAGTTTTTCAGAGATAGCTTCCTGAATTGTTTGCTCAGAAACATGAGTGTAGATTGGCTCTTCAACTTGCTTGAACTTGAGCTTCTCAGTGGCTTCTACTTCTTTTAAGGCTTCAGCAAGAATTTTCTTTTCAGCTTCCTTATCTGCCTTCTTCTTCAAGGTCTGTGCCAACAACTCCTTCAGCTTGCCTCTAGGCCTTTCCCCCTTTTTGGCACCATACCTTGGAAGAAGTTGAGACAGTGCGGTATCCATGTGATATTGCTTTTTATTGATACTTCGCACTTCTCCAGCCAACTGATCATGCTCGTCCTCTAGCCTCATCATATGGTTCTTGGCAATTGAGAACTCTTCAGATAGCGGTGCAAACTGGTTGGAGAATACATCTTTCAGCATATCTGTCATCTTGGTCATGAGCAGGGAGCCCATTTCCTCAACAGCACTCTTGATCATCTAATCATTTTTCTCCACCAACTTGGCTTCAAGATAAGAAGTTCTCTCTTGATACATTTGCTTCATCTCTGCATTCAGTTCAGCTTTGACTCCATCTACCTTCCCTTCGATGGCAGTCATTTTGTCAGTTAGAGATGTCTGAAGCTGAATCAAGTCTGAAGCTGAATCAAGTCTGAAGATGAACTCAGGTTCTCTAGCTTATGGGATTGGTTGGCCAATGTTTCTTCAATTTGAGGAACTTTCTCTACTATTGGCACCACCTTCTCCAGCTTGTCCACTATAGGGCTGAAGTCAATCTATCACTTGTTGTTCCTTCTGAGCTGGGTGCTCCGCCTGAGCCTCAGTCTCCACCTGGGCTTCAGTCTCCACCTGAGCCTCAGTCTGCATATCGAGACATAATGAAATTAAAGATAAAACTTGATAGTTTTGGCATAATTTTTAGTAGTGCAAAAGTTACGAAAAGAGTGCTAACTTTCGGTCGAGGATGTGAGATATCGGTGACGGCATCGATACTTTTCTCCACTAGAGATTGCTTCTCAGCATTTCCTTGTTGGTCCCCTTCTTGATCTTGATCTTTTGAGCTCGAGGCACCAACATCAGCTTCCCTCCTTTCAGCCACCTTTTTCCTGACCAGCTCATCAAAATCTACAACTTTCATCCGGAGCTTGGTCTTCCTGAACCCGGAGAACTTCGGTCGATCAAGATCTCTTCTCTTCGTTCATGATCCTCCTCCGAAGGAGGCAATGTTAAACATCTCTGGCGAGTTTGGTTCGAGAATGTAGGCTGCGGTCCTCGGGAAAAAAAGAGGTCCTGAAGATCAGGATATGAGCTCAGCTCAGGGTATCTATCCAGAATGAATTTTTCCCCCTTGCTGCGCCACTCAGTCTCTTCTGCCTCTCCCTTCTTCAGCTTTGGGCATTCAGGTTCAATAGGTGCTGAGGGATCTAAGAATGGTTCACTCAGGAGCATGTCCAAATTCGGCCCCCTCGCGAGGCTCGGTTTGTTACGAGGTGCGAGCAGGCATCTCGCCAGTAGAAACCCGAGGTCCTTGAATATCTCCGAGAAATCTTGCTCGAGCTCGAGAGATGTTTCAAGAACCTCAGAGAACACCTGTTCCTCAGTTTGCTCTTGAGCAGTAGTCACAGCCTGAGCCAGTACTTGCAATGGAGATTTTTGTCCTTGCTGGCCCTCAGGTTGGACTTCCTCAGTCTCACTGTCCTCCTCCTCAGTAGAAATTTGAACTTTCCTGCGCTTAGGAGCCAGTGTTTTCTTCTTCAGGGCTTCTCCCTTTTCTCTCTTTACCTCCATCAGAGTCTTCCCCCTAGCTTGATGGGCTTGTTCAGCAGCTCCTTCTGCAGCAGTCTCTTCCTTCTTCCCTTTCCTTCCTTTCAAAGTCATTTTTGATGTAGTTGGCTTGAAGAGGATCTTGGACTTTGGAAAGGGTGAGGAGTTGGCAAAAATATCTTCTTCCTCTCTGCACATCTCCAAGATGAATGCTATCTTGGTTGCATGAAGGATTTTTCCTTTAATGACAACCGAACCGTTCACCTTCTGGACTTGTTTTGCTTGGTCACTCACCACTCTGATTAAATATCGCAACCAGTTGAATGCGGTGGTGGGTGAATCTTCAATAGCCGCCATTAATCTCAGCTTAATTTGCTCAAAACTGCCGGATAGACTCATTATACATTTACTCACTATATCCAGCAAAACTCTATACTTAGGCTTCAAATGCCTTTTATTTAGAGTAGCCTCAAACTTAACAGGATGCTCTGTAATCCTATCAAGATACTCTTGTTCCTACCCATCATATACATTGTAGGGTCTTCTCCTCTATCGCTCAACTCATATACGTCATTAAGGTTCTTAGGAATTATATACAATTCCCTCACAAAATCGACATATTTTGAGCTATGCTCTAAGTGAGAAACTGTAATTTGTGACTCTATACAGTCCTCCTCGTCTATTTTCAAATTAGAGATAAATTCGATTACCTCTTTTGAATATTCCGCCTCTGGTTGATTCGCAACCAGGTTTGTAAGCTTCGCTACCCGTATCATGTGCAACGCTTCTTCTTCATGTGTTGCATTTGACGAGCTCTCGAGCGAAACAACGTACTCGTATCACGGCTTGTTAGAAATTGCAAGTTTATCGTAAACCGAGAACGTCATTTTGAAGAATTTTTTGGTGAAAGGTTTTGAGAACGATGAAGGGTTTCTGGGCAAATGAGAGGTTTTTAGAAGCAAAGTGTTTTGAAGACGAATGTTATGAAATTGGGCCTTGAAAGAATTTCCAATGGATATAAAGAGTTTGATTCGTGGAAAATCGTATAGATTGAAGAAATCGATGGTTGAGATTAAACACCGACTAATCGGGTATATGAAAGGACGATTTCACGAATATTACGCCGTCAATTTAACCTTATTGGTGATTAATGAACAGTGCAATTAATTATTGTTCCTACAGACCATTGACTATCTTCGAGAATTTCAAAGGTCCCGCCCAATATATTCCTTCAGGTGTTTTGTTATTTATTGCCAATGATTACTGAGATTCAGTTGGACAATAAATGCATTGTATGAGTCATTACTTCTTCAGACTATTTTTTCTCTATCAGTCTTACCGAGTTTTGACCTTGATAAAATGTCAAGATAATAATCGAGTAATCGAGCGAGATCAAGATATAGATCGAAAAGTACTAAAAGGGTCAAGATGATATCGAGTAATCGATCTTCGAGGATATCCGAAGTTTCCCAAGACTCGAGTTCAAGACTTTTCAATTTTATCCCGAGTTTCTCAATAGAATCTCGAGAAAACTTCATGCTTCGAAAACCTTCAATTTTTGATTTGCTCTATACATCCGGATCCAACATCCCTAACTCAATCGATAATTCACGAAATCTTGATTCAAACCCGAGGTTTAGTCAAGATATCAACTCTCGTTTATCAAGATGAATTTTCTCCATCGATGTCTTTCTTCTCAACATGATCTCGATGAAGTGATGTCGATATCAACATGCTTACATCCGGTGTGCAATCTGGGATTTTGTGTAATAGCAATAAGACTATTATTATCACAAAATATAGGTACTTCATCGGGCTATAATCTTATAATCCCTCAATTGTTTATGCAGAGCTAAAGAATTTGTACACTTGACTTCCTCCCCGACCATGTATTCAACCCGATAATCTTTGGTTGCATCGAGGTCTGTTTTTTGAAAACCATGATATCAGCTTACTTCCAAGAAATTGACAAGTTCTTGTGGTAGACTTCCTGTCAATTCTACATCCTCCATAATCAGCATCTGAATAACCAGTTAATTCAAGGTTATCATCAGCTGGATACCATAATCCTCTATTCACAAGTGCCTTTAAGATATTTGAGAATCTTTTTGGCGACCTCCATGTGACTAAATTTTAGGATTAGCTTGGTATCTTGCACATATCCCAACAAATAAATGTTATATCAGCCTACTTGTCGTGAGATATAGCAGTGATCCAATGATCCCTCTATAATCAGTGTGATTTACTGATTTGCCTTCAGGATCAGGATCCATCTTGTAGTTAATATTCATGGGAATTCTAACTGCATTGCAATTCTGTACACCATACTTTGCAATCAGATCTCTGGTGTATTTTGCTTGATTGATAAAAATTCCTTCCTTAGTTTGTTTCACCTGAAGTCCAAGAAAGAAATTCATCTCTCCCATCATTGACATCTCAAACTTTCCTTTCAAGGTAGAAAACTTTTCACACAACTGATGATTTGGAGATCCAAATATGATGTCATCTACATAAATCTGAACAAGTAAGACATCTTTACCATCTTCTATCCTGAACAAAGTCCTATCAACAGATTCCTTTGATAAAACCATGGTCAAGAAGAAACCGAGAAAGTGGTATCATACCATGCTCGGGTGCTTGCTTAAGACCATACAAAGCTTTCCGAGCACGTAAACTTGGTCATTCTCATGCGAAACCGGGAGGTTGTTCCACATAAACCTCTTCCTTAAGCACATCATTGGGAAATGCACTTTTCACATCCATCCGACAGATCGTGAATTTCATGTGGGCAACATATGCAAGAAACAACTGATGGTTTCTAGTCTTTGCAACAGTGCAAAGGTTTCATCATAATCCAAGCCTTCTTCTTGGGAATAACCTTGTGCAACTAGCCTTGCATTGTTTCTCACAATGTTGTTGTTCTCATCTCTTATTTTTGAACACCCACTTGGTTCCAATCACATCAGGCCTGCAGTCTATCCACTAGCTCCCAAACTTCATTCCTTGAGAATTGATTCATTTCTTCTTGATAGCAAGAATCCAAAATGAGTCTTATAGAGCTTCTTCAATCTCAATAGGTTCTTTTTTTTGACAGAAGTTGGCGAGAATAAAGCACTTTCTCCATGGAACCTTCTTGTTTTGACACCATCCGATAGATCACCCACAATCGACTTATAGGATTACTATCCAACCATCTTTCTCCGGATGTTCCCCTTCAAGAAGATCCTCAACATCGAAATGTTAGGTTCGGGTAGTTCATTAAATTCGAGGAACAATGAAAATGAGAAAGGGAATCATCTTCCTCGGGGAAATTCTATTGAACATTGTCGAGACATTTGTTCCTTTGGTTGATAGATTCGAGTTTGCCTCACCGTGACCACATCTTCATTGGCATTACATACCTGAGTCTGAACTGGTGTATGTTCAGATTGGTCAGCTTTAGTGTGTTGGATTTCCTTTAGTGGAGAATTTCCATTCTGAGTCTCACCATCCTGAGTTTTTTCATCACGAACTTCTTTGTTCGAGTCCGATTCACTACATTCATGAAAGTGTACTTTCTTCTTTTTCGTGTTAGAGGATGTTTTATCGTTCTTTTTTGCTAAGTCCGGTGATTCTCTTGGTCGATTCTCCTAAGTCATGTTCATGTTTCTTCGAACACAAGTAGATTCATCCAAAAACAACATGAGGTGTTTCTTCCACAATAAGAGTCCTATAGTTGTAAACTCTGAAGGCTTTTAATGACTTCGAATATCCTAAGAATATCCCTTCATCGCCTTTTGCTATCAAAGTTTTCAACCCGATCTTTACCATTATTGTGTATGAAACACTTGCAACCAAAACACACGAAAAGAAAGTTAAACAAGAGGCTTCCTTTCATTCCACAACTCATATGGAGTTTTTCCTCGATTCTTGGTCAAGATGGATGCATTCCGAGAATAAGATGCGGTGTTGATAGCTTCAACCCAAAATCTTTTAGGAATATCACTTCAAAGAATCATTGTCCTGCGAACCTTCTTTCGAGTCATATTTCTTCTTTCAAAGAACACCATTCTCATTTGTGGGGTCCTTGCGGTGATGTTTACGAAGTTATTCCATTTCTTCGCACAATAATCAGATATAATATGATTGATAAACTCAGTTCATTTATCTGATCTGATTTTGACCACACTCAGATTCTTTTCAGTACTGAGCCTTTTCAGTGGTTCAGTCAGTTTTGTCTAAGTCTCTTTCTTATTGAGTAAGAATATGACCCATGTGTATCTAGAGTAGTCATCAACTACCACAAGTGTATATTTTCTGTCATTTGTGCTCACAGGTGTTACTGGACCAAAAAGATCCATATATAACAGTTGAAGTATTCTTTCAGTAGAAATATCTACTTTGCTTTTAAAAGATGCTATGATTTGTTTTCCTTTTTGACAAGCATCACAAACATGTTCTTTACTGAACACTTCATTTGGTAACCCCCTCACAAGTGCTAATCTTGCAAGTTTGTTCAGGGTTTTGAAGTTCAAGTGATTCATCCTTTTGTGCCACAACCAACCCGGTATCCAGTGGAACTTTTTGCAACCAAACATGTATCTTTAGGAGTTGAACTCCAATCAGCAAGATACACATTTCATTTTCTAGTACCGGTCCAAGAGAATTTTCTGTGAAGTATTGTCTTTCACATAACATAAGTTCTTTGAGAACTCAACATTGAATCCTTTGTCACAGAATTGACTGATAGACAGCAAGTTATGCTTTAAACCAGACACGTATAAAACACCATCGATATAAACATAATCAACTTCAAGAGTTCCATATCCTTCAGTTTGTCCTTTGGAGTTGTCTCCAAATGTGATCTGAGGGCCTTTTTGCTCAACATAGTCAGTGATTACCGCTTATATCTGTCGTATATGTCTTGAACATCCACTATCTAGATACCATACAACAGGAGTCAATTCATTTCCACTCATCAGTGCTATGTTGTCTTCATTCAGCTCAGTGCCCTTGTCTTTCACCTGAAAAACAGATCAGTTCTTAGGTACCCATTTGGTGTAGGGTCCTACCAGGTTAGCTGTACCTTTTGGAATCCAAATTTGCCTAACAACTCTAATTACTTTAGAGTGGCTGATTTGTCTCCCATAAACATCTACATACACATTCACCACCCTAGGTGCCTTGACAAGATCCACGTAGATGAAGTGTCACCTAAGCATGAACATGAGCCTTAGAGTTCTTCTTGGGCACAGCCTTTTGTTCAAGTGCTTGGGCTTTTTGTCTGTTGGTCTTTGTCTCTCACGACTTGGGTTCAGAAACCTTTACCCTTAGGCAAGTGGGGGTTTGGGTTGTCAGACTTGAAATTGGGGTCTTTTCAAGATGTCGAGGACTTGGTCTTTTTCAATTGAGAATATCTCTGCTAAGTGTTTCTCTTCCGAAAATTCCTCGATGGTTCCAACGCAGATCTCTTGAGGTTGGTATTCTTAATGAGGCTTTGAAGATCGGGCACGAAGATTTCCACCGAGTGGTCAGTTTTCTAGCTTTTCCCGAGGTTTGGGCTTTCTTCCCTGAACATTAGCTTTTTTTCGAAACCATAGGTCATTTACCCTTGTCTAAAACTCGGGCAATTCTTCAAAGAAGATTAGGTGTCACTTGTTTAACAAAGGCAGTCTTAGTGCTACTGAAGAAAAGATTGAAGACCTTGTGAGGTTCCCCTGGAATGTATCCCAATCCGGCTTTTTATAGTTGGTCTTTGATAACTCCGAATTTTCATCTATCACTTTAGATCACGGAATTCAATATAGCTAACTTTCTCTGCAAGACTATTCTCACACTTCTTTAGAGTTTTCATGCTTCTCAAAGAGGTCATTGAACTTTCGATTCGATAGTTTGAATTTCCTCAATTGGATTTCTCTAATTTTTCATTAGGTCTCTATCACCCTCTCTTTTTTTCTAAGAGTTGTACTTTCGAACATCTAGTTCATCAAGAGTTCCCATCAATTGAGAAGTGATCTCAAAGATTTTTTAGAGTCTTTCCACTTTAGATTCTCGTGATCGGTTCCTTGTTCTACTCTTGAGTTTCATTGAAAGCGCTTCTTGTAATACGAATAGTCTTTCATAAGATTCTCAAAAGAATCCATCGGTCAAAATTATTGTTTTGCGAGAGAACTTGAGAACTCATGTGCTTGTGTAGGAGCAACAACAGAGATAGAAGAATTTACCTCCTCCACGACCATTAGGCGGATATCATCAACATCACTATCTCGAGAACATCTCATCCGGCGAGCTGGAGCCTTCTTGAGAATGTTCTTCCTCTTTCGCAATCATGCTTTTTTGAAGAACTTCTTCTCTCTCGCTTGGCTTTTCTTTTTTTTTCCTTAAGACTTAATTCACGATCATATTGAAAGTGACCTCTCTTTTTCGAGTTGTAGAAGATCTGTTGGCATCATCATCCTGATCACTTTCCTCCTTAGTCTTGGAGTCCTTCTTTTTGGATGAAGATCCTTCAGTTTTTTGTTCCTTTCTTTTCTCAGTGGATCTCGCCGAACTTTTGAGTCTCTTTTCGCACTGTGATTCCCGTAATATTTTTTATATTTTCCATATCTGCTATTAAGTCTTTCAAACCTCCTTGCCATCAGTGATAGCTTATCCTCTAGCTCATCCTGATTTTTGGCAAGTGAGTTCTCAGACTCTCTATACTTACAGGATTTTTCTTTGGCCTTGAAAGCCACATTCTTGCTAGATGGCGAATCATCTTTACTGTCAGCTTTCTTTGATTTAATGTCAATTACAAACTCATAAGCTTTCAGCTCAGAGAAAACTTGTTGGTATGGCATTGAATCAATATTTTTTGTGTTTTCAATCACCACAGTATGTATATCCCATTTCTTAGATAGTCCTCTAAGAATTTTCAATGCCCCTTCTCTCTGTGGGTATCTTTTCCCAAGAGCATTTAGATCATTCATTATGCTAGTGAATCTGACTTCAAGTTTGTCAATGGATTCATCATCTTCCATTTCAAAGCTATCAAACTTTTCAATAAAGAATGAAAAGTTTGTTCTCTTTAATATGATCTCGTGCCTTTCGCACATCACGCCAAGTGTGTCTCATATTTCTTTGGCAGTATTACAATGAGAAATCATCCCCATAACACCATCATCAATAGTGCTATATAAAGTATCTTTAGCAATATAGTCAAGATTGACTAACTTTCTCTCATCAGGAGTAAGTTGATCATCAGACTTTGGAAATTCAGTTCTGGGATCATTTCTCTCAGTTTCAGTAATCCTGGATTCACAACAGTGAATTTGAATGGTCCTTCAGAAACCACTCTCCATATTCTTTCATGCTTTGAATACAGATGAGCCTGCATTCTTAATCTCCATAAATCATAGCTCTCAACTGAGAACATAGGAAGTTTCTTAGAAGGCATGATGGCTGAGCCTTGTAAGATTTCAACAAATAGATCTGTTAAGTAGACCACCAGAGTCTTTCAGCAAATTAGACTATGGTCAACAAAGCGAGTGGTCAAGTTGAACCACTGCTCTGATACCACTTGTTGGTCCGGTGCTAACGAGTCTCACACGTGTATGGGGAATACACGTGTTGATGATTTTAAAACTTTTTTTCTTCGAGGTCGGATGGGTCAGTTATCTCGATGATTTGGGCCTCGAGAAGATGGATATCGCCCCGAGTTAAAAGTCTACCTGAGACAATAATCCTGAGATGCTTTCAGAAGCCTCAGATTATCCCAACTGAGCCTGAGTTTTTCAGAGATCCTGAGCTGCTTGGATCATATAACTATCTTACTGAACCCTCAGTAGAGTTTTTTCAGTTTGGTAACTATCTGTTCTAGCTACTCAAGTGTGCGGAATGGTTGGCCCTAAGTTTATACTCGTTTTTAGCTTTGCTGAAAACCTTCCTTTTAATGAAACAGTGATTAAGGTTGTGATTAGTTAAATGCAAGTTCAGTGGATTGGTTCCAACTGAATGTCAAACAGTATAATGCTTTCAAAGGAAAAAAATGCAACTGATAACAACGCAAAAGACAAGAAAAAAAAAAACAACGCAAAGAATTATAGTGGTTCAGAGACTCAAGCTCCTACGTCCACTCTCTCTGACCTTCTGAGAAATTCCTTAACCACTTCCTAAGGTTTTCTGGCTGACTCACTGCAGCTTACTCACCTTTCTACTTTGAGCTTTCTAACTACCTCACTGTAGTTTACTTACTCAAACACACACAAGCTTTCTGACCATCCAAGATAGTTTACTCACTTTTTTTCTGAGTTTTCTCGACTACCCCAATGTAGTTTACTAATTCTTTACAACTCCAACTCACCAACAATCACACTCAAACTACTTCTGAAAGGGTTTGGGGTTTTCACAGTTAGTTTCATTTAGGATGAGATATCTTTCTGATAAGTACAATCTGAAAGGCTAGGATATCTCTCTAAGCTTTGGATATATCTTATCAAACTAGGCTTAGTGAATGAGCTCTCTTGATGTAAAAGACTTGGGAAATTCTTGGGTTTTTAGTGCTTCAATTTTTCAATAATAAGATTGAGCTTGCTTATAAATTCCCGTAACCTTCAATGTAGAGGGCATAGTTATTAAAAAGGCGCCCGGAGGCGCTTCTGGCCATTTCGGTATTAGGGCTCGTCTGCCGTAAGTCAATGGTTGGGATTTCCAAGGCTACTTTTTTCAGGCCTTCCGGCGCCTTTCTCCGCCTTGACTCGGGCAAAGGCGCTAAAAGGCGTGCACTAGCGTCATCTAGGGTTTGAAATAAAAATAAACATTTTTTTATTTGTCAAATAACATCGAATAATAAAAAATACTATCTCTTAAGTCTTAATATTTAAGTGAAACGAGCATCTAGGTTTCAAGATTCACTTTTATCAAGTATAATCGTGCGTTGAAGCATCAGAATCGGTATGACTCACGCGTAATCACATTGATCCTATCTCTTTGAGGGATATAGATGAAAAGAATGAGTGAATGGTTGGTCTAATGGAAGATGAAGATGAGTTGGTTCACCAAGGTGAAAATTTGACTTGGGGTAGTATTCTTCTGAAGCGATGGTTAGGTTTCTAAGAAATTATCAAGGTCTTATGTTATTTTTTCGGGGATCTGGTAGCGCACGCCTAAAGCGCCGCGCTTAAGGCGCTGCCTTGTTAGCGCCAGCCTTCTTGGTGGCGCCATTAATAACTATGGTAGAGGGTCACTAAGTATTTATAGTAATCACCAAGGTCACTTTGAAAAACTATCCGAGATTGGAGGAAATAAACGTGACGAAGTTCCTTATGGTGTTTGATGAAGCACATTTTTTAGGGTTTGAATATTCCTTGCATGTTTTTAAAATATGCTTTAATGTAGCCACTTCACCACTTTTTGCGATGCCGGAACATAATCTACTGGACGTCTTGATGACACCAATCGCTTTTCGATTGTCGATAAAGTAAAATGTTGTCTTCCTACGATTGGTTCTTGTCTTGATAAATGTAAGCGAACATAAGCGCTTTCGTTTTGGTCAATATCTCTCGAGTGATATAACCTTAACAACACTTAGTTTTTAGTTCATTTTGTCTGCATGTGAATGTCTTGGGCAATATTTATTTTTTTGAGTATTCGTGTTTTTCTCAATTTTGTAGCCTTCGGATAGATATTATCCGGTCGCCGGAACATTGAGGTTATCTTGAGCATTCGATGGATTCTTTGAGTCTTGATAACTCTTGTGTCTTGATATCTTACGTGTCTTGATATCTTTAGTCTTGATGTCTTACGAGTCTTGATTGTCTTGTCTTGGAGATATCTTGATTGATATATATCTTGATTTTGATATCATCTTGAGTCTTGATTTCTCGATTTCATCTTGAGTCTTGATTTCTCGGTTTCATGAAACTTGAAACTTCGTAAACTTATCGACTCTTCGTAATCTTCGAGAATCTAACTTCGATCTATATCTGCTGACTATACATGGTGCAGATAACATCCTGAACATTCTAAAACTGAATCCTGACTCAACTATCAAGATTATCCTGAACATGTCATACTCAGGAGTTTTGGGATCTAATCAAAATCTTCTTTATTAAATTCATCTCCCAACAATGCGGTTAAGTCCTTGTAAACGTTTATCATTGCAGTATCGAAACATACCTTGAGGTGTTTCGGTAGCAACAGTAGACACATTTTTTCATATGTAATTTAGTTTAAGTAGTTTATAGTGTAAGATTTTAATAAGCATTTTATACTCATCATTTATTTTATTTTTTGAACTTCCAATTAATTCTACACTAAAATAAACTCTTTCATGAAAAACTTTTATGAGAAAGAGTTTCAATTATTTTAATACATTTCACTTCCAGATTTTGGAAAAGCCTACAACAAGCCTCGGGAATTAATGTAAACTTAGCACCGCATACCATCTTCATATAGACGGATAGTCAATACGGACTATCCAGGCTCTCGAAGACAAGTTGAGAGCATGCACCTTGGATCTCAAAGGAAGTTGGGAGACTCATCTTCCTTTGTCCAACCTTTTTTGGGGGTCGTCGGACTCAACTTCCTGTTCCGGTTTTTAAAACATAGCACTGGGAGTATATAATATTGGAACTAATGTAAAGATTAGTAAAAATATTACACATAATTCATCACTTAAAATGAAAGAATAATAAATAAATAAATTTACCACCGAAATTGAGTTGCTCTTAAGGTAAATTTGCAGTTTGCGTCTCCATTTGAGTAGCTGTTGGAGACGCTCTTACTCGAGCAAGTCAGCAGATTGATACATTATAGATACTTCTTCCATTACAGTGATTTCATTCAGTTAAGGGTCCAGAAAATCAATCGCCCAAATACCTCAAATGAAGCAATGAGATGGATAATAGATAGAGGAAGAACATCGAAACAAATTAAAGAAAGAAAACTGTCACAACTTTGAATTATTCAAACCAAGATCAGAAAGGACCGTAAAAAGCATACATAAATGCAATAAAAGTTATCAGTAAGAACACTTGAGATCAACTTCAACGAACTGCTTCAAGGCAATAAAGATGACAAACTTACAGACTAAAAAGTGAATTTAAAAACGTGTCGTTAACCCAAATTATCATATAAATCAACTAGTTTTAATAGCCTAGATTTTAAATGCTAGACCTCAATGTGTCAAAAAAACTGTCGTTAACCCAAAGAATAAAATAAATAAAACGAATAATTCAAAATAAATAAAATTGATCATTAATAATAATAATTATCTAACAAGTAAATTTCGAAGAATGTCATAAGAACTTGACTTAAAAGTTAGAAATATGTCAAAGATATTGTAAATGAAATAACAAAAGATTACTAAGTTCAAACTTTATGTTAAATAACTTTGCCTTCACCAAAACCTATTTAATAAGCGCAGATAATCCCCAGAAAACTAAGAGTATGATAAATGGAATTAAAATGATGAACCACATCAGAAACTTCACAACTTCTGAACTTAAAAATGCATGAACATTGAACCTAGCAAGTTTTTTAACAGTTAAAGTTTTCAGGAGCTTGTGAAAGGCTGAACATGTCAAGCCTGTGTTATCTATATAATAGATCACAATAACTCAACATTCTTCAGTAGACAATGAATACATAGAAAACGCCAAGAATACACTAAAAACTTCACAAAATCATTATAAAACACAAGAAACCAGTTCACACAGAATAAATTGAGACCATCAATCTAACAAAATAGATATAATCCAGAAAATATCCAAATGGCAATAGTTGCTTAAAAATTCAAAATAATTTGAAAATCAAAAACCAAAACAAATATAAACACAAATGCATAATCATGCGACTTACTGCAGAGCAACCGCAAAGAAAATGGAAGGAAACAAAAGGAGAGAAAAAAGAACAAAAAACATCATTCAGAAATTATCAGAGATACTAAAATGAAACTTATAAAACAATATTGACAAACTTCAAAATTAAAAGACACGAAGGACCAAATCCAGAAGATATAAAACTATAAGTTGTTATGTTGAAATGTTGCATACCCTTCAAAAGGTTCATCAAATGCTTAAAGATGATTAAGAAAATAGAGAAAGAAAAGAAAAGGGACTGAGAAAAGTTGAAGAAAACAACAAGAAAATCCAGTAGCATATTCCATGTAGATAACAACGATCAAACACTTGTACCATATGGATTTAACCACCTTCCAATGTTGTCATTCCTCTGCAAGAACAGAAAATAGCAGGTCAAAAGAAAGAAAGTAATAAGTAATAACATGCTCATAACACCAATATAATCTTTAAAATGTGTAACTAAGTAAAATATAACTTTAGCTAAAACTGATCCAATCATAAGAACACAAGCTTGGACTCGTTTCAAATAATCAGGCATAAAATCTTTTCAGATACACATCTCCAGTCTCTTTCAGTAAAGATTACATGGTTCATTAAGTGGAAAACAACGATATCAATTCTGTTTAGACAATTTCTTTATCAACAAAGCAAACGAACTTGACCTACTATAACTACATATTCATTAGCATAAGAAAAGATCATCGACATCAATTCTATTTTAAAGATCCTTTTGATTGTCTGTTCATATCTACACACTTTAATCTTTCATAACAAGAACCAACAAATTGCTCATCAGAACAAACGACATCGTATAAAATTACTCATTTTCCAAACAAAGAACAACAATTGACTACATTATACATAATGTATGCAATATGTACATTTAACACAGAAATCACATGCTCAAAATGCATAAAACAGTTTCATACATATAGTAATATAAATAAGAAACCATTAACATACCATACACTTGGTGAGTAACCACTTCCACTAGTACCACCAGGAACCTTAGCCAACGAAGAAGAAGAAGTTTGCCCACTCTGTACATTTGGGTACATATACTGCAATCCCGAAAGCATCGCCCCACTCGACCCACCTTCGCCACCACCGGAAACACCATACGAACCTAAACCTAACCCCTGCACCGGTCCCCCCATCATCCCATAATACCCTCCCATTAAAGCACCAAGATTTGCATTCGTAATCATCCCACCACCATACAAAGGGTTCACAAGCCCAGAATGCTGCCCTAACAGAGCCATATTCTGCACCTGCTGAGCCGCCGCCACCGCCAGCATCTGCGGTTGCACCGGCTGCAACGCCGTCGTTATCGAGGCTTCCCCACCGCCTGCATTACTCTTGCCCTCAGCCGCTCTCTTGCAATGCAATTGAATTCCATCGAATATCTTGTACGGCTCCTCTAATACCTTTTTAGCCCCTTCCACAGTTTTGAACACAAACAGTGCGTAACCTTTGAATTTCCCCGTCGTCGGATCTAACCCCCTAGGACCATTCTCAATTTCCCCAAATTTCTCGAAAAAAGCCCTCAATCTATCAGGACTCGCGTTAATCGGAACATTACTCACGTAAATCTTCCGTTGCCTAAACTCTGGCAACGGGAAACTCTTCTGCGAGACTATTCCAGGCGCCGCTGGCGCGGCGGAGAGCCCCGGCGGGCCCTCCGACGCCAGCTGGCACGACGTCACGCGATTCCCAGCCTGAACCCTAGGGTTTTTCAACAATTTTCTTACAGATTTTCTAGACTTGTACGTAACGAAAGCATAACCCTTGCATTTACCAGTCGCGCGATCCATCACCACGTTCAGATCTTCAATTTCACCATACGCCCCGAAAATCGACTCAATCAGCGGGCGCGTGGCGTCCCAACCGAGGCCGTGCACGAAGACCTTGCGGTGGCCGACGTCCTGGTCGGCGGCGGATCTAATTAGGTCTAGAAGGAAGTCGTTCGACATAGAGAGGTCGACGGCGAGCGAGATGAGCTGGTCCTTGGAGAACGGTTCAAGTAGGGTTTGGATTTTGGTATTCGGGTTGGAATCAGAATCCGAATCATGTGCGCCGGATTTGGGGATCTTGGTTTTCTTCTTCTTCTTAATATTTTTCTCAATTTTGGGTGGCGTTACGGCGACGGCGGATTTCTTGACGAGCCTCCGTTTCGTCGATTTGGTTTTCGCCATTGATGCTATCGGGGCTGCGATTTGAATCCCACTCCAGCGGTATATAAACCTGAGCTTGTGTGGCTGTCTGATATTTGGGCATTAATTTAGTATTTGGTTTGTAAACAAAGTGTCTGGGTGGTGTGGTCGGTTATCACGCTAGTCTCACTCTCACACACTAGAGGTCTCCGGTTCGGACCCCGGCTCAGACAGTTTTTTGGTTTTGAATAAATATTTTTATGGATGAACCTATTTTATGACCGAAGAGTAAATACAATAAATAGTCAATCAAAGCATATAATGAAGAGGTTATTTTTTATTTGTTGGTCAATTTGAGCTTTACTAAAAAAATTGTCAATCAAAGCATAAAATAAAGAGGTTATTTTTTATTTGTTGGTCAATTTGAGCTTTAGTAAAAAAATTCTACTTGACACAATGTTTTCATAATCGAACTAGGTATCAAATCGAACTGGGCATCGATTGGCGGTTTAATCGGTTGGACCAGTCGGACCGGTGGTTCAACAGTTAGAATAATCTCTATTCATTTTTCAAAAAATATTCCCTATATCACATTAAAAAATAAAATAATTGTGTACTTATAAAATTTAAAGCTATAATTTATAAGTTTCATATTGAAATAAACACAATAGAATCAAGACAACACAATACGACACAATTTAAAATACTGAAATTTAAAATAAAGATGAAAAGGAAAAAAAATGGTTCAACCCGTTTTACCAGTTCACGGTTCAAATCGATTTTTTCGGTTCAACCGTAAAATAATTTTTTGAGGGTGATCAAATCAATTTCATGGTCGGTTCCCGGTTGAACCGGCCTGTTCAATCAATTTTTGAAAACTTTGCCTTAACTGATATTAAATGAAAAATACTAAGGGGGGTGTATTCACATAGAAATATAATTTTTTTTTTGAAAAAAATAGTACATTCAATATAATACATACTACACTACATGTATATAAATTTATTAACAAATTTGAAAATAATTCGGAGGATGATAGAATGTGTTGGGATATTTTAGTTTTGATGAATTATGCCAAAACATTATCAACTTGTGTTATACAAGCTAATCTACAGATAACAAGTTGAGGGGGAACGAGAGAACAAATTGAGGGGGAACTCACAAAATCAGACGTAGATGATCGAGATCAGACGAGGCTGCAGACGAGAATGATCGAGATCAGATGAGTTAGAAGAGTTCCGAGTTAACTGATAAGCTATTCAAAATCAGAAGAGAAGAAAAAAGCTAAGCGGTGATCGTAAGATCGATGACCAGATGACTCGATCGATAAACTGTAATCAGATTTAGCCGATCGATCGATGATCGGAAGAAAATGAAGTGATCGGAAAAGAAACCCACCGTAAGATCGTAAGAGAAGGTTATAGATCGTAAGACGAAGCAGATAAGATCGACGAGATCGACGTGATCGAGATCGACATTAAGATGCGTATGATCAAGATCGACGGATCGGTGATCAGATAAAGTAACCTCGAGTACGCTAACCTCACGATCGAATTGATGATATCCTCGAGACGTTGATCCGAAGATATGTTGATCCGATCACGAGCTGATCGTGATCGTGTTAAGAAACGATAAATGAACAGTATTCCGGCGTCGTGATGTCTTCACCAGAGAATCGAATCCCGGGCCACCGAGTGTCAGATGCCTGATCGCATGCGTCCAATACAGGTCAAATGGCTCAGATGTATTCAAGGCCGATGCACTGCTCAGACAGACCAAGGCTCAGACAGACTGGCGCTCACGAGATTCAAGGTTCAGATGAAGAACTCAAGAATCAAAAGATAGTCTCAAGACACTGAGGCTCAGAGATCTCCGAATGGTTCCAAGGCGAGGAATGAGGAAATATACCGATTGAATCACCGACGTGGTACCAATGAGAGGAAGACAACCACCTGGAAAAGCCGCAGAACTCCACAGAGAATAGTATGGATTTGAATGTGACTCTCCAACCGGAACATTCAAATCCACACTATAAATACAAGTTCTTCCTTCATTATCATGTGTGGAAGTGGAAAACGGAAATGAGAAGATAAAGAACGATGCTCTGAGCCAAAGAGAGTTAAGCTTTCCCACCCTGTAACACAAGTCTCAGACACACGATATATTCAAAGAGTGTTCTAGAACCCAACCTAAGCAAACCCATTTATGTATCTTAGTTTTAGAGAGATTTTCCCAACCCAAAGATTGAGACTAAACCATTGTATGGGAAAATCTCACCATAGTTGGAGACAACACCAAATCCAAACCCCATGGTGAAGCCGAGGTAGTTGTTTAGCAATCCCGCAGGGGGTGATAAGTCCCGTTGGAGTGTGAACTCGTTAAACATCTCAGTAAGCAATCCCGTGGAGGGTGATAAGTCCCGAGGCGAACCCGAGAGAGGGTTATAAGTCCGATTCGAGTGTGAGCTCTCAGAAATATCTATAAGCAATCCCGTGGAGGGTGATAAGTCCGTTGAAGGAATTTCCCTAGAGAGGAGAGTGGATGTAGGATCTGGTTGTCCGAACCACTATATATTCTTTGTGTTGTTTATCGCTTTATGTTTATACTTGTCATATATGCATCTAGTTATAAGCAAACACAACACATGAGCTTAAACGCAAAAAATTGGAAACACCGCCTCATTTTTGTTTTTATATGCACCATGACGAAATGTTTGCTTCCGACATGTTAAATTGGGTTTTTCAACGGGACCATCAATTGGTATCGTTCGAGCTCAAAAGATCACCTTTTCAATGTGATCGCCTGAGTTGATCTATTTTTTTTAAACCCATCTCTGATCTGATACCATCAATTGGTATCAGAGCAGGTGCTCAAAAGATTACTTTTTCAATGTGATCGCCTGAGCAGATCTTTCTTTTTAAAACCTGTCTCTGATCTGATACCATCAATTGGTATCAAAGCAGGTGCTCAAAAGATTACTTTTTCAATGTGATCGCCTGAGCAGATCTATTTTTTTAAAACCTGTCTCTGATCTGATACCATCAATTGGTATCAAAGCGAGTGCTCAAAAGATTACTTTTTCAATGTGATCGCCTGAGCAGATCTATTTTTTTAAAAACCTGTCTCTGATCTGATACCATCAATTGGTATCAGAGCGGGTGTTCAAAAGGTTCATTAATTGATTTTAAAGTGACCACCTGAACTGATTTTTTTTAAACGAAAACCCGTTTCTTTAAAAATGCATATATATTCTAATGTTTTGGCGTCATTATCAAAAAAGGGGAAATTGTTGGGATATTTTAGTTTTGATGAATTATGCCAAAACATTATCAACTTGTGTTATTGAAGCTTAATTCTGAGATAACAAGTTGAGGGAACGAAAGAACAAATCGAGGTAGTTGTTAAGCAATCCCGAGTGGGGTGATAAGTCGGATTGGAGTGTGAACTCGTTAAACATCTCAGGGTGATCCCGTGTGGGGTGATAAGTCCCGAGGTGAACCCGAGAGAGGGTTATAAGTCCAGTTCGAGTGTGAGCTCGATAAATATCTATAGGCAATCCCGTGGAGGGTGATAAGTCCCGTTGAAGGAATTTCCCTAGAGAGGGAGAGTGGATGTAGAACCACTATAAATATCTTTCATCATTCTAATGTGTGGATGCTTGGAGATTATAAACGAGATGCTTCAAGAGCCAAAAAGAGAGTTATACCCAAAGCATTCCCACCATAGAACACAAGTCTGTAGATATACAAATATGTTCAAGAGTGTTCTAGAACCCAATCTAAGAACCCACGATGTATCCTAGCTTAGAGAGATTTTCCCAACCCAAGCATTGAAGGCTAATCAAATGTAAGGGAAAATCTCAACCTAGTTGAAACCAAACAAACCTTACCCAAATCGTCGGTTAAGTTTTGTAGGTGAGTGTGAACTTCAGTAAACATCTAGCAATCCCTAAAGGGAGGGTAGGCAATCCCGAGTGAGGGTGATAAGTCCCGTTGGAGTGTGAACTCGGTAAACATCTGTAGGCAATCCCGAGAGGGTGATAAGTTCCGAGGTAAACCCGAGAGGGTGATAAGTCCAGTTGGAAGGAATTTCCCTAGAGAGGGAGAGTGGATGTAGGACTGGTTGTCCGAACCACTATATATTGCTGTGTTGTTTACTGCTTTATGTTTATACTTGTCATATGCATCTGGTTATAAGCAAAACACAACACATGAGCTTAAAAACATAAAAATTGGAAACACTCTGCCCTCACCCCTGTTTTATATGCATCGAACTGAAATGTTTTCTTCCGCACGCGCAAAATGGGTTTTTCACCGGGACCATCAGTAGTTAATTTAGTGATACCAAGATCACAGAAGATTAAATTAACAGTTCCTTGTAACTAAAAGTACACCATTCACGACGTAGATGGAAATGAACAATCCATCGTGAAAGGTTGTAGTGTAAGGCTCAGATTGGTTTGTCTTGACCAAGAGATTACACTAGTGCATGACTGATGCATTGACGAGGACCTACAGGAGGACAAATTCTTCAGAACTGAACTAGGAAGAATTAGACCTCAGTGGTTAGTTATTTCTTAATCTTCGTCCCTTAAATAGGATTGCGTGTGGTTAGTAACTATTGCTTTGACTTATTACGGGAAGAGAATAAATGAGATTCAATACCCTATATCTTGGACAATATTATTGGTCACATGCGATTGCTAAGATTTATTACGGAGAATCGTGTGAAAGTACGCTTGTTCGATTTGCCCCCTTGGGAGGTTCATAAGTTTTATCATACCAAATCTTGCAAGTGAAACTAGTTTCCGGTATGGATAATAATGTTGAACCGTTCCTTTACCAAGGATAAAAGATAGTAATTAATGGAAGACTATTTCAGTGGCTTGAATTAATTAATGGGCTAGATAATCTTAAACACGAGAAATAATAACCGGGAGTCATATTAACTGTAATATGGGTTAAGATGGATAATGCAATATTAATTATGTAGTGGGATTAATTAATATTTATGGGCTTGAATAATATTGTGGCTCAATATTGATAATTCAAGGTCCATTGGAAGGTCAAATCTTAATTCTCCTAAAGGCCCCCCAAGTAGCCCAAGATAAAGTCCAATAACTGAAAAAGGTGTTTAAAAATAAAATAAATTTGTTGCCTATTTTTTCTTGTCTTTTTCGAAAATTATGGATAAGAGGGGAGAAAGATTTTCTTTGAATTATGTTATGGAATGAAGATATGTATTCTTGGAATACAAGATTATCTCATTAAATTCAAGAAATCTCCCACTTGGTTATTTATATAGATAAATTTCAAAAAATTTGAAATATTAGGGAAATAAAGATTTTCTTGATTTTCTTGAAAAGATATTATGGAAGATATGTATTTCTTGAAATACAAGAATATCTCATAAATTCAAGAAGATCCAAATCTTGGAATCGTTTCTCCTAATATTTCGAAAATCACCATAACATGATGAGGTGGGATTTTTTGTGGAATATTTTAATTATGGGGAAAAAAATATAGGAGATATATTCAAGATTTCTTGGAGATCAAGAAAAGATTTTCCCACATTGTTTTATTCCCTAAAAATCATCCACCATCCCATCTATAAATAGGGGATGATTCTTTCATTCCCAAGTACAATTCCATGTGCTGAAAAAATTAGTAAATCCACAAAAGTGGTGCAACAAAGTTTATTTTTCCTTTTGTTAATTGTTCGCGAGTATCCTTCCACCGGATTGTCGAGCAAGGACTAGGGAATACTTGGGAAGGACTTTTGGTGTATTTTCATATACAAGACCATTGTCATTCCAAGAGGTACGTTTACGTAAACTCGTAGTAATTCCACATGCGTAGGATTTACGTAAATTGTTTATATGCATGATTTGTTGTTGAATTATTATTTGAATTAATATGGGTTAATTCATGCTAGTAATAATTGTCAAGAATTAAATTTATATTTAAATATTCATCCCGAATAGATCCGGGCAATTAATTCCCCAACATAAACTCCACATTGTAATAAGACGTATTTTTTTTCCGGTTCCGTCTTAAGGATTTACACCTCCATATAAGAATAAATTACGTTATATATAAAAATTTATAGATCATTATAATTAAAATGACCTAAAATATTTATCTATGGTTAATTGCGACGATATCTTAATTTTATGGCTTGTCACTACATCCTTCAACTTGCGTGTACGTAATAACTCGTCCGCATAGACACCTCTTGTTGAAGCCAAAATGATTCTAATTTATCAAGCATGCTTAAAGCTTCTTGACATGAAACTTTTTGTATTTTCATTCTGATGGTCCCGGTGAGAAAACCCAATTTGCGCGTGCGGAAGCAAACATTTCGTGCGGTGCATATAAAAACAGGGGTGAGGGCAGAGTGTTTCCAATTTTTCTTTTTAAGCTCATGTGTTGTGTTTTGCTTATAACTAGATGCATATGACAAGTATAAACATAAAGCAGTAAACAACACAGCAATATATAGTGGTTCGGACAACCAGTCCTACATCCACTCTCCCTCTCTAGGGAAATTCCTTCCAACTGGACTTATCACCCTCTCGGGTTTACCTCGGAACTTATCACCCTCTCGGGATTGCCTACAGATGTTTACCGAGTTCACACTCCAACGGGACTTATCACCCTCACTCGGGATTGCCTACCCTCCCTTTAGGGATTGCTAGATGTTTACCGAGTTCACACTCACCTACAAACTTAACCGACTGATTTGGGTAAGGTTTGTTTGGTTTCCAACTAGGTTGAGATTTTCCCTTACATTTGATTAGCCTCAATGCTAAGGTTGGGAAAATCTCTCTAAGCTTAGGATACATCGTGGGTTGCTTAGATTGGGTTCTAGAACACTCTTGAACATATTTGTATATCTACAGACTTGTGTTCTATGGTGGGAATGCTTTGGGTATAACTCTCTTTGGCTCTGTAGCATCTCGTGCTATAATCTCCACGCATCCACACATTAGAATGATGAAAGATATTTATAGTGGTTCTACATCCACTCTCCCTCTCTAGGGAAATTCCTTCAACGGGACTTATCACCCTCCACGGGATTGCCTATAGATATTTATCGAGCTCACACTCGAACTGGACTTATAACCCTCTCTCGGGTTCGCCTCGGGACTTATCACCCTCCACGGGATCGCCTACAGATGTTTAACGAGTTCACACTCCAACGGGACTTATCACCCTCACTCGGGATTGCCTAACAACTACCTCAATTTGTTCTTTCGTTCCCCCTCAACTTGTTATCTGTAAATTAGCTTCAATAACACAAGTTGATAATGTTTTGGCATAATTCATCAAAACTAAAATATCCCAACAACTACAATGTAACACATACTATTTATTGAACAGTTATGCAGTAAATATATGTAACATTCGATGATATTTAAAGCATCAGTGATAAACAATTTATTTCAGTAAATAAGTCCGAAATTCAGTTAGTCTGATTATACAAAGTAAAAGCATACTTTCCAGTATAATCCCAACAGTTTATTTCCAAATATAACTGGTCCCGAATTGGGACCGTGATTTTCTATTACTATAGAGAGTTTATTCCTATATATAGTATTCATATAGGGGGTTTTTACTGTATAGCTAGAGTTGGCTTTGTCGCATTCGATCAATCCGGCAAACTTCTTGAAGCAGGCTGTCACTGGATTAATCCTCCATGAACTGTGATAGCCACTGAACTTCAAGCCATTGGTGCTGGTATCTCATTTGGTAGCAAGCTTAGCCTTCGCGACTACATGATCCTCTCTGATTCGAAAGACGCTGTCAATGCAGTTTATGGGAACTCACAGTTCCTGGGCTCGGAAAATGACTCTATCATTGACCTTCGTTACAGAATTCAAGACTCTAAAGTGAAAGGGATCTCTCATGTGCCTCGCCAACACAACTCAGCTGTGCATTTCCTAGCGAAATTTGGCTCCAAATCTACTCACCCTCACGATTGGGTCGGGGAAGATATTTCGAATTGGATCTCTACCAGCTCTAATTCATTTTTTGATAACTAGTCGGGCTGGAGTTTCCCCCAAATCATTTTTTTAGTAGGGATGTATTTTTATTTTAAGGGGTAAATTTTTGACTGGGTCTCCGTGCACTAGGTCCACCGTGCATTTTAGTTATCCTAAAGCCATTATGAGAAAACTCGGTTTTGACCCTAGATGGGTTAACCTTATCATGAGATGTGTCACTTCAGTCTCCTATTCTTTCAAAATCAATGATAACATTGTGGGAAATATCTCTCCCACGAGGGGCCTTCGACAAGGGGATCCTCTCTCCCCCTATCTCTTTGTTATTTGCTCTCAAGGCCTCCCATCTATCCTGACTTCATACACGAATGAAAAAAAGATTGTCGGTGTTCAAGTTGTTAGAGGCAGCCCTTCTATTTCTCATCTCTTCTTCGCCGAGACAACCTTATTATTAAAAAAATCGAAGGAGATTTGTGAGAATGTTAAGAGATGCCACCAATCTTATGAAAAAACCTCTGGTAAGCTCATTAACTATGACAAGTCTGACATCACCTTCAGCGATAAGACTCCACACTCTAATATTCAAATCACCAAAAACATTCTTTAACCTCAGAGTTGCCAAGGGCATTAGATCTACCTGGGACTCCCGAATTTTACCACCAAAAGCAAAAAAATCCAGTTCGGTTACATTAGTGATCGGGTGGCCTAGAAATTGGACATTTGCAAAAATAAATTCTTCTCGGATGATGGAAGAGAGATGCTTATTAAATCTGTTATTCAAACAGTCCCAACATACGCAATTTCTTGCTTCATAATTCCTACCTCCATTTGTGGCGACATCGAGAACATGTGTGCTAGATTCTGGTGGGGGGCGAATCCTAATGAACAAAAAGTGCACTGAAGAGATTGGAAAACCCTCACTAAGTCCAAAGATGAGGGGGGCCGTGGGATTCAGAAAAATTGTCAAGTTCAATAATTCCCTTCTGGATAAACAAGTCTGGAGAATTATATCCAACCCGGATTCCCTTGTTGCAAGAATCTTCAAAGCTAGATATTTTAAAACACTAATATCATGGAGGCTTTGGTTGGATCCAAACCATCGTACACCGGATATCTCTTTGTTGGAGTAAAGACATTCTTAATCCTGGACTCCTTTGGAAATTGGGCACGGGAAAGAACATCAGAGACCGTAAAGATGTGTGGATTCCCGGACCGAACAGTGGCCGCATTTCATCTAATGTTTCCTATGATAGCAACACACAGGTGGACAAGCTCATCCTGCCCTCTAAACAATGGGACTACCAAAAACTCCAAAAAGTTTTCCTCCCCCTTTGAGGTTGAAGCCATTAAGCGCATCCCAATTCCACAGGGCGATTCAGTCGACTCTAAATTCTGGAAATTTGATAAAAAGGGTCATATATAGTTAAATTTAGATATAGATTTGGTAGCTCCAGTGGTTCAACCGAGACTAATGGTGAACACAACCCTTCAACCACCCATTTCTCGCCTTGGTGGAGGAAAATCTAGAGGCTCAACGTCCCCCCGAAAGTCAAAATCTTTTTTTGGAAAGTCACCCACAACATTATCTCCACCGAGGCTAATCATCACGCTCCTCACGTTTCGTATGACCCGTGGTGCGTTCACTGTGGTTTTAATTGGGTTGATTCTAAACATGCTCTTTTCTATTTTCAGGTGTCTAAGCAAGCATGGAAAAACACAAGTTGGTGGCCTCTGATCAAGAAAGCCCATCATATCCCCATCTCAGAATGAAGTTCACGGTGCACCTGTTGCATATAAGACCTACCCGTAAATTTTTTATGTTATAATATCATGTATATTTTAAACTTGCATTATTTAACAATGTAAGCATTTTGAGCGCAAATTATTTTTCACACCTGATTTCAAAAGCAAAAAATGCTCATAAATCGTGCATAACATTGAAATAAAAGAAAAAAAAATGATCGCTGGATATAATAAAAATGAAGATTATAAAAAAATATATTATAATTGAGTGAGTCTCATGTGCATCCGGGTGCACCGTGCACTTATAGTGCATTTTAGAAGCGTGCAACTATATAAAACAAAAACATGTAGTTATTCCAAACAGAAGCACACAACTATGTTCCCATATTAACAATTGCATTTTTTTGTGTAAATAAGTCGAACTTTTCAGCATAACAAGTTGCACGCTTCTAAAATGCATTATGAATGCACGGTGCACCCTGGTGCATACAAGACCTAGTCATTATAATTATTTAAAATAATTCTTTTCAATTCATTTAATATGAAAAAGAAATATATTTCGCATCATGTTCGTTTTATACTCACAAACCGTTCAACACACGGATGATATACTAGTTACATTAAACTATCAATGTTAGTGCTCTTAGCAATATAAAGTTATAACTTAATTATAAGATGGATGAAGTATTTACTTAAAAGAGAACCCATATTGAAAATTTAAACAGGTGTTTAATTATTAGATGGATAAAATATACTACTTACTATCATTGTGGTATCTTTATGTTTCAAAAAAAAAAAAATCAATTGTGGTATCTTATTAGACAAAAGGGAGAATGAATTTTATCCAAATATTTGGATAGTGAAGAGAGTAACAACATCCCCATTGAATGGATTATTTTTATTCATCCAGACCTTCTTTCTTTTACGCATCGTTTTAATTTTAAATACTTAATTTTTTAAACACACTCTCACAATTGTTCATTCATTTATTTATATTAACTATTTAGTATTTATGCAACACATACTTTCCATTCTATTTTGATGTTTTATTTTGCATTTAACTATTTCTAATACATAACAACCTTTAATCCCAAATAATTGGGTAGATTACATTAACCAGCAAATGAATTACATTACGTCGCGTGTATAAAAGCGCCCCAACAAAATTAGATAATTGGCTTACGCTATAGTTATGTGATAAAATTGAGGTCTCACGATGAGCGACACATAAGTTGAGTATGATACTTTAACATTTTAAAAGAAATTAATGTTAATTTGTGTTAGTTTATCGATAAAATATTATGATAGTTGTTACATGTCTACCGCAATCATCCCCATTTTACACAGTTTAGAATAGACAGAAACAACTCTCTGACTGAGTTAATAAATGACATCATAAATTACCATTACCATTAATGATATTTTTCGTATATTAAAAATAATGAACACATGCTCGAATATATGGTCTTACTGAACTATTCATGAGTAGAACTATCCAATTTTGAAAGAGAAAGATGATTTGGATGATAAAAGAACATCCATCCAATGCAAGTGCTTTTAAAGAAAGATAACATTGAGGGGAGAGAGGATTTAAATAATCATCCAACATAGAAACCCAGAAAGCAATTTCCCTAAGAATTAATTTACAGTCAAACATAGCATTTCTAATGGCTACTGCCTACAAATTAAAGGTCCGGTTGAGTGTATTCTGGTTAAGTTGTAATTGGTTGATGTGTAGATGGTTTGGGCTTGTTGTATGGGTTTCGAGTACCTCTTGTGCTCGTGATATGAATTTCATCTTTATCGTTAAAAAAAAAAAAAAAAAAGGTCCAATCATTTCATGCTCTCATTTATTATTAGTAACAAAATGTTAAATTTAAGGAAAATTATTACTGACTCAGCTACACCTCATTTTATTTAAAAGCAAGCTAAACCTCATTTATGGCCCACAAAATCCGAAAACTTTTCCGTAAATTAAACAAAAGTCCTTTGTTGCATATAGGTATTTTATATTCTTATAAATAATTTTAAATCAAAATTCACAAAATGTCAATATAATTTGAGTATGAAACAATTTTAGGCATTTGTTTGTTTCTATAATGGGAAGAAGTGATTTTTAGAATTTTAAATTTCAAATTTTCATTTGTTTATTAGGATTGCAGTATAAAATTTTAAACCAATCTTACATTTTATGGAAAACAGTCAATACACTATTTGAAATGACGAAAATACCTTTATCACTTCGGGGTGAATCTGCCCAAATAACAACGTCCTACCTATAATAGATCTATCTTACATTTTTAATACACAATCAATCATCTATGATATACTTTATAATTATTGTTATCTATACAACTCGATACTCTCTCTCATTTTTTACCTTATTATCATATATACATATATAATATACACACATATCAATCATTATACAATCATGCAATCATTTTCACAATACTTTTTATAGTAAAATATTTTTTTTATCATCTATTTCCTCAAAATTTCACCCTATCAAGTCCTACAAAATTACACTCCCAAACATATATAAAATTTAAATACACTTTTAATTTATACCAAATCCATTTAAATTCTCCCTGCGAGATTTTAAATCCCCTCAAATCTGTAAATAAACAAGGCCTTAATATCTTTTTTTGCATGATTATAAAATCAATAATGAATATCATTATGATGAGAATTGAATAATTAAGCACATAAATAAAATTAGACAATAAAAGTAGGACAATCAATTACATACTTTATTCTCATCACAGGTGTATCAAATTATCAAGCAATATTAATAGAAATAATTCTCATTATCATCTTTTATTAAGCCCAACCATATTCGAATTTTGTGGTACCATAGTAACTTCATTACTTACCTATCAATTTTTGTGAACTCATTACTTTTCCGTAAGGTTTTAGTATTCCTCTTTAATTTCATTTACTGTTTGCTTTATATAGTATTAGTAACAAACTCGTTTGCTAAAACACTCAAAAAATAATTGTACCTCAAATTTTACAATGGAAGAATGTAGACTATATATGCAGTGTATGATCTTACAAATATATTAAAAGCGAGAGAGAGAGAAAAAAACCCAAAAATAAAAATAAAATTCTTCATGCAATAGAAAGGGCCCATTAATTTCCCCATACGGCCATAGACCAGCAAGATTCTTTTATTATCGATTTTATAACACAAATTGACAGCAAAAGTACCACTTTTGGAGCCTTTTTCTCTGTGTCAAAATTCTCCAACTTCGAGAGGTCTTTCGAGTGTGAAGAATTCTTCAATATTTTGAATGAATTGAAGTTCAAATTTTAATTTAGAGGATTTGTAACTCTGTTTCTTTATTCAAAGAAACAGAGCAAAGAAACAGAGATCTGCTTCAAATGTCTCGCCTTCTGCTTTTCTTCGTTTTCCTCATGGTATTCCTCTCTTTCTCTCTCTATATATATACACACTTACACACAAAACACGCATAATATTTGTTTGTTTTTTGAGTTGGTCATAATTATTATGAGCTGCCCACCACTTTATTTTAGTGTTACAAGGTGGTTAACCGCAAACTATAAATTCATTACTTGATATTAGCTGACAATTTTAGTATGAAGCAAAACATCCTTGAAATTGAATCTTCTCTATTTATTTAAGGAGGTAATTTTCTGTAATGTTGATGTTATTGGTAATCTAGCATTAGAGATTGAGTTTACCCATAAAAAGAAATGAGACATAATTAATTTCTTCCTCTTTTTTATTTTTGTATCAGAAATTATTAATACTGCGTTTACCCTTTTTAGCTACAAGAAATGTAAGGTGATGAAAAAAAAATGTATAAACGAGAAATTACTACTGAAATTTGAGTGTGTAGTTGTAATAACTGGAAGAATGATAAACCAATTTCGGTTTTAAATAAATTTAGTTTTGGTTTTACATAAATATTAGTGCAGTAGAAGTGACTAGAAAAACTTTCTGAGAAAAAAGCAAGAACAATAAATTCAGTTAATATATGTCGGTATTGATGGTTTCATTATAATTCAAAACTTTAGATTTTTATTTAATGTATTTGCTGAGAATTGAAGATGTAATTTTAGATTTCAATATCTGTCTTTAAGTCCCTGGATTGTTGTTTAAGCTCATAATACTCCATCTTCAGATTGTGGCTTATAAATGTCTTCAAATAAGTGAGTACTAATTAAGCTACATTTTATCTAACACCAAACTTGTGCTTGTGCGACTGAAATACAAACTAATAATATCATTTGAAGTTTTTTCTCTTTTCCATTTTATGATTTCTTGAATGATTGACAAATGAACTGTAAGGCTACAATGCTTCTTTCTTAATTCAAGGACCTGATTGTAAATAAACAAATGCCACAAGATGCATCAAGTGTAAATTTGTTGGAAACTTAAAAAGTGTGTTACTTTATATAGTTTGAACAAGTTTCATTTTTTTGCAAAGTTTTGACTTTCAGTGTCATGTCAAATATCAAAACTTGATAATCGCTACTGTTAGCTCGTTTCTCAGCTGTTATGGCCTGGGTCGAAGGGGTCGATATTTGGTAACCGTGGAAGTGGTAAGTTATCTTCATCGATTTGGAGAGAGTATTGCATTCTTTCATACCTTCTTCTTTCAAAATTGTAGCACTATTTGGCATCCTGTTGTTTCCAAAGGTGGTTGCTACTCTATTCAGTCCCTATAGTAATATTACAATCTTTATTTTCATGGTCATTTTCTCTCGCAGACATTAGGAGTACTGAATCATCTAGCCCTGTCAAAATGAGCACCATCAGTCATGACGTTGCAGGTATTTCCCGCGGTTACAACATGTTGTGTGTTTCCACTTTTGGGTCCGTAGATCTTTTAATTTTAAGCTATTATGTTAGGCGAATACTTATATACCCCAGTTGCATGGGCCGTCAAGTGCATTTTTAATTGTATTAGTTGATTTGATAAAAGGTATTAGTTGTTTTCGTGAACAGTATTGATTGCTCTACTCATTATGTTGGGTTTCAAGTGTTGTTTCTCCTTTGGAAACTACCAAACTTCGTCAACATAAGTTTTTGATATAATCTGATTTTTCTGTATAGTATTCCTTATCCAATCTTAAGATGTTACATATTTCCAATCTTTTAGTATTGATGCATCCCTCGAAAGGTATATATACGTCATAGTTTACTTGTATATTCCTTTTGCATTTCATCAACAATCATCGTAATTCTTTACTATTGGCTATTGCACGTCCGTTCAGCGGGTGGGATAGGTGCAAACTGGGGGTCACAATCATCTCACCGCTTGCCACCCGAAACAGTAGTGAGGATGCTTAGAGAAAACGGTATTCAAAAGGTTAAGCTTTTCGATGCTGACTATGATACATTACGAGCATTGGGCAGGTCCGGGATTCAGGTCATGGTCGGTATTCCAAACGACATGCTCTCGACTTTTGCAAGCAGTTCTAAAGCCGCTGACAAATGGGTTTCGCAGAACGTCTCCCATCACATCACCACCAACAATGTCTTGATCAGGTCAGTAATACCGTTCAATGAAAGTAACTAATACTGTTCAGTGAAACCAACTAATACCTTTTAGTAAAACAATCATGAATTCAGCTCATGTTAATTGATGAATGATGATACTAATGTTTATGCAAATAACCCTTCGATCCAATGGGGTGTTCAGATACGTGGCGGTCGGAAACGAACCTTTCTTGGCAACATACAATGGAAGCTTTCTCAGAACAACATTCCCAGCTCTCAGAAACATTCAAGAAGCTCTCACGAAAGCCGGCCTTGGTGAGCAAGTAAAGGTCACGTGTCCCCTCAATGCCGACGTCTACTCAACCGACACGGGCCTGCCGTCGGGAGGTGACTTCCGAGGTGACATCCATGAGTTCATGATCCCGATAGTCAAGCTGCTGAGCGATAACCAAGCCCCGTTCACCGTTAACATATACCCCTTCATAAGTCTCTACACCGACGACAACTTCCCCGTCGAGTACGCCTTCTTTGATGGAGACGCAGCCCCGTTGAACGACGGAGGGACGAGCTACAACAACATGTTCGACGCTAACCACGACACGCTCGTCTGGGCATTGCAGAGGAATGGGTTCGGAAACTTGCTGATCACGATAGGCGAAATCGGTTGGCCTACGGACGGTGATATAAACGCCAATGTAAAATACGCGCAACGCTTCAACCAAGGCTTCATGACTCGATTATCAGGTTGACACTTTTGTTACAACATATTGAAAGCTAATTTGATCAATTTTTATTATAGATCATATATTTTTAGGGGCTAACTCTTGTATGCATCCAGACGCATCGTGCACTCATAGTGCATTTTAGAACCGTAAAACTTGTTATACTGAAACTTGGTTATACTGAAATGTGCACATATATTTCAATATGATAGTTGCACATTTCAGTATAAACAAGTTGCATATTTCTATATAACAAGTTGCACGGTGCACCTGGATGCCCATGAGACCCACTCATTTTTAGGATATTGGACTCCTTGAGCTTAATTTCTGGCTCCGTCACTGATCAGGTGGACGAGGAACGCCCATGAGGCCAGGCCCCATCGACGCCTACTTATTCAGTCTCATTGACGAAGATGATAAGAGCATTCAACCGGGGTACTTCGAACGACACTGGGGGGTATTCACGTATGACGGGCAACCCAAGTATCAGCTCAACCTCGGGACGACAAGCTCAGGATCACTGGTCCCCGCGAAAAACGTTACCTACTTAGAGAAAAAATGGTGTATAATGAAGCCAAATGCAAGGCTTGATGATCCTCAGGTTGCTCCGACTGTGAGCTACGCGTGTGCATTAGGCGATTGCACGTGCCTCGGGTACCAGACGTCGTGTGGTGGCCTGGATTCGCAAGGGAATATATCGTATGCTTTCAATAGCTACTACCAGAAGAGCAACCAGCTCGACGAAGCTTGCAAGTTCAATGGTCTTGGAACGGTCGTACGGGACGATCCTTCGATTGGAAGCTGCAAGTTTAATATTATGATCAAGCCCTATTATGGTGGAGTTGGAAGAGTTTTGGGAAGTTTGCATCAAACAGTGGCGTTGGTGCTGCTTTTGACCTTCTTTTTCTTCAATGAGTTGTGATTTCTGAGGTTGTTATTGAACAAGTTTGTTACCATTCTAGGTGGAGGGAAATTAGCCATTTTTTTGGGAGAAAAAGATTTATGTAAAGGGGTTTAAGTATTAATGTTTTGCTGCAAAGTGCTTGATGCCTGATCAGTGGAAATTTGAAGTTGTTATTGAACTAATAATATTGTTAAGCATAGTTTTCATTTTTGGTTTATAACAAAGTCGTCGAAGGATTTAAGAAAGAAATGGAAAAAAGTTGAACTTTAAAGATGATGAATATGTTCCTTTTTTGCATTTAGTTTGTCAAAAAAATCCTACTGCTCGATGCCAGTAGGTTAATCGGGTAACTCGGCGAATCGATTAACTCGATATATATATATATATATATATTCTAAAGACTAATAAATAGAAGAGTTAAAGATCCCAGCAGGAATCAAACTCTGGACTGGCTCGCTAAAGCTGCAAATTACCATTAGGCTATCAGTCTTTTTTTTTTTTTTTTTATATTAAACACCATGAAATAATTGTTATTCTAAGGTCTAAGGTCTCATGTTTCAAAGACTTAAAACAAGATCGCAAGACTCATAATGCATTTTAGAAGCGTGCAATTATACAAAATAAAAATATTGCAACTATTCAAAATAGAAGCATGCAACTATGTTCTTATATTAACAGTTGCACTTTTCTGTGCAAATTAGTCACACTTTTCAGCATAACAAGTTGCACGCTTATAAAATGCACCATAAGTGCACGGTGCACCCGGATGCATACAAGACCTAGCCAAATAAAAAATAAGAAATGAGTACAATTAATTATTCTACAATAATTAAATTTAAAGGGACATACATTTAATTTATAACATTATTCAATTTTTGGTCAAAATATATGTATATATTATAATATATTTGCGTCATCCAATTTCTATGCAACAGTTCAATCGGTCGAACCAGTGACCCAATTAACTGTCCGATTTAATAACCGTTTCGGGTTTAAAAACATTGCTCAATGCCCAAAGAATAAATATTATAATTCAAATTCAGATTGTGATATGGTATATATGGAAAACTTTTATATAAAATATTTCACGGAGTCAGGACTCGTGAAATATGACCCACGAGTCAGAATTAACACAGAGCGAAAAATTCGCTGATCCTGTGTGTGTCGAATCGAGTCAAATGGATATTTTCTAAAAATTTGTATAAAGACAAAACAATAAAACTCGCTCCGAGATCTGTGTTACAATAAGACCAAACATGTGTTATCGCAAGGAAGAATACTTGAAACATGACCCGTGGATCATAAGGAGAAGCACATTTACACAGAGGAAAAAGTTCGTGAATTTTGTGCGAGTCAAATTAGGTCATACATATTGTTCTGTAAAATTCGTGCAAAAGTCAAAACAACATAACTCGACTCCGAGATCTGTGTTATTATAAGGGAAAACTGTTACTTTAAGTACATGTATTTGTTACTGCAATGACAAATAACACATACTTATTTTTCAATACACATATATGTCTGTAAGGTATTGCAAATTGTATTACTATATGATCAAAACGTGTTATTGTACGAACAAAACGACACACCCTCTATTTTCATCCGCTTCCTCCTCTGTTTATTGTACGAACAAAACGACACACCCTCTATTTTCATCCTGATTATACCATTAAATTAGTAAAAATTTTTTTTCATCATCATGTAACAACACATAATTGCCTTTACAATAACATATACATATATCTTTATAGAAATACAGTTTGGGAGCAAATTTTCTATTTTGCATTTGCACGAATTTTTAGAAAAAATACTCTTGACCCGATCTCATGAATGTTAAGCTCCTTCATACTTTAACTAATATTTCACATTAAAATATATTACAGGAAAGTCCCCATATTTAATTGAGACTAACCCAAATTAAAATATGAACAAGAAAATGAATAGATTTTCATACCCAAGAATATTCCTCATAGATGCTCTAGAAATTGGTTGCATTTCCTCATCGAAAGTAGCTTGGTGATCTACAAGAGAAGGCCAGAGGGGAGCTCCGGCGAAGAGCCTCCGGCGCTCAAGTCATATGATATTTTTAAAGAGAGCAATATTCATATGGAATAATGTTAAAATATGAGTGTGTACAAATTTAAAATTGCAGGGATGATGTTGGTCCCAAGAAACGAAGTCTTACTGACGTGTATGGGGGGGGAATACGTGTTCGGTGTTTTAAAACTTTTTTCTTTCGAGGTCACTTGGGGTCGGGGTTGTCTTGATGATTTGGTCCCGAGAAGCACAAATCGCTCCGAGTCAAAGTCTACCCGAGGCAAATGATCCTCGAGTCGCTTTTCGGATACCTCAGATAATCCCAAGTGATCCCGAAGCCAGAGATCCCGAGTTGTTTGGATCGGGGATAACTAACTTCATCAACCCTCGGAAGAGTAAGTTCAGGTTTGGTAACTATAATTCTAGCTACTCGGATGTCGGAATGGTTGGCCCTAAGTTTATACTCGTTTTAATGCTTTTCTTTGAAAACCTTCCTTTTAATGGAATAGTGATTTAGGCTGTGATTTAGTTAGGATGCAACTTCAATTGGGTTGATTCCGGTCAATGTCGGTGAAAATATGCTTTCAAAAGATATACAACAAGTTAATCAACGCAAAATGTAAAGCAAAGAACACAAAGAATTTATAGTGGTTCGTAGACTCAAGCTCCTACGCCCACTCTCTCTCGATCTCTTGAGAGAAATTCACTAATCACTTCCTAAGGCTTTTCGACTACCTCATGGTTTACTAACCTTTCTAATTTTGAGCTTTCGACTACCTACGTAGTTTACTAACTCAAAACTTACACAAGCTTTTCTGTCTATTCAAGATAGATTACTCACTTCTTCTCTAGAGCTTTTACGACTACCTCAATGTAGTTTACTAACTCTTTCTAACTCCAATCTCACCAACAATCACACTCAAACTACCTTACAAAGGGTTTGGGGTTTCTTGGTTGGTTTCCAACTAGGATGAGATATCCTTTACAATAAAGAACAATGCAAAGGCTAGGATATCTCGACTAAGCTTTGGATATATCTTTTCAATCTAGGCTTAGTGGAATGAGCTCTCTTCGATTTAAAGCACTTGGGAAATTCTTTGGGTTTTCGAAAGTGCTTCAACTTCAATAATAAGTTTGAGCTCTTTGAGTTGCTTACAAATTTCCCGTAACCTTACAATGTAGAGGGTCACAAGTATTTATAGGCATACACCAAGGTCACTCTTGAAAAACTATCCGTTGGAAGAGATAGCTTCGTGAGTTTCCTCTTATGGTGTGTGAGGAACGGCTATATTTAGGGTTTTAGACTCCATAACACGTTTTAGGCAAAAGCCTTTCATGTAGCCGGTCAACACTCTTTGCAGTCTGGAACTTAGTACTTCTGACATCTTTCAGTGACTGTCAGCCATCGATTGTCGATAATGTCACATCTTTGTCTTCTTCTTTTTGACTTTTGTCTCCAGTTAAAGGTAGACAACTTCAACGGCTCTTTTTGGTTACATTCTCTGAATGATATAACCTTAACAACACTTTGTCTTAGTTCCTTTTGTCTGCATTTGAATGTCTTGGGCAATATCTATTTTTCTAAGGAATCGCGTTTTTCTCAGTATTGCATCCTTCAGATAGATATTTTCAGTGCCTCGGAACATCTGAGTTTATATTGGTATTGAAGACATTACCGATCTTGATAGAATTGTGCCTTGGTATTCTTGATCTTGATCTTGATCTTGATCTTACATCGATCTGCGTCTTGAGTCTTACGAGTCTTGAGGTCTTCGAGTCTTGAGTCTTCCGAGTCTTTCACGAGATATCTTGATTGATATATCGAGTCTTATCTTTGAAGTCTACCGATTTCATCGAGTCTTGATTCTCGACTTCTCCTTTGAGTCTTGATTTCGATTTCTTTCTTTGAGTCTTGATTTCTCGATTTCACATGAAACTTGAAACTTCATTTCTTTAGAAACTTCTTGAGTCTTGAACTATCGAGAATCTAACTTTGATCTATATCTGGCGACTATACATTTTGCGAGATACCATCCTGAATACTCTAAAAAACTGAATCCTGACTCAACTATCAAGATTATTCTGAACATGTCATACTCAGGGGTTTTGAGATCTAATCAAAATCAATCTTTATTAAATTCATCTCCCAACAGATGATTATCTATACCTTCTTACCTGAAAGATATAACAATATTTTCAGTACTAGATTCTCAACAAACCCAGCCACATCATCAATACATAATTAACAAAGTTTGTTATTTTTTTTAAAGTGTCCATTTGCATCCTGACCTAGGCGGCAAAATTGTACCTTTGTGTGAGAGAGATGATGACATTTGAAAGTAGGGATACCAGTACAGTCCCAACCCGTCCTGCCCTGCGACATTTGGATCGCTCTCCCCATTCTTCCTAGCAGGGCAAATCGAGACTGGGTATCACCCTTGACCCTACCCGCCATTTTCACATTAAATTTAATATATATATATTAGATATAATATACTAATATATTCTCTCAGTCTCGTGATAACGTGCACCCCTATCCAGACACAGAAACTAAGAAAATTTACTTTATTGATATTATTTAAATCAATTATAATGATATTGTGAGGGTGTAAGTTTTGAGTGTTTTGTCATTTTAGGAAATAGACACGTTATTGAGGGACGGACCAAAAAGAAAATTGTGTACGTTATTGCGGGATGGAGGGAGTATATAAATATAATTTATTACTATATATTATTTTCATATTTATTAGTATATATGGCATATAAGTAATAATAATTCAACTTCATAAATATATTTTAAGTCAATATATATTGATAAAACATCATATTAAATAAAATATGGTAATTTAACTATCTTTTAATAAACATCATATTAAGTCGGTATACAAATTTATAAACATGCTTTTAATATCATTTATTATTATTTTCAATTAAAATATTAAATTTATGTTAAATATTTTAAAATATAACATGTATTATTTTTAGAATAATAAAAATTCTATTAAGAACGGGTTGATTCACCCCGACCGTGAATCATAGTGGGTCACTCCGCCTACCGCCTTTAACAAAGAATGAGATGGGGGTCAGAGATCTTTCAATCAACCCAACCCGACTCACTGACATCCCTATTTGGAGGTTGAAAGTTCCCCTCATACCAGTTTTGAAGTCAGAGGAATACATATAATATGTCTTTTTTCTAGTTACACATTTGACATCTTTGTGTCCCTCATCAATTAGACCTAGCCTGGTATTAGGTGCTCACCTTTGAGCATTTTGGGTCAAAATTGTTCAGAGAGGACCGAACCTGTTGTGCCCTAAACTAGTTCTGGGCTTTGGTTTTTGGCCTTTGACCCATCTTAACTTAGTTGGTCATATTGCGATGTGGATTGGGCCTAACCCAAGATGGTTAGATCTGACCTAACCCTCATCAATTGCTCCCCTTGCTCCAAGTGACCTCAGATAAAAGTTGTCATTCAGAGTAGTCATTCTAAGCATCTCATCTCTGCTTTGTGTCAGCCTTGTCAGTAAAAGATACCGTGCAAATTAAATATGAATCGTCCTTTGTTCTGATATGTTGATCTGCGAACGCCTCTTCTTATTCTCTCATCTGGTGCTTACACGTGTAGCTCTTTCTGCCACCCAAGCTTGTTTAGGCTTCATATGAAAAGGGGTTTTTTACACCACATTTTAACGAGCAGACTTTTGGTCCGTTAACAACAACATGATTTCAATTTAGTCCCACCTCTGGCGGAACTAGTACCACAAGAATTTTAATTTTCAAATGTGATCCCATCGTGACAGAAACCATTAAATCCACTTGCAGATTTGGTCCCAAACGTTATGGAACATAATTAATTCGCATTTAAGACTTAACCACCTTTCAACTATTTGCATTTTTGGTCCCATAAGTTATACAACACAATTAATACAAAAATAACCCCTTAACCTATCTGGTCCCACTTTCACATATGGTCTCATAGGTTCAAAAAACCCCAAAAATCGGTCTTCCAATTTTTTGGGAACCAATTTCTCAACCAATCAGATTTTTGGCACCAAATCACTTGCACTTTTAGTCTCATATGATTGAAATTTTGCAAAAAATGTTGGGAAAATGAAGGTTTTCCCACAATTTTTGCTCAAACCCTAATTTCAACACTAATATATATATCCACACACATTCAACACAACACATTCAACACAAAAAAAAAAACACAACACATTCAACACAAAATTCAAATAAAAAAACACCTAAACACCCATGTTTCACATCAACTTAAAATAGAAGATAAAATAGAACTTAAAATTATTCTCATTCTCATCACCCATGTTTCACATCAACTTGAGAATCATATATGCACTAAGCCACTTAGTACTTTATCATGATGCTGACAAAGATAAAATTCCAAAAACTCCAACTTTAAACCTCCTAGGAAACCAAATACTTGCAATTATCAATGAGTACGCCTTTTTCTTCCAAACACTCATCCAAAAAGGGTGCATGAGAATTGATTCACCCAATGTCATAATCTTGTTCCATCAAATTTTGGAGCTCTTCAGCCTGTTAAAAAAACCACAAGATGTTAGGACATAAGAGTCTATGATATCAATTCTATCAAAAACAAAATATTTTATATTACTTACAGCATCTTCATAAACATCATCAGTGATTTCTGAGCCAATACATGTAAAGGCGATTTCTGAGCAGTTTGGCTCTCAGGCTGAATCTCCTCAGTCTCACTCTCATCCTCATCATCAGTGAGAACCACCATTCTCTTGCGCTTTGGAGCGAGGGTCTTTTGCTTCTTCAATTTCTCACCCTGCTCATTCTTGGTCTCCAACAAAGCCTTCCCCCTGGCTTGTTGGGTTTCTTCAGCAACAACAACAACTGGTGATTCCGCTTTCTTCTCTTTCTTTCCTTTGATGGTCCTCTTTGCAGTAATGTGCTTTAACATTACTTTGGACTTAGGGAAAGGAGTAGAGTTGGCAAAGATGTCCTCCTCCTCTCGGCACATCTCCAAAATGAAAGCAATTTTGGTGGCATGGAGGATCTTGCCTTTGATAGATATTGAGCCATCCTCCCTTTTTATGACATTGGCTTGCTCACTCACCACCTTGATCAGATACTTCAACCAGTTGAAATCCTTGGTGGGTGAGTCCTCAATCGCCGCCATCAATCAGAGTTTGGGAGTGCTAATCTGCTCAAAGCTCCCAGATCGACTCATGATGCATTTACTCACAATATCCATCAACACTCTGTATTTAGGCTTCAAATGCCTCTTATGTAAGGTCGTCTCAAACTTAACAGGATTCTCAGCAATCCTATCAAGATACTCTTGCTCTCGACCTAACATATACACAGAGGGATCATCTCCCCTATCGCACAACTCAAAAATGTCATTTAAATTCTTGGGAAGAATATACAACTCTCGAACAAAATCTACAAACTTCAAAGAATGTTCAAGATGCGAAACAGAAATTTTGGACTCTATACAATCATCCTCATCTATTTCCATATTTCCAACGAACTCTATTACCTCGCGAGAATACTATTTGTTGGGATTCACGACTAGATTCGATTTAATTAGATTTAATCAAATGGAGCGCCTCTTCTTCATGCTTGGCGCTTGAAGTACTCTCCAGAGATACAACATACTCATACCAAGGCTTATTTGTTTTGGCCAATCTATCGAATATGGTAGGAGTCATTTTGGGAATTTGAAGTTTAGGGTTTGAAGCGATGGAGATTTTCTGGGCAAAGGGGATTTTTCTTTGCAGAGGATTTTGGGAATGAGGGTTTATAAAATTGGCTTGAAATGGCTTCTCAAGGAATATATATCGTGAAATCGTGGGAAGTCGTACCGGTTTGGTGAAAAACAACGGTTGAGATTAATCATCGATTAATCGGGTATGTGAAAGGTCGATCTTCCGAAAAGTAAGCCGCCTTTTTAACCTCTTTGGTTATTAAATGTAACAGAGCATTTAATGATTGTTGACATTCTTTGGAATTTCAAAGATCCCGCCCAAAATATTCTTCAGGTGTTTTGTATTTATTGCAAATGATTACTGAGTTTCACTTAAGCAATAAATGAGTCGCATGAGTCATTACTTCTTTTGACTAATTTTCATCTATTAGTCTTACTGAGTATTGACCTTGATAAAATGTCAAGATGATATCGAGTCTTGAATGGGTTCAAGATGCCAACGAATCTTGACCTTTAAAGATACCTCGAAGTTCATCGAGACTCGATTCAAGATTTCAATTTTATCCTCGAAGTTTCTCAAGAGAATTATGAGAAACTTCATGCATCCGAAAACCTTCAACTTTTCAGATTTATTTCTATACACCGGATCTAACATCCATAATTCAATCGATAGTTCCCGAAATCTTGATCAAACCAAAGGTTTAGTCAAGATATTACCGCTTATCAAGATGAATTTTCTCCATCCCGATGTCATTTTTCTCGACATGATCTCTCGATGAAGTGATGTCCGATATCCACATGCTTACATCCGTGTATGTAAACCGGATTTTGTGAAATAGCAATGGCACTATTATTGTCACAAAATATTGGTACTTCATTGGCTACAATTTTATAATCCCTTAATTGTTGTGCGAGCTAAAGAATCGAAACGCACGCAGACTTCCTGCTGACCATGTATTCAAATTTCAAGAGAATCTTGGTTGCTACCGAGGTCTGGTTTTTTGAAAACCAAGATATCAGCTTACTTCCAAGAAATTGACAAGTTCCTGTAGTGGACTTCCTGTCAATTCTACAACCTCTGTTGGGAAATTTATAGTTTTGATGAAAGTTCCAAAAACACATGTAATAGGACCGGTCGGACTGTTAAATTGACCGATGTTTATATTACGCTATAGGAGACCAGGTTGATAATTATTGTATAGAACAACCGATGTAATAGATAGGTCACATATTGAGGGGAACTCAATATGTATAGGTCGATCCAAGACTCAAAAAGAACAAACCGATATCAAATGCACCCGTAATGCTAAAGAAGAAGGAAGATCGATCGATCCGATCTAGTCGATAACTCAATTTGAAGTCGTGAAGCTCAAACTCAGAATACTCGAAGATCAGATGACTTCCAGATGATCAGACCAGAAGACCTACATCAGCCGAGTCTGCTAGTTGAAGCTAAGTCAACCCAAGCACGAAGACTCTATCAGTAGATCGATCGATTCAGATCGATCAAAGTCACCACCAAAGTGAAATGATGTTTCACCTAATCATACGTCGATGGTCCGAATAAGAAGAATGTCGCTTTTAGTTGGAAGAACAACACCGAAAAGTGAGTCCGCTTATCCAATAAGAACAAGACACGATGATCGAGAATTTAATTGCGGATTTGATACTATCTCTCAGAACGGCTACAAAGTACAAATTCACGCCGCCATGCTGGATTTCGGTTTAGTCACATCAAGCCTCGCAAGTTCACCAAATATACCGAAATTCAAATTGCTCTCCAACGGCTCTTTTGTTTTCAAGGTCTATATATATGGGATTTCACTTTAGAGTGAACACACGCCGAAAAACTAAACACCGAACAATCAAGAAGCCAAGCTTAATATCGATTTCCGCATTTAAGAACACGATCAAGAAGATTATTTTCATTAAGTGTTCATCCCATAAGTTCTTAGCACATAAATCTTTTCATCTAGTTGTTAGGCTGCTTATACGCAAGAAAAGATTTCATAGTTGGAACCTCAACAATCTTACCCAAACCCCCAAGTTAGGTTAAGTTGTTTAGCAAGATTTCAGACTAGGGTTTCTAGTTCGATTTTTGGGATCGGTTGAGTGTGAACTCTTTAAACATCTAGTCGATTGTCTTCGTGTTGGACTAACACATAAAACTAAGTCCGGCTTGGTTAAGTTTGCCCCTTGTGATAGGGAAGAGTGGACGTAGGACTGGTTTGTCCAAACCACTATAAATCTTGTGTGCCTCTACTGCTTTGATTAACTGTTCACATAATCGCACACAACCTTTAAAGCGCATACATATTCCAAGTTGAGATCGCTTAGCATCGTTTTCCGATCCGATCAAACCCGACACTTCACCGGTGATTAAAAGATTAACTTTGGAATCGATTTATCAAAACCGGTTTTTCACGGGTAAAACTTAAGCTTCCGCACACATCGCTTAAATCGATATATCGAACCGACCGCTTTCAGCGACAAGAAGTTGGTTATCACCTAAATTCGATTCACTTCAGACTCGATCGATCTAATCGCCTCACACCTTTGATCGCAGACAAAAGTTTTCGAAGTCTATTCACCCCTCTAGACTTACGCCCTCACTAAACCCTTTCGGGACCTACAAGTGGTATCGAGAGCGGTTGGTTCTATTGCACTAATCGACTCTGCGGTATCATCGATTCTTGAGGAAGAATCTTTGTGGTCAATCGAATCGATCAAAAACCGTTTCAAAAACTCATTAATTTTCCAAAATCACTCAAAGATGGATAACACCTCGGTATGTATCATGATCCGCCGAAGTTCTCAATCGATGAGTATGCAGATTGGGCCATATATATGTCCAACCATCTGGGCTCGACACAATGGCGTAATGATGGAAGTCATCGAAAAGAGGACCCATCATCATTTATTATGACAACCCCGATCGGGAGGAGATCCAGACTTTGCCCCGGAAGTCTTGTGCGAAAAAAGCCCAAACCTTGATGGATGCAGAGGAAAGGAAACCGCATACTCTAGATCTTATTGCAAGGTATATTATCATGAAAACAATGGATAAGGTCACCAAAGAAAAGATTAAGTATCTCAAATCTGCGAAAGCAATGTGGGATACTCGCTGAAATATCGAGGAAATGAGCAGGATAAAAGACAACCGATCTACATGTTTAACCGGTGAAGTTCAAAAATCAAGATGCTTCCCAACGAAAACCATCAACGAACTCGATGGAAGAATTACAATGTCTATAAACAAGCTTCGAGAACTTGGTAGAGATGTCCGATAAAGATATCAACTACAAAATTCTAAGGTCTCTCACCAAGAAGTGGGATATGAAGGTCACGGTGATCAAGGATTGCCAAGACATTTCAAAAATGAAGCCAAGCGGCTTTGTTCTTGAGCCTTAAAGCTCACGAAGTTCGATTTGATTGAGAGAGATGTTCGATGAAGATGAGGTGTGGCCAAGCCTCAACTTCAAAATCGGTTGCTTTTTAAGGCAACCAAACAAGAACGAAGGCCAACGAACCCGTTGGGAATATAATGAGTCGCAGTATCAGACGCTTCGCTTACTGTAAAGCTTGAGAAGTCAAACGTCAACTTGGTAAGTATCAAGATTTTATAAGGACTATCAACATAGCCGGAGGAAAGATAGGAGATCACCAACGATCTCCGAAGAATCGATCCGATGATCGGAGGGATCACAGAGATGAAAGGAGAAGAGATAATCGATGAGGAAGGAAGAGATAACCAATCGACAGAAAGCTCGGACTACTATCGAAGGGAAGTCACCCGATAGGTCATATGAATGAGTGATTCACCCGAAGGAAAGGTTCGTGGATCAAGGAGCGTGCTTCAACCGCGGAGAAGCCTGTGTCACTATAGCGCAGACCGCCTGCACCGGGACGCCAAGAGAAAGGGAGGAAAAGATGAATGTAAGAGAGCAACGTTATAAGGATGTAAGAGCCATGGTTGCCGACGTCGTCAGAATCGACGAAGTCCTATCCGCCCTCGAGGACTCTGGATACTCCTCTGTAGAAGAAGACTTCGATCAGCAAGGTCTTTGTTGACTTCTATGAAAATGAAGATCGATATTCTCTTCAGCGATGATGAGATCCGCCTGGATGGGGAGGACCAACTGAGGTAACCTCCAAACCCGCTTCGCTTCGCTTCTACACCGCTATCATTAGCACACTCTTTGGGAGATCGACTGCAGACTCTACTCGAGCAATTGCTTGAGGATCTCTCCAATGCGAGAGACACTTATGCTATAGTGGAAGTTTAAAAATGATAAGTTCGAGGACCGAAATAATCACCTTTGCTAAAGAAAATGATCTATGTAAAGCCTCTGAACTTAGATCAGCTGAAACTGCTCAGAAGGCAACTGAGGAATTTAAAATTCTCGAAGTTAAAGCTTCTGATCAGGAGAAGCAGATCAAAGATCACCGGTAATTAACAAACAAACAAGTTCGATGACTTCAAAATCCTACAAGCAAAATTCGATGAGTCGCTCCAAAAGCATGAAAGTCTAAAATCATCTCGAGGATAATCATTAAGAAAATAGAGGTTTTTTCAAAATCATCTAAAACCGTTCAAGACATGAACACCTATTTTCGAACAACGATTGATAAGATGGGACTTGGCTATGACAACCCTTCCACATCCTCAAAAGCCCCGGCTGATTCATCTCAAAAAGGTGTAATCAGACGAGTTTCAGACAAAGATACACCAAAAGCCAAATATGTATCTAATAAGGAAAAGACGATTGGTTGAAAGGCGGGTGCCTAACCGTAAGGGAAATGTAAATGGACCCCAACTGGTAAAGCATCAGCCGAGGAATCAACAGAAGAACCCAGTTCTTCTGAAGAAACCTCAACCTAATCAACAGATCAGGAATCATAAAAGACAACCTGTAAAAGGGAAGTCCAATCTGAGACCCAATCAAGGTCAGCTGCCTAATAAGCATGCTTCGTAAACCGCAAAAACCACCTATGCCGAAAAGATATGAATCTTTTGATGGTAAGAAATGTATCTACCCCTATAATCGTAAATCTAGGGTCACTTTTTGAACCACACTGGATAAGAAGAAGACAAACAGAAAAGATAAATCCCAAATCTTCTAATTCATCCAAGGTTCACACTAATAATCATACAAAACAAAAAAGATAAAAGAGACGATGATTATGTTGGCGGTATGGGAGACAAATCAGGGGCCTCGATCTAACCGATCACAATAGAAGTGCTCTATTTGTATGGATTCCCAAAACTAATCCTAACCCTCGGGACCCAATCCAAAAGGGTACCTAAAGCCCGATCCGATTGCAGTTCGCGTGGTCGGCCAACAAAGGAGGTGTGCAAGCAACTATCCGGTACATCGATAGTGGATGCTCAAGGCACATGATCGAAGCAAACATCTCCTCGGCTCTTACATAGAAAGAAAGGCCCGCGTGTACTTTCGGTGATGATAACTTTGGTTATACCAAAGGGTTGAACCTTAGAGAATGATGATGTACAAGTAATCGGAGTCTCAGATGTCAAGGTCTAAAGCACAACCTATTATCGGTTTCACAATTTCGCGACAACAGATTCAAATGTTGAGTTCTCGATCGATCAATGCACTATCAAGAATCGAGCCACTCAACAGATTTTGCTAATCGGGTTCAAGGAAAGGGACGATCTACACAAATGGATTGGAACAAACCGCCAAGAAATGCATGTTCGATTGTCAAGAGTTCCAAAAGTAAAGAATTGCTCTCGCACAAAAGAATGAGCCATCCGAACTTTAAAACTCTTAATAAGATAAAGAAGGATGTCTCTAGTGGAAGGACTTCCGAATGAAGTATTTTCAAAGGATCGATATGTATCGCATGTCAAGGAAAAAACAGTCAAAGCTTCATTCAAGGGAATTCTGGACCAAGATCCAAAACAGAAAGCACTACAAATTTACTTCATATGGATCTATTCGGACCAGTTACACCAGTCAGTCTCAACAGACGTAAATACACTCTGGTAATCGTGGATGACTATTCCAAGTTTACCTGGGTTATATTCTTACACAAGAAGAATGAGACGACAATGAAGATACCCGAGCTGCTAAAAAGATTACAAAATGAGAAGGGTGTCAGTGTAGTAAAAATCAGATCGGATAAAAGGCACAATTTTCGAACTCTTTTATTACCGATTTTTGCTCTAAGTTTGGTATCTGATGAAACATCACCGCGAGGACGCCACAACAAAATGGAGTAGCTGAAAGGAGGAACAGAACTCTCAAAGAAGCTGCTCGCACAATGTTAGCTGAACATGCGATACCAAGCCGTTTCTGGGCAGAAGCAATCAACACTGCATGCCATACACATAACAGATGTCTTCTGACTAAGGCTCACTACAAAACACCCTATGAACTGTGGAAGGACAGAAAACCTCGTGTCTCTTACTTCCATGTTTTGGGTGTAAGTGTTTCATACACACAAATGGGAAGAGTCAGTTGAAGACTTTTGAGGCCAAGTCAGATGAGGGTATATTTCTAGGATATTCCTCATCTAGCAAGGCTTTCAGGGTCTACAACAAACGAACCCTAGTTGTGGAAGAAACACCCCATGTCATCTTTGATGAAGCATCGTCTGATCAAGAGAAATCTGCCTCAGAATAAGAAGTACCTGATCAACAAGAACTCGATGTTCGGGAAAATAGACGTTTAACGATCAAGGAAAAAGAACTTTAAATCAGAATAATATACATTCCAGATCTAGCTGATTCACCGGATCATTCGGATCCTAAGGTACGAAAAAATGTCGATGAAGAAGTTCGATACATACCGAGATAAGATCAATCGAACCATCCGGTTCGGGGAACATCTCGAAGTTCCCATTTAATGTACATCAAGACATGATGAGTCCAACATCACCGAGACTTGTTCTTATCAAGTGGATCATAACTCGCACCACTCCCAATCGCTAGTAATGAAATTTTATCGAAAACTAACGATGTTCTCCAAACCGATATAAATCGTAACGGAAGGACTCGGATAACCGGTCATCCAATCGACCGATATCGAGACCCATCCGATAAAGTTAAAACTAGATATCGATTGGTGAAAGTGCCATGTATTGTTTGTTATTCCGCTCATGAAGGAACCAACAACAATAGAGGAAGCTCTACAAGACGCAAGTGGATTCTAGCCATACGCAGACGAAGCCGGAACAGTTCCGCCGTAAATCAAGTTTGGGAACCGGTAGATGCATCAAGTCATCAAGACGTTATTGGCAACGAAATGGGTATTCAAGAACAAGAGAGATGAGAAAACGCGTCATCACCGTAAATAAGGCAAGACTTGTTGCTAAGGGGTATTCACAATCGAAGGAATTGATTATGATGAAACCTTTGCGACCGCCGCCTAGAAGCCATTTCGTCATTTTTTCGCATATCCCCACAGAGGGTTCATCAGGTATCGATGGACGTAAAGAGTGCTTTCTTAAACGGGGTACTAGGCCGAGGAAGTTTATGCTCTAACAACCTCCGTGCTTTGAAAAGGGCAACCAAGTGTACCGCTTATTTAAAAGCTCTTTATGGCTCAAACAGCTCTCGAGCTTGGTATGATACACTCTCTCGCTTCTTGATGGGAAGTGGGTTCACTAAAGGAACAAAGGGTCGAACCTTATTGAGAATAGAAGATGGAGAAGATATTCGATGGTTCAGATTCACGGGCGACATCATCTTCGGATCTCCTAACAAGAGTCTATGTGAAAGATTCAAAGAACCGATGCAAGGGAAATTCGAGATGTCCATGATGGGTCGATGAATTACTTTGGGTCTACAAGTAAAGCAAAGTGCGTAAGGGATATTCATCCGCCAAGCAAAAGTACACTAGGAATTTATTGGCTAAGTTTGAGTTCAAAATTGTAAGGAAGCCAAAATTCCTATGATGATTTGGATTCAAGATGGATCCAGATGAGGATGGTCGAAAACAAATCGCGGAAGGAATATAGGGCTCTCATTGATCTCTACTATACCGACCGCCGTTGAGACCCGGATATAACCTTCGCAGATAGGTGTATGTGCGATTTCGTGCAAATCCAATGATAAGCCACCTAGAAGTTAAAAAAATGATTTTTAAGTATCTGAAGGCGACAAGAAACCTTGGTTTATTTTACCCATCGATGATAATCTAAGTGCTTAGTGGGTATTCGATTTCGACATGGAGGTTGCAAGATCGATGGTGAAGTCCACCTCAGAACTTGTCGGGTTCTTAGGAAGTAAACCGATCTCGTGGTTTTCAAAAGAAGGTACATCAATTGCAACATCCACTATTGAAGCGTAATATATGGTCATAGAAGTCGTTGTTCCAAACCGCTCCCGCTTAGTCAAGAATTGAGGGATTATAACATTGAAGCTAAGAATGTACCTATTTTTTCTCATGATGATAATAGTCTTGTGCAATCACTTTCGTAATCCCGTTCTACATACAAGATGCAAGCATGTGGATGTCGACACCATTTTATAAGAGATCATGTTGAAAAGAAGAATATCGTAATGAAAAAGATTCATACCGATATACGAAAAGTCGATATTCTAACCAAGCCACTACCGAGATCGATTTAGAGAATTGTACAATGAGCTAGGGCTTCGGATCTTGGAGAAAATGCGCCTAAAATGTTTGATGGAATGATCTCGTAACCGGTGGTTAAGAGACTAACCAGATTGAAAGGAATCATTGAGTTTGGTATCTCAATCGATCGTAAGATCATCAAGGAACCGATGTGAGAAATCGATCGATTACAAGATTATCAAAGTTAAAGGAATCGATCGATTTAAGGTTTATCGATTAAAGGAAACGCTCAATTTAAAAGGATTATCTGATTAAATCAGTTGGGTTATTTTACATCTTTGTAAGTCGATTAAGCTGATATTCAACAAGCAAGATTCACAAGTGGTATTCACAAGATTAAAGCTTAAAATCGCATAAGGATAATATGTGAATTTTACACAACAATGGAATAATAGAACTTTTCATTAATAAAGACCAAGGTCGGGTTACATTACAAGATACAAGTACAAAGGACCCGGAGGTCAAGACATAAGTGATAACCAAAAACCCTAAACCTATAACCCTAAACCTCATCCTAACCCAAGTGGAGCAGGGAGAGAGAGAGATTTTAAATCTGATGCTCTCATTTTCCCCCACTTAACAAGGGTGAGAGAGGCTTTAAAAAAAAAAAAATCAAGGCGCTCGCAGAAGCTGAAGATCAAGAAAAATGGAGCGAGAGCGGCCTTGATAGATTTTTTTAAGCCAGAGCCCTAAGAAAGAGTCGCTGGGCTCTCATTTTGTTAAATGGTGAGTTGATATAGGAAGATCACCGTTGTCCGATCAAGACCGTATATCAAACTCACGCTCATTTTCGATTAAGTCCGTTGATGCTCGTTACGTCATAACGATAGACACACAAGGTGCATACGGTTAGGAGAAGTGTCTTCTCAGTTGAAACAGCAGGCCCGGCCGTGGTGGTAGAGAAGCTTTGCAACAATCGTATGTGAAATCTTTGATGATGACGAGAACAGCAATAAGGGATGCAAAGGGTTGATTTGAGAAGTTGAAATCATTGAAAAAAGGGTAAAGGTGTTTTGCCGGAAGTTTAACGGAAATAAGGGTTCACGGGATACATGATTCTACAAAGAAGATAAGTATGGTGGATGGGTTATGTTGTGTAAAACAATTGGTCCAATTTATAGAGGCAAGCAAGGGTGCAAATGCAAATTCAAGTTTTCAAAACATTTTAGAGAAATCAAGACCAAAAAAGGACACGTGTAGGAATCACGCGATCGATAATTGGATAAATTTCTGGCGGATTGACATATCGAAAGATTAGAGACGATAATTACGCGATGTCAAATCGCGCCAACTTAGGAATAGAAACTACTATTCTAGACTAAGTTTTGGCGGTAACACTTATTCCAAGAATGGATTGACTTGAGAAGAATCGATTATGTCAACCAAAATCGATACATACAAAGTCGATCGGATGAGGAAGATCACCGTGAGCTTGAAAACTCCAACAAATCGGATACATCGGCCTATGGGAAAGCGAAATATCGGTTGAAGGGGAACTTCAACCGATCAAGGAGGAACGAAAGGAAATCGGACATATTCAAGGAAAGATCGGTTGAGTTTGGAACTTCAACAGATCGGATCTGAAAGAAGATCGCCTAAAAAGGATCGGTTGGGAAATTCTAAGGCTTTAAAGGAATACTAAGATCAACAAGTGAAGTCAACATGGACAAGTGATATTGACTGATTACAATATCAGTCAATCAGATACGCTTTCCTTTTCTCTTGTTCTTTGCTTATTTATCGGATCTTATCTGATATTATTTGCCTTGCTGTACCCATTATCCTTGTGACGTATTCCCTGCAAGTCATTTAATGCGGACGTGGGGAACATGTATTAACTGCTATTAAACGTGCTTTTAAATCCAAAAGGTTTTCGTATGTGCTTTTTCCTGACCCTACGATCAAAACCGCTTAATCTGGAGCGTTTAATCTTTTCAAACAATTGATCTTCCAAATCGTGTCTTCTCTTTCCCTCCTCGCCTTTATAAAGTTCATCAAAAACCATACCAGAGTTTTCCATTTTACAAACTTGCGTTTTATTCTCTGAAAACTCCAGATTACTTCTCTCAGATTCAAAGTGTTTTCCTAAGTTTCAAATTCATATTTCCGAAAAACAGAATCTGGTAATATATGTTTATTTGATGTAGCTTTTTAAATCCATTGATCTTAAATGCTTTTATTCTGTGTTATGCTTTCCGCTTGTGTGATATTATTGGTATTAATGCACAACCTTTTAACCGAATCTATCTTATCTGTAGATGATCACTCACGGAATGGGCAAAATAATGTGCAACTATACGGAACTGGCATCAAAGATTGTGGATGATAAGTTCGTACAGTTCAATATCACTCGGGATCCGGAATCCATGGAGGTCGAGCAAATTCTTCGAAAGGCAGGCCTTGAAAAATTTTTTATACGCTTCAACGCAATCAAATGACAAGATGAAGCACTAGAATTCCTAAGGAATTTAAGAGTGGATACGGATGCTCGGAGAGAAGAACTACTTTTCGGCAAATCACCATGAAGAAATCGACTAACAAATCGCGGACATAACCCGTCCTCATTCAAATTTACCCAAAGGCCGGATCTCTTTTGCTCATTACGAGGGAGAACGAAGATGAGCCGATCGAAAAAGAGTTTTTCGAGAGAGGCCGACAAACATCATACTTCGTGATTTGTCGTGCCAATGCTCAAGAGGAAATACCGATTGTTGTTTGACATTTTGTCAAAAACAATTATGGGTATCAGATTCAAATCTTCAGATGCTATTACATCCGCTAAATCAGATAAAGATGGTCGCAATAATTGATGAAGCGAAGAACATCAATTCGCACGGGTTCTGAAGGCAATTCTGCTCCAAGAACATGAGAAATTTGGAGTTGATGAGTGGAGGCAGGTAATTCCGAAGAAGAAGATCAGCAATCTCAACAAGGTTGCAGTTATCCTTCAAGATAAATTGCCAAAGGCCAAATGGGAATGAGAATGGATCAAGTCCTATAAAGGCTTTCACGACCACTTGGTCATTTTTGGGCCACCAGACGATGATACGCGCCAACCCCCAAAGTCAAAGAAAGGAAAAGGCAAGAAGGCAACTTCTTTCGCACTGATCTTGGGCGATCGGCTCAAGCCGGTGAAGGACCCCGAAGGCCCACCAGATGCCCCCAAGAAGAAAAAGAAACCGGTGAAGGCCGGGAGAAGAGGCCAAAGAAGGCAAAGCAAGCCCCCATGACTCGATGCTAGAAGATGAGTCGATGAAGAAGGAGCATGATGGTGTCTGTTGCACCACAAAAATCGGTGAAGCATCAGACAGCAGCTTCTCTCGTTTAAAGCTCGTCCGGACCATTTCTCGGGAAGAAGCACACGTTCGTTCGATCTCCTTTCTCCTCCACCACAAATTGATTCACCACTCGACTAAACGGGTGCCGAAAGCATGTCTCTCCTATTCTTCCACCGCCTTGAACCGGAAATGTAATCAGTTCGCGAACCGAAAGCTTTACTGTTGCTAGGAACTGTACACTCGCTTCCACAGAGAACCCTCTCGCAGTCGAACCAATCACCATCTTCCACCTGCCAAGCACAACCAGTAACCTTCCACATCTCATCAAATTGAACCGATGGACAATTCCTCGAGTCCGCATCAACAAAGATCATATTTGGGAAATTGATCGTAATGCTAATCGAAGAGAAATTGATGAGTCAGATCCGAAATCGGTCGCCCAACCCGCCATAAGAGAAGAAGTTATGGAGATCCTCACCGAGAGATCTTCGATTGAAAAGCTTCTCGGATTTTATAATAATCATTGAACAGATGGGGCGGCGGATGAGTTTCAGACTTCGATTTCGACATGAGGAAATCTGCTAGGAGAGGGATCACCACCGAGGTGATATCCGCTAAATTCACAAAGCTCGATCCACAAGGAAGCTAGGGTTGATTTTAACAGATTTAATCGAGATCACGACAAGACTCTCCCTCGGCAGATGTCATCATGAAGGATACAGAGTCGCCGATGATAGTGGAACTGTGTCATAGATTCACGACCAACCACTTGGAGGCACAAACAATCGAACCAGATCAAGTGACACTCAACATTCCAACATCACATGTCACCATCGATCAACTTCAGAGATCAAATCTTGTCTCAAAGATCTCCGAAAGAAGAAGTTGAGGGATCGATAATGATCAAAGGCGGATTGCCATCAAGGAAATAAAAGATGAAAGGAAATGGCTATTTCCCAGATTGGGCAATCAAAGATCGTTCTCCTAAATCAGGTCCCATCTGCGTACCGAATCGATAAAGACCGTTGATGCCAAACCGACTCGGTGGATAAACAACAAGTTTTTTTTCGATGCTCACCGACAAGCTAGAATCGATGAAGAGAAACTTGACAAGCCGATTAAAACACTCTCTATCGCCATGAAATCGCCAAGACGCGAGCCGATATCAACGATTCAAAATCTAATCGCTGCTCAAACTCAAGGCATATCTGTTGCAGATCTCAACAAGGCGATCGCGATCAACTTTGGTTCTCGACCTCCCACTCACTACTTTTTTGATCAAACCAAAAAGGGGAAGGATGTAATGAGAAACCAACCGACGTAGCAGATGCAGGACATCACAAACTCCTGGACCGAGAGAGTCATTAAGAAGAAGAACCGACCCAGATACTGAGATAGATAAGATATCGGGTGAAAAAGATGTCCAAAAGAGCAGATAGCGTGTAAGAAGCCCCGAAAATGCCAAGAAGAAAGAAGGGCGAAAAAAATGAAAGAGGCGTAAAAATCAAGAAGAAATTCAATTTGAGAGTGAAGAAAGGAAAGGGCCGGAAAATCGGTACGTAACCTAAGCCGCCAAAGAAGAGTTGATGAGATCATCCCAAAAACCACAGCAAGATGCCAAGAAATTTGAGGAATGGAATAAGATCAGAAGTGAATGGCTTCTGGATGCCTTTGTTCTCAATCTTGTTCCACAAGAAGAATCGCCTGATGAAGAATTCCTCAACTGGCTACAAAATAAATATCCGGATTTTTTTCAAGTATCCGGAAAATGAGGCCAAGCCGATCAATGTAAAAATAATTCGCCAAGAGTATGATCCGTTGGAATACTCGAAGAAGGGCAGATGGCTCATTGACAGGTGGCATTTCAAAGATTCTACTTTGACATTCTCGCATGGAACGCAAATAACTGATCCTCAGCAGACTGATGATGTCAAATGGAAACTTTATCAGATTTTCAACGTACCTCAAGATCAAAGAGAGATGCCAGAAGGATACAAGCCCAAAGAGTGAAGAATCAGAAGACTACTCAGGATCAGCTGTTCTTATTTTCAAACTTTTCCGATGTAACATGTAATCATCATTCGTTAATGAGAAAAGTTTATTTTTCTGATCCTAAGACAAAGTCTCATTGTCTTCCCGATTATATGCTCTTAATCGCTTCTATATTTTTATCAACTGTTTTTGTTTCTCAAAGTGTTTTGGTTTTCAAACTGCAAGGGGAAATTGTTGGGAAATTTATAGTTTTGATGAAAGTTCCAAAAACACATGTAATAGGACCAGTCAGACCTGTTAGCTGACTGATGTTTATATTACCCGCTATAGGAGACCAGTTGATAATTACTGTATAGAACAACTGATGTAATAGATAGGTCACATATTGAGGGGGAACTCAATATGTATAGGTCAGATCTGAAGACTCAAAGAACAGCTGATATCCGACAGGCCAGAATGCTAAAGAAGAACAGAAGATCAGATCGATCTGATCTAGTCAGATAACTCAGCTGAAGTCGTGAAGCTCAAACTCAGAATACTCGAAGATCAGATGACTTCCAGATGATCAGACCAGAAGACCTACATCAGCCGAGTCTGCTAGTTGAAGCTAAGTCAACCGGCACCAGAAGACTCTATCAGGTAGACTGATCAGTTCAGACTGATCAGGTCAGCTCACCAGGTGAAATCTGATGTTTCACCTAATCATACGTCGATGATCTGAACAAGAAGAATGTCAAGCTTAGTTGGAAGAACAACAATGAAAAACCGAAAGTCGCTATCCAATAAGAACAAGACACGATGATCGAGTTTCAAGAATTGCGGGATTTGATACTATCTTCTCAGAACGGCTACAAAGTACAAATTCACGCTTTTCGCCATACCGTTCTCGTTTAGTCACATCAAGCCCAAGAAGTTCACTAAATATAGCCCGAAATTCAAATTGCTCTCCAACGGCTCTTTTGTTTTCAAGGTCTATATATATGGGATTTCACTTTAGAGTGAACACACGCAAAAAAAACTAAACACCGAACAATCAAGAAGCTCAAGCTAATATCGATTTCCGCACGAAGAACACGATCAAGAAGATTATTTTCATTAAGTGTTCATCCCATAAGTTCTTAGCACATAAATCTTTTCATCTAAATTGTTAGGGTCGCTTATTATACAAGAAAAGATTTCATAGTTGGAACCTCAACAATCTTACCCAAACCCCAAGTTAGGTTAACTTGTTTAGCAAGATTCGGACTAGGGTTTCTAGTTCCGATTTTAAGGATCGGTTGAGTGTGAACTCTTTAAACATCTAGTCGGTTATCTTGTGTTGGACTAACACATAAAACTAAGTCCGATTGGTTAAGTCGGTGCCCCTTGTGATAGGGAAGAGTGGGACGTGGGACCGGTTTGTCCGAACCACTATAAATCTTGTGTGCCTCTCTACCGCTTTGATTAACTGTTCACATAATCGCACACAACCTTTAAAGCGCATACATATTCCAAGTTGAGATCAGTTAGCATCAAGCTTCTGATCTGATCAAACCTGACACTTCAGTCAATTGATTAAAAGATTAACTTTGGAATCGATTTATCAAAAACCGGTTTTTCACACGGGTAAAACTTAAGCTTCCGACACATCGCTTAAACTGATATATCGAACCGATCCGCCTTAGCGATCAAGAAGTTGGTTATCACCAAACCGATTCATTTGCACTCGATCGGGCTAATCGCCTCACACTCGACCGCGAAAAAGTTTCTGAAGTCTATTCACCCCTTCCCTCTAGACTTCTGCCCTCACTAAACCCGTTCGGGACCTACAACCTCCATAATCAACATCTGAATAACCAGTTAATTCAAGGTTATCATCAGCTGGATACCATAATCCTCTATTCACTGTGCCCTTAAGATACTTCAATATCTTTTTGGCAGCCTCCATGTGACTAGCCTTAGGATTAGCTTGGTATCTTGCACATATCCCAACAACAAATGTTATATCCGACCTACTTGCTGTGAGATAGAGCAATGATCCAATGATTCCTCTATAATCAGTATGACTTACTGATTTGCCTTCTGAATCAGGATCCATCTTGTAGTTAGTATTCATAGGAATTCTAACTCCATTGCAATTCTGTACACCATATTTGGCAATTAGATCTCTGGTGTACTTTGCCTGGTTGATGAAGATTCCTTCCTTTGATTGTTTCACTTGAAGACCTAGAAAGAAATTCATCTCCCCCATCATAGACATCTCAAATTTGCCTTTCATCAGTGTAGAAAACTTTTCACACAACTGATGATTTGGGGATCCAAAAATGATGTCATCAACATATATCTGAACTAGTAAGATATCTTCCCCATCTTCTATCCTGAACAGAGTTCTATCAACAGTTCCTTTGACAAAACCATGGTTAGTAAGAAACTGAGAAAGAGTATCATACCATGCTCTGGTGCTTGCTTTAAGACCATACAAGGCTTTTACGAGCACGTAAACTTGGTCATTCATGTTCAAAACCAGGAGGTTGTTCCACATAAACCTCTTCTTTAAGCACACCGCTCAGAAATGCACTTTTCACATCCATTTGATAGATCGTGAACTTCATGTGGGGGCATATATGCAAGACACAATCTGATGGCTTCTAGTCTTGCAACAGGTGCAAAGGTATCATCATAATCCAAGCATTCTTCTTGGGAATAACCTTGTGCAACTAGCCTTGCCTTGTTTCTTACAATGTTGTTATTTTCGTCTCTTTTATTCTTGAATACCCACTTGGTTCCAATAACATTGTGCCTTTCAGGTCTATCCACTAGCTCCCATACTTCATTCCTTGAGAATTGATTCAAATTTCATCTTGCATAAAGAAGAATCCAATGAGAATCTTGTAGAGCATCTTCAATCTCAGTAGGCTCTTTCTCTGATAGGAAGCAGCAGAATAGTGCACTCTCACCATGGAACCTTCTTGTTTTGACACCTTCAGTTAGATCACCCACAATCTAACTTGTAGGATGACTATCTAACCATCTTCTTCTAGATGTTCCCCTTCAATAAGTATCTTCAACATTTGAAATGTTAGGTTGATTAGTTCAATAAACTCAGAACAATGAGAAAAGGAGAAAGAGAATCATCTTCCTCGTGGAAATTCTATCTTAACATCACAAATTGACATTTGTTCCCCTTTGGTTGATAGATTAGAATTTACCTCAATTTGTGACCACATCTTCATTGGCATCACATACCTGAGTCTGAACTGGTGTCTGTTCAGATTGGTCACCTTTGGTGTGTTGGATTTCCGAGTCTCACCATCTCGAGTTCCATCCTCGAACTTTTTATCTCGAGTCCGAGTCACCCAATCATAGCTAGTGGTGACTTCTTCTTTTCGTGTTCAAATGGATGATTTGTCATTCTTTTTCAGCTTAATCTGGTGATCCTCTTGGTTAGTTCTTTCAAGATCATGTTCTGCTTTCTTCGAACACAAGTAGATTCATCAAAAAACAACATGAGGTGTTTCCTCCACAATAAGAGTCCTACAGGTTGTAAACTCGAAAGCTTTATCGACTTGAGAATATCCTAAGAATATTCCTTCATCGACTTTCTTTATCAAATGTTTTCAATCGATCTTTACCATTATTGTGTATGAAACACTTGCAACCAAACACACGAAAGAAAGAAACAAGAGGCTTCCTTTCATTCCAAAGCTCGTAGGGTGTTTTGCCTTGACTCTTAGTCAGCATGGATCTGTTTTGAGAATAGCATGCAGTGTTGATAGCTTCAGCCCGAAATCTTTTAGGAATATCAGCTTCAACTATCATTGTCCTTGCAGCTTCTTTAAGAGTCATGTTCCTTCTTTCAGCAACACCATTTTGTTGAGGGGTCCTTGCAGCTGATGTTTCATGAGTAATTCCATTTGCTGCACAATAATCAGATATAATATGGTTTATAAATTGGTTCCTTTGTCGGGGATCGATTTTGACCACACTCGATTTTTCTCATCATTGAGTCTTTTCAAAGAACCAAAAGGACTTTTATCTCGAGTCTCTTTCTTACTAAGTAAGAATATGACCCAAGTATATCTTGAGTAGTCATCAACTACTACTAGTGTGTATTTCCTGTCATTAGTGCTCACTGGTGTTATTGGACCAAAAAGATCCATATGCAACAACTGAAGTATTCTCTCAGTAGAAACATCTACTTTGCTTTTAAATGATGCTCTAATTTGTTTCCCTTTTTGGCATGCATCACAAATATGTTCCTTACTGAACACTTCATTAGGCAACCCTCTCACAAGAGCTAATCTTGCAAGCTTATTCAGGGTTTTGAAATTTAGGTGATTCATTCTTTTGTGCCATAACCAACTGGTATCTGTGGAACTTTTTGCAACCAAACATGTATCTTTTAGGATTTGAACTCCAATCACCAAGATACACATTTCCTTTTCTAGTACCAACAAGAGTATTTTTTCGTGAGATATCATCTTTCACATAACATAAGTTCTTAGAGAACTCAACATTAAATCCCTTTATCACGTAATTGGCTTATTGAAAGCAAGTTATGCTTCAATCCAGATACATATGAAACACCATGGATATGAATCGAGTCGATTTCCAAAGTTCCATATTCTTGATCATCCTTGGAGTTATCTCCAAATGTGATCCGAGGGCCTCTTTGTTCAACATAGTCTTTGAGTATCCGCTTGAATCTGTCATATGTCTTGAGCATCCTTTGTCAAGATACCATACTGATGAGGGCCTTTTCATCTCTCTCATCCATCTTATGTGATCTTCAATCACCAGTGCCCTTGTTTTCCCTGAAAAAGCAGATCAATTCTTAGGTACCCAATTTGTGTAGGGTCCTACAAGGTTAGCTATACCTTTCGGAATCCAAATCGGGCCGACAACTCTAATCACTTTAGAGTGGGCCGATCATCTTCCATAAACATCTACATACACATTTACTACTCGGGTGCCTTAGCAGTTTCACGTGTATGAGTGCTAATTTTAGCATGAACATGAGCCTTAGAGTTTTTCTTTGGTACAGTGCCTTTTGTTCAATTGCTTTTGCTTCCGGCAAACCGGTCCGAATCTTTGTTGTCTCGGGTTCGGATAACCTTTACCCTTAAGCGAAGTGGGGTTCAAAGGTTCTGTCTTGAAATTGGGTCTTTCAAGATATCGAGGACTTGGTCACCTTGAGTTGAGAATGTCTCTTTGAAAGTGTTTCTCTTCCAAGATTCCTCCGATGGTTCATTGTAGATCCTTTCAGTTTGCATTCTTAACCGAGGCTTCAAGTACTTGCTTCGAATTTTTCCATCGAAAGTGCTCGAGGTTTTCTAAAGCCTTCACCGAGGTTTGGGCTTTCTTTACCGATCATTGGTTTTACTTGAACCATAGGTCCTTTTCCCTTGTCTAACACCTTGGGCATTTCTTCGGTTTGAAGTGTAGGTGCCACCGGGTTTAACAAAGATTGTCTTCTTGCTACTTGATGCAAAGATTCAGATGACCTTGTGAGGTTCCCCCGAATGTATCCCAATCCAGATTTTATAGTGGCGGATCTCGATAACTCAATTTCATCTATTACTTTAGATGCGAGATTCAATAGAGTTAACTTTTCGCAAGACTATCCTCACAGATTCAGAGAGTTTCATGCTTCTCGGAGAGGTTATTGAACTTAGTTTCGATCAATTTGAATCTCTTGGTGGATTCTTCTAGCTTTTTGGTTTAGGGTCACTATCAACTTCTCTTTCTCGAGAGTTGTACTTTCGTAACATCCGGTTCATCAAGAGCTCCCATTAATTGAGAAGTGATTTTTAGTATTGCTAGAGTCTTTCCACTTAAGATTTTCAAAACCTTGATTCCTTTATTCTCTCTTTGAGTTTCATTTAGCGATTCTTGTAAAAACAAAGATAGTCCTTCATCGACTCTCAAAAGAATCCATCGAGGTCAAATTGATCAATTTTATAGTTGAACTTGACAACTCTTGTGCTAGTGTAGGAGCAACAACAGAAAAAAAGAGTTTACCTCCTCAATAGCCATTAGGCAGAGGTCATCACTTTCCTTTGTCTCGAGAAGATTTCATCCGAAGAGCTAGATCCTTCCTCGTAATGTTCTTAAATGCGCAACCATGGCCTTTTTTTGCTAGAGAACTTCTTGTCTCTTTTTAGCTTGCCTTTCTCTTCTCTCCTTAGCACTTTCGTGTCGGGGCAATCATCTTTGGAAGTGACCTTTCTTTTTTAGCAATTGTAGCATCTGTTGGCATCATCATCCCGATTACTTTTTTCTTCTTTGGACTTGGAGTCCTTCTTTTGGATGAAGATCCTTGACTTTCGTGTCCTTCTTCTTCTCGGTTGATTTGTCCTCGACTTTCTTCCGGTACTGTGATTCTGTAATAGTTTTTGTATTTTCCATATCGATTATTAAGTCTTTTTCAAACCTCCTTGCCATCGGTCTTTAGCTTATCCTCAAGCTCATCCCGATTCTTAGCAAGGGAGTTCTCGAACTCTCTAGTTTATTGTGTTTTATCCTTGGCTTTGAAAGCCACATTTTTTACTAGATGATGAATCATCTTTCTTTGTCGACCTTTTATGATTTCTTATCAATTACAAACTCATAGGCCTTCAGCTCAGAGAAGACTTGTTGATATGGCATTGAATTAATGTTTTTGGTGTTTTCAATCACCATTGCATGTATATCCCATTTCTTAGAAAGACCTCTAAGAAATTTCAATGCAACTTCTCTCTGTGGATATTTCTTTCCAAGTGCATTCAGATCATTCATAATGCTAGTGAATCTGACTTCCAATTTGTCAATAGATTCACCTTCTTCCATTTCAAAAACCAATCCAAACTTTCCAATCAGAATCGAAAGTTTGTTTTCCTTGATATGATCTGTGCCTTGGCACATTACAACTAGTGTATCCCAAATTTCCTTTGCAGTATTACAATGAGAAATCATTCCCATCACACCATCATCAATTGTACTGTATAGTGTGTCTTTAGCAATATAGTCTAGATTGACTAACTTTCTCTCCTCAGGAGTCAGTTGGTCATCAGACTTAGGAAATTCTGCTCTAGGATCATTTCTCTCATTTTCTGTTCCTCTGGGATTCACCACAGTAAATTGGAATGGCTCTTCAGAGACCACTCTCCACATACGTTCATGTTTAGAATACAGGTGAGCCTGCATTCTTAGTCTCCATAAATCATAGTTCTCTACTGAGAACATGAGAAGTTTCTTAGAAGACATTTTATCTGAGTCTTTTAAGAATTCAGCAAATAAGACCAGTTCAGATAGACCACAAGTATTTTAGCAAATAAAACTTTGGTCAACAAAGCAGGTGGTCAAGTTGAACCACTGCTCTGATACCACTTGTTGGTATCAGATCAGAGACGTGTTTTAAAAATGGATCTGTTCAGGTGATCACTTCTGAAATAAATGATCTTTTGAATTCCCGCTCTGATACCACTTGTTGGTCCCGGTGCAAACGAGTCTTACACGTGTATGGAGGGGAATACACGTGTTCAGTGTTTTTAAAACTTTTCTTTACTGAGGTCAGCTTGGGTCAGGTTGTCTTGATGATTTGGTCCTGAGAAGCACAAATCGCTCTGAGTCAAAGTCTACCTGAGACAGTGATCCTAAGCTGCTTTCAGATACCTCAGATAATCCCAAGTGATCCTGAGTTTTCAGAGATCCTGAGTTGCTTGGATCAGATAACTAACTTACTGAACCCTCATAAGAGTAAGTTCAGTTTGGTAACTATCTGTTCTAGCTACTCAGATGTGTGGAATGGTTGGCCCTAAGTTTATACTCGTTTTAATGCTTTTGCTGAAAACCTTCCTTTTAATGGAATAGTGATTAGGCTGTGATTTAGTTCAGATGCAACTTCAGTGGGTTGATTCCAACTGAATGTCAGTGAAAATATGCTTTCAAAAGATATGCAACAGTTAATCAACGCAAAACAGAAAGCAAAGAACACAACAATTTATAGTGGTTCAGAGACTCAAGCTCCTACGTCCACTCTCTATGATCTCTTCAGAGAAATTCACTAATCACTTCCTAAGGCTTTCTGACTACCTCTGTAGTTTACTAACCTTTCTAATTTTGAGCTTTCTGACTACCTCTGTAGTTTACTAACTCAAAACTCACACAAGCTTTCTGTCTATTCAAGATAGATTACTCACTTCTTCTCTAGAGCTTTCTGACTACCTCAATGTAGTTTACTAACTCTTTACAACTCCAATCTCACCAACAATCACACTCAAACTACCTTACAAAGGGTTTGGGGTTTCTTGGTTGGTTTCCAACTAGGATGAGATATCCTTTATAATAAAGAACAATGCAAAGGCTAGGATATCTCGACTGAGCTTTGGATATATCTTATCAATCTAGGCTTAGTGGAATGAGCTCTCTTTGATTTAAAGCACTTGGGAAATTCTTTGGGTTTTCGAGTGCTTCAACTTGCAATAATAAGTTTGAGCTCTTGAGTTGCTTACAAATTTCCCGTAACCTTACAATGTAGAGGGTCACAAGTATTTATAGGCATACACCAAGGTCACTCTTGAAAAACTATCTGTTGGAAGAGATAGCTTCGTGAGTTTCCTCTTATGGTGTGTGAGGAACGACTATATTTAGGGTTTTAGACTCCCTAGCACGTTTTAGGCAATAGCCTTTCATGTAGCCGGTCAACACTCTTTGCAGTCTGGAACTTAGTACTTCTGACATCTTTTCAGTGACCTATCGCTGTCAGTGTCAGTAATGTATAGTGCTGTCTTCTTCTTTTTGACTTTTGTCTCCAGTTAAAGGTAGACAACTTCAACGGCTCTTTTTGGTTACATTCTCTGAATGATATAACCTTAAAAACACTTTGTCTTAGTTCCTTTTGTCTGCATTTGAATGTCTTGGGCAATATCTATTTTTCTAAGGAATCGCATTTTTCTCAGTATTGCATCCTTCAGATAGATATTTTCAGTGCCTTGGAACATTCAGGTTTATACTGAGTATTCAGAACATTACTGAGTCTTCAGTAATTACTGAGTCTTCAGTAATTACTGTGCCTTCAGTCTTCTTCAGTCTTCAGTCTTCAGTCTTCTGCATCTTCAGAGTCTTCTGAGTCTTCAGGGTCTTCTGAGTCTTCAGAGTCTTCTGAGTCTTTCACAGATATACTGACTGATATACTGAGTCTTAATGTTGAGTCTCTCAGTTTCATACTGAGTCTTCAGTTATTCAGTTTCTCACTGAGTCTTCAGTTTCTCACTGAGTCTTCAGTTTTTCAGTTTCTCACTGAGTCTTCAGTTTTCTCAGTTTCATACTGAAACTTCAGAAACTTCAGTTTCATACTGAAACTTCAGTTTCTTTAGAAACTTACTGAGTCTTCAGAACCTATCAGAATCTTACCTCTGATCTATATCTGCTGACTATACATTTTGCAGATACCATCCTGAATACTCTAAAACACTGAATCCTGACTCAACTATCAAGATTATTCTGAACATGTCATACTCAGGGGTTTTGGGATCTAATCAAAATCAATCTTTATTAAATTCATCTCCCAACAGATGATTATCTATACCTTCTTACCTGAAAGATATAACAGTATTTTCAGTACTAGATTCTCAACAAACCCAGCCACATCATCAATACATAATTAACAAAGTTTGTTATTTTTTTTAAAGTGTCCATTTGCATCCTGACCTAGGCGGCTAAATTGTACCTTTGTGTGAGAGAGATGATGATATTTGAAAGTAGGGATACCAGTACAGTCCCAACCCGTCCTGCCCTGCGACATTTGGATCGCTCTCCCCATTCTTCCTAGCAGGGCAAATCGAGACTGGGTATCACCCTTGACCCTACCCGCCATTTTCACATTAAATTTAATATATATATATTAGATATAATATACTAATATATTCTCTCAGTCTCGTGATAACGTGCACCCCTATCCAGACACAAAAACTAAGAAAATTTACTTTATTGATATTATTTAAATCAATTATAATGATATTTTGAGGGTGTAAGTTTTGAGTGTTTTGTCATTTTAGGAAATGGACACGTTATTGAGGGACGTACCAAAAAGAAAATTGTGTACGTTATTGCGGGACGGAGGGAGTATATAAATATAATTTATTACTATATATTATTTTCATATTTATTAGTATATATGGCATATAAGTAATAATAATTCAACTTCATAAATATATTTTAAGTCAATATATATTGATAAAACATCATATTAAATAAAATATGGTAATTTAACTATCTTTTAATAAACATCATATTAAGTCAGTATACAAATTTATAAACATGCTTTTAATATCATTTATTATTATTTTCAATTAAAATATTAAATTTATGTTAAATATTTTAAAATATAACATGTATTATTTTTAGAATAATAAAAATTCTATTAAGAACGGGTTGATCCACCCTACCGTGAATCATAGTGGATCAACCCGCTCCCCCTGCCCCGAACAAAGAATGAGACGGGTTCGGGTACTCAAGTACCCGACCCAACCCGACTCGCTGACATCCCTATTTGGAGGTTGAAAGTTCCCCTCATACCAGTTTTGAAGTCAGAGGAATACATATAATATGTCTTTTTTCTAGTTACACATTTGACATCTTTGTGTCCCTCATCAATTAGACCTAGCCTGGTATTAGGTGCTCACCTTTGAGCATTTTTGGGTCAAAATTTTTCAGGAGAGGACCGAACCTGTTGTGCCCTAAACTAGTTCTGGGCTTTGGTTTTTTTGGCCTTTGACCCATCTTAACTTAGTTGGTCATATTGCGATGTGGATTGGGCCTAACCCAAGATGGTTAGATCTGACCTAACCCTCATCAATTGCTCCCCTTGCTCCAAGTGACCTCAGATAAAAGTTGTCATTCGGAGTAGTCATTCTAAGCATCTCATCTCTGCTTTGTGTCAGCCTTGTCAGTAAAAGATACCGTGCAAATTAAATATGAATCGTCCTTTGTTCTGATATGTTGATCTGCGAACGCCTCTTCTTATTCTCTCATCTGGTGCTTACACGTGTAGCTCTTTCTGCCACCCAAGCTTGTTTAGGCTTCATATGAAAAGGGGGTTTTACAAACATTTATAAGAGTTTTTTGCACTTTTGGTCCCATGAACCACACCATGATTTCAATTTAGTTCCACATCTGGCGAAACTAGTACCACAAGAATTTTAATTTTCAAATGTGATCCCACCGTGACAGAAACCGTTAAATCCACTTGCTGATTTGGTCCCAAATGTTATGGAACATAATTAATTCGCATTTAAGACTTAATCACCTTTCAACTATTTGCATTTTTGGTCCCATAAGTTATACAACATAATTAATACAAAAATAACCACTTAACCTACCTGGTCCCACTTTCACATATGGTCCCATAGGTTCAAAAAACCCCAAAATTCGGTCTTCCAATTTTTTGGGCACCAATTTCTCAACCAATCAGATTTTTGGCGCCAAATCACTTGCACTTTTAGTCCCATATGATTGAAATTTTGCAAAAAATGTTGGGAAAATGAAAGTTTTCCCACAATTTTTGCTCAAACCCTAATTTCAACACTAATATATATATATATATATCCACACACATTTAACACAACACATTCAACACAAAAAAAAACACAACACATTCAACACAAAATTCAAATAAAAAAACACCTAAACACCCATGTTTCACATCAACTTAAAATAGAAGATAAAATAGAACTTAAAATTATTCTCATTCTCATCACCCATGTTTCACATCAACTTGAGAATCATATATGCACTAAGCCACTTAGTACTTTATCATGATGCTGACAAAGATAAAATTCCAAAAACTCCAACTTTAAACCTCCTAGGAAACCAAATACTTGCAATTATCAATGAGTACGCCTTTTTCTTCCAAACACTCATCCAAAAAGGGTGCATGAGAATTGACTCACCCAATGTCATAATCTTGTTCCATCAAATTTTGGAGCTCTTCAGCCTGTTAAAAAAACCACAGGATGTTAGGACATAAGAGTCTATGATATCAATTTTATCAAAAACAAAATATTTTATATTACTTACAGCATCTTCATAAACATCATCTTCCTCATCAGGAACTTGTGGTGGACTAAAGAAGTTGAAGAAGCTTTCACATTGCCCAGTCTTAGTAATTGGCTTGGAATTTTTGGATCCTTTCTTCGGCTTCTTTTTCAGAACTTTTTGAGTCAAACATTTTCCTGGATGCCACTCAATCTCCGTCCTAAGATAATAGCACAAAAATCAGTTAAAATTAAAGCTTAGCAGTGATCCTTCGAAAAAAAACATTAAAAGGTATGTAGAAGATGAAGTTACCCAATTACTTTCTCCAAAATAGGTTCATTTTCATCAATCATGTGATATGTTTTTGTTAAAACAGAGTTCTTAAAGAAAGCATAAGTATCAAAATAAAATTCAAGCTTGAATTCTTTTGGACTGTCAACTCTGGACCATTTAATATCTTTGAGGAACTTGAGAACACCTTCATCACGCTCAGAAAAATATAAACAAGTGTCAATAAATACCCTCATCATCTTTGTCCGACTGCTCAGTTGCAGCACTTTCATTTTCACCGACACCATTTACAATTTCATATCTCTGCATACATTGAGCACTAATCAGTACTGAAACAGAAAAGCGGTAAATAACCTAAAAAACAGGATAAACATTCACACCTTGGTATAAAGAGGCTGATATAGCTTCTGGTATTTAGCTTCAAGTGCTAATGAGGTTCAACCCCAGGATCACTTATGAGGGCATTTTGCAGCACTACTTAATGTTATTTCAGGTTCCCCACTATAGTAAGCCTCCCTAGCCTTCATAGACAAAAATAAAGATATTACGATTAATTAATTAACAGATAATTTAAATTCAGCTAGAAGGACAGTTGAGTTAAGAATGGTAGATTATAATTCCACTCACTTGGCGATAGAGAGCTTCTAGGGTTTCTTGACTAGCCGTTTCTACAGGTCCGACGAAGATACAGGAAGGTCCTTCCGTCAGACGACGACCGTCGTGCGCGGGGCGTCGGCAGTGATGGGGACGACGTAACTTCGGGAGGAGATGCGGGACTCCAAAACTGGTAATGCAAACAAGATTATTTGTGCTTGTGGAGTGGAAAAACAAACTGTTTATGGCCACAGAATGAACGAGAGAGAGTTTATTTTCTGGCGATTTTTAGGGTTTATGCGTTTTCTGCGATTTTCCCTCTTTTTTTATCTCTCAGAAACGTCTAGTGTGTGTTTGTGTGTGTGGGTTTATTTGTTTTAATCGATTTTTTTGTTTAGTTTAAGTTTTAGAGATTAATTAGTTAGTTAATACAGATTAATATTTAAGACGTACTAATTATGGGGTTGACAGTGTCCGTTTCGCGATTAACGAGCTCCCGTCAAGCGCCGTCTATTTTTGGGACCAAATTTGCCAACTTAGTTAATTTTGGGACAACATTTGAAAATTAAAATTTTTGTGGGACTAGTTCTGCCAGAAGTGGGACCAAATTGAAAACATGGTGTGGTTCATGGGACTAAAAGTGCAAAAAAACTCCATTTCTAACTTTTGCACTCTTTGGCAAATAAGATTTTTTTCGGCCTACTTTCAATCATTCTAGGTGGTTTTTGGGCTAAAATTCTAATACCTTTCTGATCACTTTCTTCTAAGTATTGCTTTCCGATCTTTCCTTGCTTCATATTTCTTTCTTATTCTCCTCATGTTCCTTACTAAGCTATTTCCTTTTCTTCTAATTATTTTCCAAAATGCCAACACTAGGAAAATGATAAAGTTACATGACTAAAATAGAACATCGGATCACTGTGCCACTTAGAGAAAATGGGCCGCACGGTTGAGCTAGACAAATCTTGATCTTTTTAGCCCCATATTTGTATAGCTCAACTCATACTTACTTTCAAGTTTGTTGGACTGACTTATCGAGTTGAGCTAAGATTGTCACAATATATCTTAATTATACTTTTTAATTTAATAAAGTTGAGAAAAATTGATTGTCATTTCGCATAATACAAGTATCTCTAATATATATAAAGACAAACTTTTAGGTAAAATCAAATTATAATTTTTTTTTTCTTTTCAAAATCTCTCTAATCTCAATACATCCAATTTTAAATTTGATATGCTAATAATTAAATCTTAGAAGATATAATCTATTTCAAAATTTCTCTAAAAAAAATTTCAACCCATACATCTTAAATTCTAGGTTCTATAAATTTTAATTTTACAAGCATTATTTCATTCTCTTCTTTTGTCAACATATTATTCTACAATTCCAATTTTTTTGTTCTACCTTTTTTCGCATCTTTTTTTTCTTCTTATTCACATAATAATTTTCTGCTTTAAAAAAATTTGTTTTGAAGATACTTATTTTACATCTAATGATTAGGTAGACAATTCTCACGTATATCAATTTTATAGTTCATGTTGTTTTATTTGATTGCTACATAATTTGTGTTGGTTTAATGGTTCCTTTTGCAGGTAATACTTACTAAAATTGCAGATCTATTTTACTTAGGGGGCGTTTAGTTCACGGGATTGGATTGATTAGGTGTAATAGGATTGAGCGGGATTGAGTAAGATTGTATTGATTGAACTAGATTTGTTTGAATCAAGATATGCGTTTGGATTATAGGATTGGAGTGAGGGATTAGATGGGATATCTATTGAAATATCATAAATACCCTGAAATTAAATTGAAACAACACACTTCATTCTTGTGAATCTATTCAAACATAAGGACAATTTGTAATATTGCACTTGAGATATGTTCTATCCCACCTTTTGTTAGTGTTAGTGTCCTAGAGACAATCTATTGTAAGGACATAATACTCGATGATATTCAATTTGATTTAATATTATAGTTCACTTAATATTAATATTAATGTATGACAATACACTTGTTTGAATATTATGTTTGATTGTTTGCATTTATTCATACAAGTGTTCCCATGAGTCATTGTTGTCATTGAGGTTGTGAGAACTCAGATGACTTAAGCGTGATTCTCAAATAACCCTGATGCAATGGAGATTGGTGTGCGATCTGCATCATACTCTTAGAGAGTGTAGTAAGATCTCACTTACTACGAGATACTAGGTATCTTATGATGGATGCACAAATACCTTAGAGGGTATTGGTATACCCATCCGAGAAACCGTTTGATGTATTTCCACTATATGTGTCTACGGGTGTCTCTGTTAGTGGGAGCGATGCGATACTCCTTTGACTTGAGGTCAATACGCACGACATGTGTGGAGTGATGAACTTTGACCATGACCGACGCTTGCACCCGTCTATGGGTAGATATGGCTTGGATTGAGTTCATCACGAAGTGCATGTGCGTGGTAGTTGAGCCAAGAATATGATTCATTCCTCAATGTGGATTTAGAGAGAATACTCATCTTCTCATCATAATTGGATCAAAGTCATCAGCCGATGCACGTCAACTTAGACTTTGTGGCTAAATGTGACACATGATCAATTAGTGATTAGAGATAATATGATTAAGTTATTTGAATAGACACTTCATCATGTTCAAGACTTAATCGAGTATTCGTGAATGAAAGGAGGAAATCGTAATAGCCCATGTTTCAGTTACAGGTAGTTGCACGTTGCTCACAACGTACCTCATATATTGAGAATATCTGATTTATTGTCTAGGGTTCAATTAAGACCGTTAGTTTGACTAATCGCTCGATATATGATGGTCTATGGGTCACACAACAAGTAGTTCCCTTTTACGGATTATAGTTGGTTGATTAAATGTTAAATTAGATTTAATATTTAATTTATGGAGAATTAATTAATAATAGATTAATTTAGAATTAATTATTATTAATGTTTAATTAAATTTGATTTAATTAAATAGGATTCTCAATAATAATATATGGAATATTATTATAGGATTTAATATATATGGAATCAAATCCATAGAGATTAGAGATACATGGGAATTAAATCCGTAGAGATTTTATATATGGGAAATAAATCTAAGAGATTTATTTTATAAGATTAGGGGTTTTATTTCTAAATCAGGTTAGCTTAAGATTTAAGCTGGCTCTTCCCTATATATATGAGCTCTTGAGAATTCACAAACAACGTTAATTCATATATTCTCCATAAAATCTAGAATAGGAATTTTCCTAGCAAATTCCGTCTCAGATTCAACGCTGACAAATCTGTGCAAGTCCGTGAATGGGGATTACGTGGATACCATAGTAGAGAAATATGCGTACGATTGACTATAAGGTGTTGGGAAATTTATAGTTTTGATGAAAGTTCCAAAAACACATGTAATAGGACCAGTCAGACCTGTTAGCTGACTGATGTTTATATTACCTGCTATAGGAGACCAGTTGATAGTGATTGTATAGAACAACTGATGAAACAGATAGGTCACATATTGAGGGGGAAACTCAATATGTATAGGTCAGATCTGAAGACTCAAAGAACAGCTGATATCCGACAGGCCAGAATGCTAGAGAAGAACAGAAGATCAGATCGATCTGATCTAGTCAGATATCTCGGTGAAGTCACGAAGCTCAAACTCGTAATACTTGAAGATCGGATGACTTCAGGAAGATCGGACCGGAAGACCTACATCGCCCGAGTCGCTAGTTGAAGCTAAGTCAACCGGCACCGAAGACTCCATCGTAGATCGATCTCCGATCGATCAAAGTCACCACCCAGTGAAATCGATGTTTCACCTAATCATACGTCGATGATCCGAACAAGAAGAATGTCAAGCTTAGTTGGAAGAACAACTTTGAAAAGTGAGTCCGCTATCCAATAAGAACAAGACACGTATGATCGGAGCCGGCAATTCGCGGGTTTTGATGCTACCTCAGAAACGGCTACAAAGTACAAATTCACGCTTTTTGGCCATGCCGTTTCAAGCTCGTCACATCAAGACTGCAAGTCTACCAAATATAGCCTGAAATTCAAATTGCTCTCCAACGGCTCTTTGATTTCAAGGTCTATATATATGGGATTACACTTTAGAGTAAAAACAACGGAAAAACGCTGAACAATCAAGAAGCTCAAGCTAATATCGATTTCGCACAAGAACACGTAACAAGAAGATTATTTTTATTAAGTGTTCATCCCATAAGTTCTTAGCATAAAAATCTTTTCATCTAGTTTAGTTAAAATTTATATCGCAAGAAAAGATTTCATAGTTGGAACCAAAAACAATCTTACCCAAACCCCCAAGTTAGGTTAAGTTGTTTAGCAAGATTTCAGACTAGGGTTTCTAGTTCTGATCTCTGGGATCGGTTGAGTGTGAACTCCTTAAACATCTAGTTGGTGTCTTTGTGTTGGACTTACACATAAAACAAAGTCCGATTGGTTAAGTAGGTGCCCTTTGTGATAGGGAAGAGTGGGCGTAGGATTGGTTTGTCCGAACCACTATAAATCTTGTGTGCCTTTACCGCTTTGATTAAGCGATTAATAATCGCACACAACCTTTAAAGCGCATCATACATATTCCAAGTTGAGATCGATTAGCACCAAGCTTCGATCCGATCAAACTCGACACTTCATCAACCGATTAAAAGATTAACTTTGGAATCGATTTATCAAAAACTGGTTTTTCACACGGGTAAAACTTAAGCTTCCCAAGACACATCGCTTAAACCGATAGTTTGCGAATCGACCGCCTTGAGCGATTAGTAAGTTGGTTATCACCTAAAATCGATTCATTTCAGACTCGATCAAAGCTAAGCGCCTCACACTGATCGACCAAAAAAAGTTTTCAAGTCTATTCACCCCTCCCTCTAGACTTACGCCCTCACTAAACCCATTCGGGACCTACAAGTGGTATCAAAGCGGTTGGTTCTCTGGGACTAATCGACTTTGTGTATCATCGATTCTTGAGGAAGAATCTTTGTGGTTAATCGAACCGATCTTGAAAAACCTTCTTAAAACTCATTCATTTTCAAAAACACTTCGGCATGGATAACACCTCGGTATGTATCATGATCTGTAGAAGTTCTCAATCGATGAGTATGCAGATTGGGCCATATATATGTCCAACCATCTAGGCTCGATCATTGGCGAATGATGGAAGTCATCGAAAGAGGACCCATCATCATATATTACGACAACCAACCTTAGTTGGAGGAGATCCGAATTTTGCCCGGGAAGTCTTATGCGAAAAAAGCCCAACCTTGATGGATGCAAGAGGAAAGGAAATCGCATACTCTAGATACTATCTCAAGGCATATTATCATGAAAACAATGGATAAGGTCACCAAGGAAAAGATTAAGTATCTCAAATCTGCGAAAGCAATGTGGGATACTCCGCTGAAAATATCGCGAGGAAATGACCGGATAAAAGGCGGTAGTTCGCGAGCGAACCGGTAAAGTTCGAAAAATTGAAGATGTTTGCCCAACGAAACCATCAACGAACTCGATGGAAGAATTACAATGTCAATAAACAAGTTTTCGAGAACTTGGTAGAGATGTCGATAAAGATATCAACTACAAAATATTAAGGTCTCTCACCAAGAAATGGGATATGAAGGTCACGGTAATCAAGGATTGCCAAGACATTTCAAAAATGAAGCCAAGTAGCTTGTTCTTGAGCCTTAAAGCTCACGAGTTCGATTTGATTGAAAGAGGACAAGTTCGATGAAGATGAGGTGCCCGTTGAAGCCTCAACTTCAAAATCGGTTTGCTTTTAAGGCAAAACCAAAGCTAGAACGAAGGCCAACGAACTGTTGGGAATATAATGAGTCAAAGCGTATCAGATCGCTTCGCTTACTGTGAAGCTTGAGAAGTCAAACGTCCAACTTGGTAAGTATCAAGATTTTATAAGGACTATCAACATACCGAGGGAGAGATAGGAGATCACCAATGATTCCGTAGAAGAACCAGACCGATGATCGGAGGGATCACAGAGATGAAAGGAAAAGAGATAATCGACCGAGGAAGGAAGAGATAACCAATCGGATGTAAGAAGCTCGGGACTACTATCGTAGTGGAAGTCACCGACAGGTCATACAGACGAGTGATTCACCCGAAGGAAAGGTTCGTGGATCAAGGAGCGTGTTTCAACGTGAGAGTTTCAGTCACTATAGCGCAGACGCCTGCACCGACGCCAAGAGAAAGGGAAGAAAAGAGGAATGTAAGAGAGCAACGTTATAGGGACAAAAGAGCCATGGTTGCCGAGCACGCCAGAATTGACGATTCCTATCCGCCTCTCCGAGGACTCTGGATACTCCTCTCAGAGAAGACTTACCGACAAGAGTCTTTGTTGACTTTTATGAAAATGAAGATTCGATATTCTCTTCGACGATGATGAGATCCGTCGATGGCTGAGGAGGACCAACTGAGGTAACCTCCAAACCCGCTTCGTTCACTTCTACACCGCTATCATTAGCACACCTTTGGGGAGATTGACTTCAAATTTACTCAGAGCAATTGCTTGAGGATCTCTCCAATGCAGTAGACACTTATGCTATAGTGGAAATTTGAAAAATGATAAGTCGAGGACCGTAAATAATCACTTGCTAAAGAAAATGATCTCAAGAAAGCCTCCGAACTTAGATCACCAAACCGCCGAGAAAGGCAATCGAGAAATTTAAGATTCTCGGTTAAAGCTTCGATCAGAGAAGCAGATCAAAGATCACCGCAATTAACGACAAGAAGTTTCGATGACTTCAAAGTCCTGCAAGCAAAATTCGATGAGTTGTTCCAAAAGCATGAAAGTCTAAAATCATCTGAGGATAATCTGCGTAAGAAAATGGAGGTTTTTTCAAAATCATCTAAAACCGTTCAAGACATGAACGCCTATTTTTGAACAACGATTAATAAGAAGGGACTTGGCTATGAGAACCCTTCCACATCCTCAAAAGCCCCGGCTGATTCATCTCAAAAAAGGTGTAATCGGGCGAGTTTCGACAAAAAATACACCAAAAGCCAAACATGTATCTAATAAGGAAAAGGACCGATTGAGCACGTAAAGGCGGGTGCACAACCGAAAGGAACGAAATGGACCCCAACTGGTAAAGCATCAGCCGAGGAATCAACAGAAGAACCCAGTTCTTCTGAAGAAACCTCAACCTAATCAACAGATCAGGAATCAGAAAAGACAACCTGTAAAAGGGAAGTCCAATCCGAGACCCAATCAAGGTCAGCTGCCTAATAAGCATGCCGGGTAAACCGCAAAAAACCACCTATGCGAAAAAGATATGAATCTTTTGATGGTAGCAGTCGTACCTACCCCTATAATCAGAAATCTAGGGCTGCTGCACCAGAACCACACTGGATGAAAAGAAGACAAATAGAAAAGATAAATCCCAAGTCTTCTAAGTCACCCAAGGTTCACACTAATAATCATACTAATCAGAAAGAATATAAAGAGGCGTATGATTATGTTGATAGGTATGGGAGACAAATCGCCTTCGATCTGGCGATCACAATAGAAGTGCTTTCTGTTTGTATGGATCCCCAAAACTAATCCTAACCCTCAGGGACCCAATCCAAAAGCGGTACCTAAAGCCCGATCGATTGCGAGGATCGGCGTGGGTCCGCCAACAAAGGAGGTGTGCAAGCAACTATCTGGTACATCGATAGTGGATGCTCAAGGCACATGACTCGAAGCAAACATCTCCTCAGCTCTTACATAGAACAGAAAGGCCCGCGTGTACTCTTCGGTGATGATAACTTTGGTTATACCAAAGGTTTGAACCTTAGAGAATGATGATGTACAAATGGCTGAGTCTCGTATGTCGAAGGTCCGAAGCACAACCTATTATCGGTTTCACAATTTTGCGACAATGGATTGGTGTTGAGTTCTCGTGATCAATGCACTATCAAGAATCGAGCCACTCAGCAGATTTTGCTAAGCGGTTCAAGGAAAGGGACGATCTACACAACGGTGATTGGAACAATTGCCCAAGAAATGCATGCACGATTGTCAAGAGTTCCAAAAGTAGCGATTGGGCTCGCACAAAAAGAATGAGCCATCCGAACTTTAAAACTCTTAATAAGATAGCAAGGATGTCTCTAGTGGAAGGACTTAGAATGAAGTATTTTCAAAGGATCGGACATGTCTTGCATGTCGGAAGGAAAACAGTCAAAGCTTCATTCAAGGGAATTTCGGACCGGCATCAAGCAGATCTTCTTGTTGCTTCATATGGATCTATTTGGACCCGATTACACGGTCGGTCTCAACGGACATAAATATACTCTCGTAATCGTGGATGACTATTCCAAGTTTACGGGTTATATTCATACATAAGAAGAATGAGGCGACAACGAAGATACCCGAAGCCGCTAAAAAGATTCCAAAATGAGAAGGGCGTCGATTGTAGTAAAAATCGATCGGATAAAAGTCTGAAATTTACGAACTCTTTTATTACCGATTTTTGCTCAAAGTTTATATCTGACATGAAACATCACCGCAAGGACGCCACAACAAAATGGAGTAGCGAAGCGGAGAACAGAACTCTCAAAGAAGTTGCGCCGCACGATGTTAAATTTGAACATGCAATACCAAGCCGTTTTCAAAGTAATCAACTTTGCATGCCACACTCGTAAGCAGATGTCTTCGACTAAGGCTCACTACAAAACACCCTATGAATTTGTGGAAGGACGAAAACCTCGTGGTCTCTTACTTCCATGTTTTTTAGGTGTAAGTGTTTCATACACAACAATGGGAAGAGTCAGTTGAAGACTTTTGAGGCCAAGTCAGATGAGGGTATATTCTTAGGATATTCCTCATCTAGCAAGGCTTTCAGAGTTTACAATAGACGAACCCTACTTGTGGAAGAAACACCCCATGTAGTCTTTGATGAAGCATCTTCTGAACAAGAGAAATCTGCCTCAGAACAAGATGTATTCGATCAACCGTAACTCGATGTTCGGAAAATGGATCACCTAACGATCGGTGAAAAAGAATCGTAAAACCGTGATTTCGGTATACATTCCAGATCTAGCTGATTCACCAGATCATTCAGATCCTAAGGTACGAAAAACTGTCGATGAAGAAGGCGTCGACAATACCGAGATAAAGATCAACCCGAACCATCCGGTTCGGGGAACACTGAAGTTCCCATTTAACGAGACATCAAAGACATGATGAGTCCAACATCACCGAGACTTGTTCTTATCAAGTGAATCATAACTCGCACCACTCCCAATCGCTAGTAATGAAATTTTATCGAACGGACGATGTTCTCTAAAACCCCGATTTAAATCGTAAGCGAAGGACACGGATAACCGGTCATCCAACCGATCGATAATCGGAGACCCATATGATAAAGTTAAAACTAGACATCGAGTTGGTGAAAGTGCCATGTATTGTTGTTATCCGCTATGAAGGAACCAACAACAATAGAGGAAGCTCTACAAGACGCAAAGCCGGATTCTAGCCATGCAGGAGGAGCTGGAGCATTCGAGAGAAATCAAGTTTGGGAACTAGTGGATGGAGACCAAGTCATCAAGACGTTATTGGCACGGTGGGTATTCAAGAACAAAGAGATGAAAACGTCATCACCAGAAATAAGGCAAGACTTGTTGCTAAGGGGTATTCACAATCGAAGGAATTGATTATGATGAGACCTTTGCAGATCGCCGCCGCTTAAAGCCATTCGGTTGGCATATGCTTCCCACAGAGGGTTCGTGTATCGATGGACGAAAAGAGTGCTTTTCTTAAACGGGGTACTAGCGAGAGGAAGTTTATGTCGAACAACCTCCAAAGAAAAAAGAACAACCAAGTGTACTGGATTTATTTAAAAGCTCAGATGGTTCAAAAAGGCTCCTCGAGCTTGGTATGATACACTCTCTCGAGTTCTTGATCGAAAGTGGGTTCACTAAAAGGAATGGACGTAACCTTATTGAGAATAGAAGATGGAGAAGATATTCTCGATGGTTCAAATCACGTGTCGTGATCATCTTCGGATCTCCTAACAAGAGTCTATGTGAAAGATTCAAACAAACCGATGCAAGGGAAGTTCGGGATGTCCATGATGGGTCGATGAATTACTTTACGGGTCTTCAAGTAAAAGCAAAAGTACGAAGGGATATTCATCTCGCCAAGCAAAGTACACTAGGAATTTATTGGCTAAGTTTGGAGTTCAAAATTGTAAGGAAGCCAAAATTCCTATGATGACCGGATTCAAGATGGATCCAGATGAGGATGGTCGAAAAACAAATCGGAAGGAATATAGAGCTCTCATTGGATCTCTACTATACCGATCGCCAAACAGAACCGAGATATAACCTTCGCAGAGGTGTATGTGCGATTTCGAGCAAATCCAATGATAAGTCACCTAGAAGCAGACTAAGCGGATTCTTAAGTATCTGAAGCGACAATAAACCTTGGTTTATTTTACCCATCGATGATAATCTAGAGCTTAGTGGGTATTTCGATTACGATTATGAAGGTTGCAAGATCGATGAAAAATCCACCTCGGGGAACTTGTCGGTTCTTAGGAAGTAAAAACCGATCTCGTGGTTTTCAAAAAGCAGACATCGGTTGCAACATCCACTTCAAGCCAGAATATATGGGTCTGCGAGAAGTCAGTTGTTCCCAATCGCTCTGGCTTAGTCGCCAAAATGAGGATTATAACATTGAAGCTAAGAATGTACCTATTTTACGTGAATAATAGTCTACATGCAATCACCGTAATCCTATTCTACATATAAGATGCAAGCATGTGGATGTCGACACCATTTTATAAGAGATCATGTTGAAAAGAAGAATATCGAATGGAAAAGATTCATCGACATACGAAAAGTTCGATATTCTAACCAAGCCACTAACCGAGATCGATTCAGAGAATTATGCAATGAGCTAGGGCTTCGGATCTTGGAGAAAATGCACCTAAAATGTTTGATGGAATGATCTCCGTAACGGTGGTTGAGAAACTAATCGATTCAAGTAAAATCGGTTGAATTTGGTATCTCAACCGATCGGAAGATAAGTCAAGGAACCGATATGAGAAGGCATCGATCGATTTAAAGTTTATCGATTAAAGGAACCGATCGTTTAAAGGATTATCTCGATTAAACTGTTGGGTTATACTTTGTAAGTCGATTGTTCGATATTCAACAAGCAAGATTCACAAGTGGTATTCACAAGATTAAAGCTTAAAATCGCATAAGGATACAGGAATTTTACACAAACAATGAAATAACAGAAATTTTCATTGATAAAGACCCGAAGGTCAGGTTACATTACAAGATACAAGTACAAGAGGACCCGGAGGTCAGTACATAAACCCTAGACCCTAAACCTTTAAACCATAACCCGAAACCCTCATCCTAACCCAAGAAGAGCAGGGGAGAGAGAGATTTTAAATCTGATGCTCTCATTTTCCCCCACTTAACAAGGGTGAGAGAGGCTTTAAAGAAATCCTAAAAGCTATTAGAAAATTTAAAAAACCATTGGAGCGACAAATGCCTTGATAGATTTTTTTTTAAGCCCGAGCCCTAAGAAAGAGTCAGTGGGCTCTCCAGCTGTTAAATGGTGAGTTGATATACGAAGATCAGTTGTTGACTGATCAAGATCGCATATCAAACTCACGTTCATTTTCAGACTAAGTTTGTTGATGATAGTTCCTTCATAACGATAGACACACAAGGTGCATACGGTTATGAGAAGTGTCTTCTCAGTTGCGACAGCAGATCCGCCGCCATGGTGGTAGAGAAGCTTTGCAACAATCGTATGTGAAATCTTTGATGATTTATTAAAAAAATGATAAGGGATTTATGAGGGTTGATTTGAGAAGTGAAATCATTGAAAAAGGGGTAAAGGTGTTTGCCGGAAGTTTCACCGGAAATAAGGGTTCACCAGAATGAATGATTTTACAAAGAAGATAAGTATGGTGAATGGGTTATGTTGTGTAAAACATTTGGTCCAATTTATAGAGGCCAAGCAAGGGTGCAAATGCAAATTCGAGTTCTCAAAACCTTTTAGAGAAATCAAGACCAAAAGGACAAATGATGTAGGAATCACGCCGACCGATAATTGGATAAATTTACGGCGGATTGACATATCGAAAGATTCGGGCGATAATTACGATGTCAAATCGCTACCAACTTAGGAAATAGAAGCTACTATTCTAGACTAAGTTTTGGCGGTAACACTTATCCCAAGAATTGGCTTGATCTGAGAAGAATCAGATTAGGTCAACTAAAATCTGATTACATACGAAGCTGATCAGATGAGGAAGATCAGTTGAGCTTGAAACTTCAACAAATCAGATGCAAGTGAAGAAGATCAGTTAAAAGGATCAGTTGGGAAATTTTAAGGCGTAGGCAGAATACTAAGATCAACAAGTGAAATCAACATGGACAAGTGGTATTGATCGACACAATATCACCAACCGAGATCTGCCTTTTCTTTTTTCTCTTGTTCTTTGCTTATTTATCGGATCTTATCTGATATTATTTGCCTTACTGTACCCATTATCCTTGTGACGTATTTCCTGCAAATCATTTAATGCGGACGTGGGGAACTTGTATTAACTGCTACTAAATGTGCTTTTAAATCCAAAAGGTTTTCATACGTGCTTTTCCTGACCCTACGATCAAAACCGCTTAATCTGGAGCGTTTAATCTTTTCAAACGGTTGATCTTCCAAATCTTGTCTTCTTTTTCCCTCCTCGTCTTTATAAAGTTCATCAAAAACATACCAGAGTTTTCCATTTCACAAACTTGCGATTTATTCTCTGAAAACTCCAGACTACTTCTCTTAGATTCAAAGTGTTTTTCCTAAGTTTCAAAATCATCTTTCCGAAAAAATGTAATCGGTAATTTATGTTTATTTGATGTATCTTTTTAAATCCATTGATCTTAAATGTTTTTATCCTGTGTTATGCTTTATTGTTTCTTGGTTTCCGCATATGTGATGTTCTTATATATATATGCACAACTTTAATCGGGTCCATCCCTTTGTAGATGGCCACCCACGGAATTGGAAAGATAATGTGCAATTATGCGAATCGGCAACAAAGATTGTGGATGATAAGTTAAATGCAGTTCAATATCACTCGGGATCCGGAATCCATGGAGGTCGAGCAAATTTTGAAAAGCAGGCCTTGAGAAATTTTTAGACCGCCAACGCAATCCGGTGATGCAAAGATGAAGCACTAAATTCCTAAGGAATTTAAGAGTGGATACTGACGTTCGTGAAAATGAACTACTCTCGGCAGTCAATCGGAGAAGAAATCGGTCGACGAATGATGATATAACCCGTCTGCTCAATTGACCTACCAAAAGGACGGATCTCGCTTTGCTCATTACAAGAGGGAGAACGAAGATGAGCCGGAAAAAGAGCTCTTCGAGAGAGGCCGACAAACATCATAAGTCGAGTTTTGTCGCCAATGCTCAAGAGGAAATACCGATTGTTGTTTGACATTTTGTCAAAAAAACAATTATGGGTATTGGTGATTGACCGGATGCTCTTACATCCGTCAAAATGTACAAAGATGGTCGCAATAATTGATGAAGCCAAGAACATCAATTGACACGGGTTCTGAAGGCCATTCTCGCTCCAAGAACATGAGAAATTTGGAGTCAATGAATCGAGGCGGTATATTGAAGAAAAAGATCGACCAATCTCAACAAGGTTGCGGTTATTACGAAAGATAAACCGCCTAATTTGAATGGGGAACAGATTGGATTTGAAGTCCTATAAGGCCTTTCTCACAGCCACTCCGGCCATCTTTGGGCCACCAGGACGATGATATGCGGCCAACCCTCCCAAAGTCAAAGAAAGGAAAAAGCAAAGAACTTCGCTTCTACACCAGACCCCCCAAAAGAAGAAAAAAAACCGTGAAGGCCGGGGAGAAAGAAGAGGAGAAGAAGGCGAAGCAAGCCTCCATGACTCGATGCTTGAAGATGAGTCGATGAAGAAAGAGCGCCAGGTGATCTGTTGCAACACAAAAATCGTGAAAAATCAGATAGGGCAGGCTTCTCAAGATGAGAGCTCGCCAGATCATTCTCCGGAAGAACACAAGTTCGATCGATCTCCTTCTCCTCAAGCTCGAAGTTGATTCACCACTCGGACTAATGGTCACGAAAGCATGTCTTTCCTATTCTTCCACCCCGCGAACTCGAACCGCATCGGTTCGGAACCGTAAAGCTTACCTCGATGTGGAACTGAAGACTGCCTTCCTGGCAAAGAGAACCTCTGCGTCGAACCGATCACCAACTTCCGCCTACTCAAGACAACCAGAACCTTCCATATCTCATCAAACCGAACCGACAGATAATTTCGAGTCCAGATCAACAAAGATCATAATGGGAAATTGATCGTAACGCGAATCGAAAAGAGAAATTGATGAGTCAGATCCAATCGGGTCGCCCATCCCGCCATAAGAGAGGAAGTTATGGAGATCCTCACCGAGAGATCTTCGATTAAAAAAGCTTCTCGGACTTTATAATAATTATTGAGCGGATAGGTGCGGATGAGTTTGCAGATTTCGATTTCGACATGAGGAAATTGCTAAAAGTGGGATCACCAAATGATGATAATCGATAAATCTGTCAAAGATCCGATCCACAGAAGCTAAGGTTGCGGAACAGGACAAACCGAGATCGGCTGTCAAAGCTCTCAAGCAGATGCTATCATGAAGGATGCAGTGAGAGCCGATGATAGTGGAGTTGGTGCCGCAGGTTCATGACCAACCCTTTGGAGGCACAAACAACCGAATCGCATCAAGTGACACCCAACATTCCAACATCACACGTCACTTATTGATCAACTTCGGAGATCAAATCTTGTCTCAAAGATCTCCGAAAAAGAAGAAGTTGAGGGATCGATAATGATCAAAGGCAGATTGCCATCAAAGAAATAACAGATCAAAGGAATTGACTATTTCCCAGATTGGGGCAATCAAAGATCGGGTTCTCCCAAATCAGGTCTCATCTGCGTCATACCGAATCGATAAAGATCGTTGATGCCAAATCGACTCGGTGGATAAACAACAAGTTTTTTTTCGATGCTCACCGACAAGCTAGAATTGACAGAAGAGAAACTTGACAAACCGATTAAAACACTCTCTCGCCATGGAATCTGCCAAGATCGAAATGACATCAAGATTCAAAATCTAACCGCCCAAACTCAAAGGCATATCTTTGCAGATCTCAACAGGCGATCGCGATCAACTTTGGTTTCTCGACCTCCCACCTCACTACTTTTTTGATCAAACCAAAAAGGGAAGGATGAATGAGAAACCAACCGACATAACAGTCTTGAGGACATCACAAACTCTGATTCTTTGAAAAAGATGTCCAAAGAGAATGGTGAAGAAGCCCGAAAAAAGCCAAGAAGAAAGAAGGGCAAAAAAAAAAAAATGGCAGAGGCGTAAAAATCAAGAAGAAATTCAGACGAGAGCGAAAAGAAAGAAGGGCCGGAAAATCCGCACGGAACCTAAAAGTTCGCCAAAGCAAAGAGTTGATGAGATCATCCCAAAAGCTAGCTGCAAGATGCTAAGAAATTTGAGGAATGGAATAAGATCGGGGAGTGAATGGCTTACGGATGCCTTTGTTCTTAATCTTGTTCCACAAGAAGAATCTCACGATGAAGAATTCCTCTGTTGGTTAGAAAATAAATACCCGGATTTTTTCCAAGTATCCGGAAAATGAGGCCAAGCTTATCAATGTAAAAATAACTCGCCAAGAGTATGATGGGTTGGAATACTCGAAGAAGGCGGATGGCTCATTTGACAGATGGCATTTCAAAGATTCTATTTTGACATCCCTGCGGCAGAACGACATTACCGATCCTCTCCAGATCGATGATGTCAAATGGAAACTTTATCGATTTTCAACGCACCTCAAGATCAAAAGAGATGCGCGGAAGGATACAAGCCTTCAAAGAGTGAAGAATCAAGACTACTCGGGATCGGTTGTTCTTATTTTCAAAACTTTTACGATGTAACATGTAATCAACATTTTTAATGAGAAAAGTTTATTTTTCGATCCTAAGACAAAGTCTCATTGTCTTCGATTATATGCTCTTAATCGTTTCTATTTTTTTTATCAACTGTATTTGGTTTCTCAAAGTGTTTTGGTTTTCATCAAAAAGGGAAATTGTTGGGAAATTTAAAGTTTTGATGAAAGTTCCAAAAACACATGTAATAGGACCAATCGGACATTGTTAATTAATCGATGTTTATATTACGCTATAGGAGACCGATTGATAATGATTGTATAGAACAACCGATAAACAGATAGGTCACATATTTGGGGAAACTCAATATGTATAGGTCGATCCAAGACTCAAAAGAATACCGGTGATATCCGATGGGCCGTAACGCTAGAGAAGAACAGAAGATCGATCGATCCGATCTAGTCGATATCTCACCAAGTCACGAAGCTCAAACTCGTAATACTTGAAGATTAGATGACTTCCGTAAGATCGGACGTAAGACCTACATCACCGAAGTCTTCTAGTTGAAGCTAAGTCAACCGCACCAGAAAGACTCCATCGTAGACTAATCGGTTTTTGGTGATCGGTCATTTCACCAAAGTGAAATCGATGTTTCACCTAATCATACGCCGATGATCCGAACAAGAAGAATGTCAAGCTTAGTTGGAAGAACAACACCGAAAGTTGAGTCGCTATCCAATAAGAACAAGACACGCATGATCGGAGCTTGTAATTGCGGGTTTTGATGCTACCTCTCAGAACGGCTACAAAGTACAAATTCACGCTGGGCTACGCCGCTCTCAAGCTTCGTCACATCAAGCACGCAAAAGTACCAAATATAGCACGAAATTCAAATTGCTCTCCAACGGCTCTTTGATTTCAAGGTCTATATATATGGGATTACACTTTAGAGTAAAAACAACGGCTTATTTGAACAATCAAGAAGCTCAAGCTAATATCGATTTCCGCACAAGAACACGAACAAGAAGATTAATTTTTATTAAGTGTTCATCCCATAAGTTCTTAGCATAGAAATCTTTTCATCTAATTGTTAACAACTTTATCTGCTAAGAAAAGATTTCATAGTTGAACTCAAAAACAATCTTACCCAAACCCCCAAGTTAGGTTAAGTTGTTTAGCAAGATTTCGCACTAGGGTTTCTAGTTTCGATCTCCAGGATCGGTTGAGTGTGAACTCCTTAAACATCTAGTTGGTGTCTTGTGTTGGACTTACACATAAAACAAAGTCCAGTTAGTTAAGTAGGTGCCCTTTGTGATAGGGAAGAGTGGACGTGGACCTGGGTTTGTCGAACCACTATAAATCTTGTGTGCTTTTACCTCTTTGATTAAGCGATTACACAATCGCACACAACCTTTAAAAGCATACATATTCCAAGTTGAGATCGATTAGCACCAAGCTTCGGACCGATCAAAACTGACACTTGATCAACCGATTAAAAGATTAACTTTGGAATCGATTTATCAAAACCGGTTTTTTCACATCGGTAAAACTTAAGCTTCCGACACATCAGTTAAACCTGATAATTCGAACCGATCTTCCTTCAGCGATTAGTAAGTTGGTTATCCCCAAACCGATTCATTTAGACTGATCAAAGCTTAAGCGCCCTCACACCGATCTGCGCAAAAAGCTTTTAAGTCTATTCACCCTCCTCTAGACTTCGTCTCACTAAACCCGTTAGGGACCTACATAAGGTTTTTACAATTTTATGTTTATCGTATTCAATTATGCAATTACATGTTCGTTGTTGGTATTTATTTATTTCACAGCATGTATTACGCTACTAAATTTCAATAGAGTGGTATCGAGCGATCGCGCTCTTAATTGACTGCGTAATTGATTTGATTTATTAAAAGATTTTTTATTTTTTAATAAATCGGTGCGGCTGATTTTAGAAATCAACCGCACCATGTGTGTTTATTTGATTTATGGGTATTATGTATTTTTGGTTAATAAAACCCCACCACACCCCACTTGTGACGCCTGGCTCATCTTCTTCGCAAAACCAGGGTTTTGGTAAAACCCATCTTCTCCACCTCTTCGCGTCTGACCCCACGCCGCCCGGTGTTTGCAGGCGAAACGCGACGCCGCTTTAGTCGGCGGCTTCACGCCGCGACTCGCGACGCTCGCGCAAGTCGGCATCGCCGCGAGCGACGACATATTAGATCTGTGATGGTGCAACTCGTTTTTCGTCTTGATGTACAAATTCGCTGCCCATTTCGTTTTGATTTAAGAACCGTCGTTCTCATTTCACCCGATTCATTGATGATGTGTTGCTGATTCGGTTCGAACTCGTGGTGGTGCGCCGCCGATTCGTTTCAATTCAGGCGGCGGTCTTCGTCTTCGTCTCCGTTGTGTTTCAAGACGGCGCGCCCCTATTTTGACACGGTTCGAGAAGGCGCGTTGCCGGTTCGTACCAATTGATGACCAACTCTCGGGTCGCGGCTCCGCGTTCACCCCTAAGCTTCGATGTGGCGGTGAGTTGCGTCCACGCGCCTAGCGGTGGTGGCGACTTGCACGCACTCGTGGTGTCGATGAACTGATACGTTCGTTTTTTTTGGTCAATGTTTGTGCGTACTGATGCCTTGATTTTCGATTGGATTCTGGAATGTCAAAGTTAATCGTGTTCTTAAAAATTATTTGGAATAATACAGATGAACAATGATGAATTGTTGCGTTTCTGGTTAACTCGTCCCGATTGAAAACGGTTTTGGAAACTGGCAATGATGAAGGGAGGGCTGCCTTGAAATTGGATTTTGGGCAGGTCCTTCCGTGCAATTTTGAAATTTTGCACATGAGCCCTTGACAAGATTAAATTAAAATTCTGATATTATTTGTTAAATAATAATGTTTTTTTTAACTTAAAATTGGAATATATTGGTTGGACCAAAGAAAATAATTAATTAGATTAATTATTTTAATTATTTTTATAATTGATTGAAATCAATTAAATAAAATTGAAATTGGATTTTTAAAATTTTATTTAGTCAAAATATGATAATTATTGGAATTTCCACTTGGTTAACTTGTTTATTAAATTCGATTTAATTCGTTAACGCATTTACAGTCCGCATAATAATTGTTTGGGTAGGCGGCGCCCAATAATTATCGGACCGTATTAATTGTTTGGGTAGACGGCGCCCATATAAATGTTAGTCCGTGTAAATCATGTTTGGGTAGGCGGCGCCCAATAATTGCTCAAATGTGATGTAGATTAACATGTTGGATCTCTATTAAGCAATTAATACCCCGCCTTTAAAAACGTTCCTCACTAAAATATGGTTTTTTCATTAATTTGATAAGATGTCTTCCATCAAAATTAAAAGTAAACCGGAGATTTCGTTCCAATAAGTACTTAAAGACCCTCATCTTTTGCTCGGATCTACATCTAACGGGACTCTTATAGGGACATGAAATGTTGCCGCTTGATAGTTGTAATGTTGGGATTATACTAGAAAGTATGCTTTTTACTTTGTATAATCAAAACTGAATTTTCAGACTTATTTACTGAAATAAATTGTTTATCACTGATGCTTTAAATATTATCGAATGTTACATATATTTAATGCATAACTGTTCAATAAGTCGTACGTGTTACATTGTAGTTAATTTAGTGATACCAGATCACAGAAGATTAAATTAACAGTCCCTTGTAACTAAAAGTACGCTATTCACGACCTAGATGAAAATGAACAACCCATCGTGAAAGGTTGAAGTGTAAGGCTCAGATTGGCTTGTCTTGACCAAGAGATTACACTAGTGCATGACTGATGCACTGAATAGGACCTACAGGAGGACAAATTCTTCAGAACTGAACAAGGAAGAATTACACCTCAGTGGTTCGTTATTTCTTAATCTTCGTCCCTTAAATAGGATCACGTGGGATTGGTAACTATTGCTTTGACTTATCATGGGTAGCGAATCAATGAGATTCTATACTTTTTATCTTGGGCAATATTATTAGTCACATGTTAAGATTTAATACGAAAAATCGTGTGCAAGTACGCTTGTTTGATTTGCTCCCTTGGGAGGTTCATAAGCTTTATCATACCAAATCTTGCAAGTGGAATTAGTTTCCTGTATGGATAATAATGTTGAATCGTTCCTTGACCAAGGATAAAAGATATTAATTAATGGAAGCTATTTCAGGGGCTTGGATTAATTAATGGGCTATATAATCTTAAACACGGGAAATAATAACCGGGAGCCATATTGACTGTAATATGGGTTAAGATGGATAGTGCAATATTAATTATGTAGTGGGATTAATTAATATTTATGGGCTTGAATAATATTGTGGCTCAATATTAGATATTCAAGGTCCATTAGAAGGTCCAATCTTAATTCTCCTAAAGGCCCCCTAAGTAGCCCAATATATAGTCCAATAACTGAAAAAGGTGATTAAAATAAAATAAATATTGTTGCTTATTTTTCCAAGTGTTTTTTCGAAAATTATGGATAAGTTGGGAGAAAGATTTTCTTTGAATTTTGTTATGGAATGAAGATATGTATTCTTGGAATACAAGATTATCTCATTAAATTCAAGAAATCTCCCACTTGGTTATCTATAATGGGCAATTCGAAAATTTTGGAAAATAATGAGCAAGAAAGATTTTCTTGATTTTCTTGAAAAGATATTATGGAGGATATGTATTTCTTGAAATACAAGAATATCTCATAAATTCAAGAAGATCCAAATCTTGGAATCTTGCTCATCATATTTTTCAAAAATATCCATAGATATAGAGTAGGTGGGATTTTTGTGGAATATTATAATTATGGGAAAAATAATATAGGAGATATATTCAAGATTTCTTGGAGATCAAGAAAAGAGATTTCCCACATTGTTTTAGCACAAAAATTTCGACCACCTTGGCCTCTATAAATAGGGGATGATTCTTTCATTCCCAAGTACAATTCCATGTGCTGGAAAAATTAGTAAATCCACAAAGGTGGTGCAACATAATTTATTTTTCTTTTGTTAAATCGTTCACAAGAATCCTTCCACCGGATAGTCGAACGAGGGCTAAGGAAATACTTGGGAAGTCCTTACGGTTAGTCTATTCAGCCACACCGTTGCCATCCCAAGAATGCGTTCACGTAAACTTCGTAGAATTCGCATCGTAGGTTTTACGTGAATTATTATATGCATGATATGTTGTTGGATTATTATTTGAATTAATATAGGATTAATTCATGCTAGTAATAATTATAAGAATTAAATTTGTATTTAAATATTCACCCGAATAGATCTGTGCAACTTATTCCCCAACATGTAAACCAACTTAACTTTGTTTCGCTAACCCTCGCGGGGAACAAAGGGCAAGGGACATCAGTCGAACTAGGTTCGACAAACTAGGAATTGCAGTTTTACAATTGGTTTGAAGACCTACCAGTTATCTTTATTGTAATGATCGACCCCGATTATGATAGTAGTAATGTGGATCCTAGTCCATTATAATTTATATTTGATATAAATTCGTACTTTTCCGATGAGGTCATTAAGTATGTGAAAATAATGGAGACAAAATAAAAACAAAAGAAAGGCCATGTTTATTTTGATTGCTAAATATTGATCATAGGAATTATGTGTTTAATTACCATTTTATTTTATTTCTCTTGGTTAGTTGAAATGTATAACTGTTATTGAGATGTGTTTTGGAAACAAACAAATTGGCTAGGCCAAAATTTTCTAGACTGGCACCGAAACGTTCGTTTGATGCTAAGGCAAGAAAAGATTGAGTACGTGTTGGACACGTCTATCCCTATTTTACCCTTAAATTTAGTACACTAAAAATGACCCACGTTTAACGACTCGAAAAAAACATCAAGAGAATACTTCCCAGGCACAGTACGTGATGTTGCACGACATGACTCCCGATATACTTAGGCAACATGAGAAAATGGGTCCCTTCGAAATGCTCAAGCATCTGAAGGATCTCTTTGATTTTGAATCTCGTTTTGAGTTTTATGAAGTGATGAGAGATCTGTTCAGATGCCGGTTAGCCAAAGAAGGGAGATTTCATCTCATGTGTTAATGATGATAGGCCTAATTGAGAAACTTGGTAATTTAGGCTTTGAGCTAAAAGACCGTTTTCATTTATGCTATCCTCCAGTCGCTTCTGGATTCATGTTCTGGGTTCATTGTGAACTACAATATGAATAAGACGGATGCGACCATGCCTGAACTTCACAACGTGCTCAAGACTTTTGAATTCACTATCACTAAGATGGTGTTCAAAGGCAGGGCCGATCCTAGGAATTACAGAGCCTGAGTCGAGTATAAGACTTGGGCCCCTCATAACATAAAATTTTAAATAACATGACATTAAATATTGTATAGTATTAAAAGAAAGTCACTTAAATATGATGAATACTAAAACAATCACTTAAATATGACCCGCCTTACAGTTTTAGAGGCAAAAGTACTAATTACATCTGTATAATCAATTTGCGCAGTCAACTCCTTCTCAATTGATAACATAGTTAATCTATTCAATCTATCTTGAGGCATTGTAGATCGAAGAAAAGTCTTGATGAACTTTAACTTTGAGAAGTTTCTTTCTGCACTTGCTACTCTAACTGGTATTGTCAACAATATCTTATAAGCAATATAAGCATTGAGATAACAATCACGTATTTCCTTCAAATAGTTCATCACTTCAATTGCGGAAATTTTGTTTCTTTTGGTAGAGCGCACTTCAAGCAATTCAACTCAGAACACAAATCATCTCCATCAATATCAGAACAACCATTATGTGTATAAGAACTCTGAAGATTCTTGCAAGACCTCAACAAACTTTTATCATCAATATCTCGTAACTTCACCAAATTTAGCAAAAATCCAAAAGTCTCTTCATACTTTTTAAACTGTGTAAATCGTGTGTCTATAGAGAAATAAGCTTGGTCAACTATAAACAAAAAATAATTAACTCTGAAAGATTCCTCAGCTGACTGTGTTACTGCTTCACTGCTGCTTTCATCAAATTGTTTCTTTCTTCGAACAATGCGTTTTTCTCGAAATATAGCCTCAATGCCCATCTTGCTAGCCATTTCTTTAGCTTCGCACATGGCTTTATCAAAACCATGTTCCCGATAGTCTTCCAGAAATGAAATGATTCCTCTCAAGAGTGTGATAGCAACATCAATATCCATGTTTTCAGATTGAAGAAGTTTACTCACAGTATTGATGGCATGCAACAACCTATACCAAATTACCACAATAAGCAAGAATTCAAAATTCTCAGATTCGTATAAAACCAAGGATTCAACCTCACTCTTTGTCTTCGGATCTTCAGTATCTTTTGTCAAGTCAAGTAAAGCTTTTTTGATTTCCACAATTTGCTCTTTGATATCTTTTACACTTTCAACGTGACTCTCCCAACGTGTTTGCGACAATGGTTTAACTGTTAAACCCTTCACACGATTTTTAAATATCTTCCACCGTCTGGTTGAAGATGAGAAAAGTGTATAAATGCGTTGAATCACTCCAAAAAAAGACATAGCTTTAGGACAAGAATTTGCCATATAACACAACGCCAGATTAAGACTATGACAACCACAAGGAGTAAAAAAGGCTCGGGGATTTACTTCGAGTAGCCTACTTTGTACACCTTTGTGTCTTCCCTTCATATTAGATCCATTGTCATATCCTTGACCTCTTATATCATCAATATCAAGCCCAATGGTGATCAAAGTATTTCGAAGATATCTAAAAAGTCCTAACCCTGAAGTGTCATCTACTTCTAAAAAATTCACCCAATATTCTTCAATCCTTGTAGAGCTCTGTGAATCATCCAAACAACGTATAATAAGAGACATTTGTTCTTTGTGACTAACATCTGGAGTACAATCTAGGATGGCAGAAAAATATTTTGCACACTTCGCTTTTGCAATTATCTTTTTTCTTACTTCATCTGCTAAGACCTGTATCAACTCATTTTGAATCCTACTCCCGATATACGTAACATATGTCTCACGATCATGAATACGCCGAATATGCTCTTTCATTATTGGATCAAACTCAACAATCATTTCAATCATTTGCAAGAAAATACCATTATTTTCTACATGAAGCTTTTCAAAACTTCCTCGAAATGCTAAGTTATTTTTTGCCAATCTTTGCACAATAACAATTATCCGTTGCAAGACTTGTTTCCAATGTTCTTTTTCTTTGTTGAGTTGAACTTACATGCTTGCATCAATTGTCTTGCTTTTTGTTAACCTTCTTTCCAATTCAAGCCAGTCAGTCATACATTCCATGTGTTCTTTACTAGCTTCATGACCTCTCAAACAACGACTTAGATTATGCCAATCATTGAAGCCTTCATTAGCTAACAACTGAATTCTGACTTTGTTTTTTTCTTGAACAACTTACAACAAAAGCAGAAAATCTTATCCAAAGAAACTGAGTATAATAGCCACCTTCTATCTATTTCCTCACCGTTTGGCAAAATCATTTTATAATGTGATGCATCAAAATGTCTTTTGCCATTATCTTTAGGATATAAGCTACATGAATCTCTCTTGGGACCCCTTTCCACTAAAAAATCTCTAACTTTGTGATCAACAATATTATTCCACTTTCCTGGATCATCAAGGTTCGTCTCTTGATTTGCATTCTCATTCTCATGTGAAACAATATCATCATCTTTCTCATCTTCAAAATCATTTAATGCATTTGTATCACAAGTTTCAGTCACTTCTTCAAAATCAAGTTCATTATCGTCTTCCAAATTTTCTTCCTTCAATTTTTCATCTTCTCCTTTATCCAACAAATTCTCAGCTTCGTTACTTTTCTCTAAGACTACTTGCTTATTTGAACTAAAATATTTATTGATATCACCGGCTTGACTTTTAGTTAAATCTTCAATTCGTGCTTTTTTTTTACCTCTTTTGATATCCAGACGTATATTTAGGAGGCATGACACTAGTAAAATAATTTAAATTTAGCAACTAAATAAATAAATAAAAATTAATAATTACTATTAATCAATAAAAAATAAAAAATTCAATATATTTTACAACTTTCAATCATAATATACAAGTAAAAGAATAAAAAGGATAAATTATAAACTCATAAAAATAAAATACCTGGTTGATTGAGTTCTTAAATCTTCTTTCGTTGCGCTTATCGTCGATCCGGCAGCAGGGTTTGAAGGGAAAAAAATTTACACTGAATTGGTGAATTCCTATGTGTCTAATTTGTAAGAAAGGCGGTTGTTTAAAGGCCCTAATTAATGTAAAAGGCCACATATTTGGGCCATTATTTTTTTAAGTTTCAGTAAAAAAAATATATATATGTTGAGGCCGCGAGGGATCGAGACACCGACCTCACGGAAAATTTCAAGGAACTTCAACCACTTGAGCCAATCAATCACAACGTTATATTTTTACGAACTTTTATATATATATATATATATGCATATATAATTATGGGCCCCTAAAAAATCACAAAATTTCCGGGCCTGAGTCGGTCGACTCGTTCGCCTCATTAGAAGAGCGGCCATGTTCAAAGGAAGGAGCGGGTAGACAAGGATGTGTGCCTCTACTATAAGTAGAAGAGGGCACTGGAAGAAGGACTGCAAGGTTCTGGTTGCTAAAAAGAAGACACTAGGTGCTTCTGGAACTAGAACATCTATGTTTGTTATTAAGATAAACATATTCATTAATAAGCGCTAACTGCTTGGTATTAGATACCGGATGTGGCTCTCACATTTATACGAATGTGAAGGGGCTCATGCATCTTAGAGCAGTTAGGGCGGGTGAAGTCGTCTTACACGTGGAAATGAAGCAGGAGTTGCTAACTGAACGTGTGTGGACTTATGTGTTAGACTTGCCCTTTGGTCTTAGATTCGAACTTAATGATTTTCATCTAGTTCTTTCTATTACTCGCAATATGTATTTGTTGCATTATGAATATGATGTTCTTAATATACAAAATAAAAGACTCAAACTTAGTAATCATGAAAACCCAACTTTCTTATGGCATTGTAGAACTTGATCATGTAAACGAGAGAAGAATTACAAGGTTAAGAAAGTTAGACTACTTAACCCCATTCGACTGTGAGTCTTATGGAGATTGTGAATCTTATCTCATGGACAAGATGATCAACAGACCCTTATTTGGGAAAGGGGTGCATGACAAAGAAGTTCTAGAGTTGACCTACAACGATATTTGTGTACCATTGTCCACTCTAGTTAGGGATCACTTCGGATACTTCGTCACTTTTACTGATGATTTCTCAAGATACGGATACGTGTATCTTATGAAACACAAATTCGAAACTTTTGAGAAATTCAAAGAGTTTAAGGCTGAAGTAGAGAAGCAACTTGGTAAGAATATCAAAACTCTTCGACCAGATCGAGGAGGTGAATACCTAAGCCATGAATTCACTGATTACTTGAAGTTACATGGAATCCAGTCACAATGGGCTCCTCCGAAACACCTCAGATGAACGGTGTGTTTGAGAGGAGAAACCGAACCCTGTTAGACATGGTGAGGTCCATGATGAACTTTTCCTCTCTTCTGACATTCTTATGGGGATACGCGTTACAAACCTCAATCTACATTATGAATAGGATTTCATCTAAATCGGTTGAGCATATACCATATGAACTATGGTGTGGCAAGAAGCCAACTTTTACACATATCAAACATGGGGTTGCCCTGTGATTGTGAAAAGGATGCTTACCAACAAGTTGAAATCCAAAGGTGAAAATGGTTACTTTGTGGGATATCCTAAGGAAACTAAAGGATATTATTTCTATCTACCTGAGAAATAATCAGTGATTGTTTCTAGGGAGACGGAGTTCCTCGAAGAAGACTATGTCTTTAAGGAACAAGGTTGTAAGCTGATAGAACTTGAAGAAATTCAAGAACCACAAATTAACAAAGAGACTGACATCTTGTCAAAGCAATATGACAAGGAATCAGTGGGAGCATTCAACAACTTTCACGGTGGGAGTCTTTCACTAGGTGATCGTCTTTCAACTAGTGGGAGCGTAATTGGAGTGTGTTTGCTAGTGCAAGAACCTCCAAGTGGGATGAATGAGAACAACATAGTTCAAACTCCCGCCCAAGAGGCATCTAAAAGTGTAGCTCTTGAGGACTCTCCGGACATTGATGAAATCGATGCACCACAAAATTTTCACGATCAGAATGTACATCCTGCACAACCACAACTCCGTAAGTTAATTAGGAATCGTAATCTTCCCACTAGATACGGTTACCTCTTGGAGGAACTCGATAATATGGACATACCGGATAAGGACGATCATAATACTTATTCTGAAGCAATATCAGATATTGATTAAGGGAAGTGGCATGAAGCCATGAAAGCTGAGATGGACTCGATGTACACCAATCAAGTTTGGGACTTGGTTGAGTTGCCTAAAGGGGGTTAGACCATATTTTGCAAATGGGTCTTCAAGCGTAAGACTGATGCAAATGACAAAGTACAAACCTACAAAGCTAGGTTGGTGGTGAAGGGTTATAGTCAACACAAAGGCATTGACTGTGATGAGACCTCTCACCAGTTGCAAAGATCAAGTCCATTCGAATTTTACTTGCGATAGCAGCACACTATGATTATGAGATTTGGTAGATGGATGTCAAAACAACTTTCCTCAATGGAAACATTGATAAGGAAGTGTTTATGACTCAACCGAACGGTTTTATATCTAAGTCAAATTCTAATCTAGTATGCAAGCTAAAGATATCCATTTATGGATTGAAGCAAGCTTCTAGGAGTTGGAATATCCGATTTGATGAAGCTATCAACTTTTGACTTCATCAGAAATTCAAAAGATCCTTGCGTTTATTGTAAACGCAACGGGAAGAATATTGTTTTCATAATCGTATATGTTGATGACATATTGATTTTGGGAAACAATATCCCGTTAATGCAGTCCGTTGAAGATAGGTTGTCAAAGACATTCATGATGAACGATCTTGGTGTAGCCTGCTAAATCCTACGGATTAAAATCCACAAGGATAGATCCAAGAGGATGTTGGGGCCATCACAGTCCACCTATGTAGACAAGGTGTTGAAGTGTTATGCGATGGAGAACTCTAAGAGAGGATCTCTATCGGCAAATCATGGGATAAAGCTATAAAAGAAGAATTGTCCTTCTGTTGAACCTGATATCAAGCATATGAAAGATGTCCCATATGCATATGCAGTTGGGTCAATCATGTACGCCATGACTTGCACTAGGCCAAACGTGGCCTACGCTATCAACATCACTGGTAGATGTTGGGGAATGGATTGCATGGATCTATTCTGGATGAATATTTAAATACAAATTTAATTCTAACAATTGTTACTAGCATGAATTAATCCTATATTAATTCAAATAATAATTCAACAACAAATCATGCATACAAATTCGTCACATAAATCCTACGCATGGGGAATTGCTAGGAGTTTACGTGAACTAACCTCTCGGAGTGACAACCGTTGAGAAGATGGATCCCGTTCACACGAACACACCAAAAGACCTTCTCAAGTATTCCCTCGTCCTTGTGCAACAATTCGGTGATAGGATGCTCGCGAACAATTAACAAAAGGAAAAATAAAATTATGTTGCACCACCTTTGTGGATTTCTAATTTTTTCAACGCATGGAATTGCATTGGGGATGAAAAAATCATCCCCTATTTATAATACTAGGGGTGGCCGATTTTTGCCCTAGGAATAAGATGGGAAAATCTTTTTCTTGATCTCCAAGAAATCTTGAATATATCCAATATATTCTTTTCTCCATAATTAAAATATTCCATAAAAATCCCACCTCCTTATATTAAGGGGTTTTCAAAAATTACCTATGAAATAGGGAAGAAATAGGATCTTTGAATCTTCTTGAATTTATGGGATAATCTTGTATTTCAAGAATACATATTCCATAAAATCTTTTCAAGAAAATCAAGAAAATCTTTTCTCTTTCCTTCTTTAATATTTTCGAAAAAAATTGGAAAATAAGCAACAATAATTTATTTTATTTTAAACACCTTTTTTCAGTTATTGGACTTTATCTTTGGGCTACTTGAGGGGCCTTTAGGAGAATTAAGATTGGACCTTCCAATGGATCTTGAATTTCCAATATTGAGCCACAATATTATCCAAGCCCATAAATATTAATTAATCCCCCTACATAATTAATATTGCACTATCCATCTTAACCCATATTACTGTTAATATGACTCCCGGTTATTATTTCACGCGTTTAAGATTATTCAGTCCATTTATTAATTTAGGTCACTGAAATAGCTTCATATTAATTAACATCCTTTTCCTTGGTCAAGGAACGACTCAACATTATTATCCATACCTGAGCCTTACACTATTGTGATAATGCTTGAGCAGTTGCAAATTCAAGAGAACCAAGAGCCCACAAGGCCAGCAAACACATTGAAAGAAAATACCATCTTATACGAGAAATCGTTAAGAGAGGAGATATAGAGGTGGCGAAGATCGCGTCAGAGGACAACCTAGCAGATCCATTCACAAAGGGTCTGCCTCAGAATACATTCGAGAGACATGTGAAAGGAATGGGTGTCAAGACCGTTGCCAATCTGCTTTGAGTATAAGTGGGAGAGATATTATTAAGTTCGTGTAGGTGACATTAGATGTCACATAGATTCTACATGAGATATGTTGTAGTATACTTAAAAGCAGACTTTGAGTATAAGTGGGAGATTGTTGGGGTTATACTGGAAAATATGTTTTTACTTTGTATAACCAGACTGAATTTCTGTCTTATTTACTGAAATAATTTTTTATCACTGATGCTTTAAATATCATTGAATGTTACATATATTTACTGCATAACTGTTCAATAAATAGTATGTGTTACATTGTAGTTAATTTAGTGATACCAGATCACAGAAGATTAAATTAACAGTTCATTGTAACTAAAAGTACAGAATTCACGACCCACATGGAAATGAACAAACCATCGTGAAAGGTTGAAGTGTAAGGCTCAGGTTGAAGTGTACCATCTTGGCTTCAATGTCAGATGTGTTTCAACACCAACACCAAAACGTTGAGACCGCTGAGGACATCATGCTCAATCTTAAAGCGATGTTCCAACATCAGAACCGTGTGGCTCGTCAGATCACCATGAGGGACATGCTCTCTATGAAAATGGTGGAGGGAACACCCGTGAGGGAACATGTTCTCCAGATGATGGCTCACCTCAACAAACTCGAGGTGCTTGGAGCTAAATATGACATCGAGACCAAGATCGATTTCATACTCCATTCACTGCCCAAGAGCTTTGAGCAGTTCAGGCTGAATTATCAGATGAATAAACAAAAATTCACTTTTCCTGATCTGTTGCAAGCTCTTGTCTCGGCTGAAGGAATTTTAGGAGAGAGCAGTCAAGCATTAGCGGTAGTTGGGCTTTCTTCTTCTTCTAGGCCAAAGGGAGGCAAGAGGAAGAGGAAGCCCAAAAGCGAACGCCAAGCTAACTCGAGTGTTGCCAAAAACAAAGGAAAGGTGAAGAGGGATGGTGGAGAAAAGAATCCGGCTAAGGGGAAGTGCTTCAACTGAAGTGAAAAAGGACATTGGAGGTCGGCCTGTTCCAAACCCATAAGGAATGGAAAGAAAGGTAATTCACACTCACTAGTTGTTGAAACTTGTTTGGCGGAGTATGCTACCCATTCGTGGGTATTGGATACGGGATCCACTGATCATGTATGTTTCATATTGCAGGGTTTCAAGCAAACCCGATGACTTAGTGAGAGTGAGATCCTCATCACGCTAGGCGATGCTACGAGAGTGGCAGCTAAAGCAGTGGGAAAAGTGCACCTGTCTTTTGAAGACAAAACTTTAATTTAAGAGATGTTCTGTACGTTCCTGTTTTTCGGAAAAACCTTATTTCTATTTCTAAACTCTTTATCGATGGATATTCTGTTCGTTTTAATAAGAATGTTACTATTTTTCGTAACGATGTGATTATCTATCGTGGAACTTTACGGAACAATCTCTATATTATTAACTTTGCACATCACTCACAAAATGCATCCTATAACACATCTATCGCTTTAGAAACGAAAAGCGCATTTCGGCCGGCGTGAACGAGACACTTCTTTGGCACCTAAGATTAGGTCATATTAACCCGAAAAGGATTCAAAGGTTGGTGAAAGATGGTTCTTTGGGGTCTCTCCAAATTGAGCCATTTCCGATTTACGAATCGTGCTTGGAAGGTAAAATGACCAAGAGGGCATTTGGAGCCAAGGGGCTTAGAGCTAAAGAAGTGTTATAAATCGTTCACACCGAAGTGTGTGGTCCAATGCAAATCAAAGTTATATGTGGCTACGAGTTGTTACTTTTATCTATGATTACCCACGCTACAGATACATTTTCCTAATGAAGCATAAATCTGAGACCTTTGATAAATTCAAAGAATTTAAGGCTCAAGCAGAGAATCATAAGGGAAAAAGTATCAAGTTTCTACGATCTGATCATGGAGGCGAATACCTCAGCGATGAATTTCTGAACTACCTATCGGAAGTGGGGATTGCATCCCAGTTGACTGCACCCGGCACCCCTTAAAAAACGGGGTTGCAGAACGAAGGAATAAAATGCTTTTAGAAATGGTAAGGTCAATGATGAGTTATGCGGATTTACCAAAATCGTTTTGGGGTTAAGCATTAGAAACAACGGCTTATATTCTGAACCTAGTGCCATCCAAATCGGTACCTAAAACCCCGATAGAATTGTTGATGGGGCGCAAGCCCAGTTTCGGACACATCAGGATCTGGGGGTGTCCGGCATACGTGCTAGACAAGGAAGTCGGTAAATTGGATGCACATTCAGAATTAAGGATGTTTATAGGGTACCCCAAAGGAACTAAAGGATGCATGTTCTATGGTCCCGAAGATCAAAAGGTGGTGATCAGTACCCACTTTAGATTTTTGGAAGAAGACTATATGAATAGTCGAAAGCCTAGAAGTGAAATTACCTTAGAAGAACTTAGGAGGCCAACTCCACTGCCAACTGTACAAAATCATATACCAAACATCACACCTACACAGCCGGAACCTCGTCGTAGTGGGAGGGTTATCAGACAACCCAAGAGATTCTTGGGGATCGGAGAGTCTTCGGACTTGATCTCCGCAGAAGAGTCAGATCCATGGTCCTACAACGAGGCAATCCGAGACAAAGATGCTCAATTATGGCAAACAACAATGGAAGCCGAGATGGGTTCAATGGATCACAACAAGGTGTGGGAGCTAATCGAACCACTTAATGGGGTAAAACCCATCGGATGTAAGTGGGTATACAAGAGAAAAAGGGGACCGGACGAAAGGGTTGAAACCTTCAAAGCAAGACTAGTGACGAAAGGGTACACTCAGAAAGAAGGGATCGATTATGAGGAAACCTTTTCACCCGTAGCCATGCTCAAGTCCATCCGCATTCTCTTGTCGGTTGCTGTGGACCTAGATTTTGAGATCTGGCAAATGGACGTCAAGACAGCTTTCCTCAATGGAAATCTTGACGAAGAAATCTATATGCAACAACCCGAAGACTTCATTGAAAAAGGCCAAGAGCATCTGGTTTGCAAGCTTAAGAAGTCCATTTATGAGCTGAAGCAAACATCCCAAGCTTGGAATCAGTGTTTTGATCAAGTTATAAAATCCTACGGTTTTGATCAAAACAACTTTGAAAGTTGTGTTTATAAAAAGCGTGACGGAACTGCATTGGTATTTTTGGTACTATACGTGGATGACATTCTTCTCATCGGAAACGATGTAAAGGTGTTATCCGACGTAAGGCATGGTCACAAAAAAGCAGTTCGATATGAAGGACTTAGGGGAAGCCGATCACATCCTAGGGATCAAGATCACTCGAGATCGCAGGAAAAGAATGATCGGGCTTTTGCAAGCCTCATATATAGATATTATTTTGAAGCGCTTCAACATGAAGGATTCTAAGAAAGGCTTTGTGCCCTACAGACACAGAATCCATCTATCCAAAGAGATGTGTCCCAAGACACAAAAAGAGATAGATGACATGAAGAGCATCCCTATGCTTCGGTTGTGGAAAGCCTCATGTATGCAATGTTGTGTACGAGACCGGATATCTTCTTTTGTCCGTAAGCATGGTGGCAAGATATCAAAGTAACCCTGGGAAAGAGCATTGAATGCGATAAGAACATTACGAAGCACACGAAAAGGACACGGGACAGAATGTTGGTTTATAAGTTAGACAGTCTGATCCCCATCGGTTACAAGGACTCGGATTTCCAATCAGATGTTGACTCCAGAAAGTCTACCTCGGGTAGTGTGTTTTGCATGGGGGGAGGAGCCATGACATGGAGAAGCGTAAAGCAGAAATGCATCGCCGATTCTACCATGGAAGTCGAATAAGTTGCTGCTTATGAAGCAGCAAAGGAAGAGGTTTGGCTCAAGAACTACCTAGTGGACTTCGACGTCATCCCCCGATTTGCCAAAGACGATCACGCGGTTCTTGTGATAACGGAAAGCGATTATAAATTCGAGGGGTTCGAGAGCCCACAAGGCCGACAAACACATTGAAAGAAAATACCATCTCATACGAGAAATCGTTAAGAGAGGAGACATTGAAATTTAAGATTGCATCGAAAGACAACCTAGCAGATCCATTCACAAAGGGTCCTTTCGAAAGTACATTCGAGAGACATGTGGAAGGAATGGGTGTCAAGGGCGTTGCTAACTGCTTTGAGTATAAGTGGGAGAAATATTATTAGGTTAGGTGTAGGGTGACATTAGATGTCACATAGAACACGTGACATCTTCGCAAAGATACTTAAAAGCAGACTTTGAATATAAGTGGGGAGATTGTTGGGGTTATCTTTGAAAAGTATGTTTTTTTTTTGTATAACCAAACCTGAAGTTTCTTATTTATTTATGAAATAAATTATTTAATCTTTATTGAATTAAATATGAATGAATGTTATATATGTTTATTGCAAACCCGTTTCAATAAGACAAATACGACGTTGTAGTTAATTTGGTGATACCCGATCAACGAAGATCAAATTAATGACCCTCGTAATTAAGTACAAATACACAACCCAGATGAAAATGAATGAACCATCATGAACGGTTGAAGTGTGAGACCCAGATTGACTTGTCTTGACCAAGGGATCACACTAGCGCATTTAGGTGCGTTGAATGAGAACCTACAGGAGGACAAATTCTTTGGTACTGAATATACAACAATTAGACCTCAGTGGTGCATTATTTCGTAATCTCCGTCCCTTAAATAGGATCGTGTGAAATTAATAACTATTGCTTTGATTTATGATGGGAAAAGAGTCAATGCGATTCGATACCTTATATCTTGGGCAATATTATTAATTACATGACGATTATTCGACATTTAATCTGGGAATAAACGCAAAATCGTCTTGCTTGATTTGTCCCCTTGGTGGGCTCAGAACCTTTATCATACCAAATCTTGCAAGTGAAAATTTATTTCCGGTATGGATAATAATGTTGAGTTGTCTTTACTCCAAGGACAAAGATATTAATTAATATAAAGCTTGTTCAGTGGCTTAATTAATTAATGGGCTAATATAATCTTAAACGCGGGGAATAATGACCGGGAGCCATGTTGTATGTGAAATCGTAATATGGGTTAAGATGGATAGTTCAATATTAATTTTATAGTGGAGTAAATTAATATTAATGGACTTGAATAATATTTGGCCCAAAATATTAAAGCTTCATAGTCCACTGAAGGTCCAATCTTAATTCTCTTAAAGGCCCCTCAAATAGCCCAAAATAAAGTCCAATTAATTAGAGAGAGAAGAAAATATTCTTGCTATATTTCCAAGCAAGATTTTCGAAAATTTGTATATTAAAAGGAAGAAAAGATTGTCTTGATTTTCTTGTAGATATTTTATGGAAAGAGATAATCATTGTAGGAATACATAATTATCCCATAAATTCAAGAAGTCAAATCTTGACTCCTTTAATATTGTAGCTTTCAAAAATTATGAGGTAGAAGAGGGGAAGAGATTTTTATAAAAAAATTAATTAAGGAGAAAAGAATATAGAAGATATATTCAAGATTTCTTGGAGACCAAGAAAAGATTTTCTTCCTTATTTTCCTAGACCTAATTTTTGCCCCCCTCCTCCCTATTTATAGGGGATGAGCTCTTCATTCCCAAGTGCAATTCCATGTGTTGGAAATATTAGAAATCCACAAAGGTGGTAGCAAAATATTTTGTTTCTCTCCCATTAAAATCGTTCGTGCAAATCCTCCCATCGGGTTACGTTCGTGGACTTGGGGATATATTTGGGAAGGCTCTTGGGTTGATCCATCATCTAAAAGATTATTTCTACAAGAGGTTAGTAATCCCGTATCTCCTAGTTCCACATGTTTAGGATTTACGTGAATTACGTGCACGCATGTTGTTTAATTATTATGTTGAATTAATTTAGGATTAATTCATGTTAGTAATTATTTGTTTAATTTAAATATGTATTTAAAAATCATCTCGAATAGATCCGGGCACCCTAATTTCCCAACAGTCTGGCATTGGATTGGATAGCTCATGACCTGAACCCTGAACCAGCGTCAAGAGCCGGCCATATTCAAGCCGTCGCCATAAGCCACCGCCATTTTTATTTCAAAATTGAAACTCATTGACGGGGAACCATTCCGATGTGAGTCTTGGCAGATTTAAAATGAACTCTGATGAAGGATTTATCATTATGTAAAAGAACCAATTCGAGGACTCGGTTAGGATTATCTTATTTTATAAAATCTCGGGATGATCGATGCGTTTGATATGACCTCGCGATTGAATGTCTTGGGCCGTAAATTCCCCGTAATCATTAAATATTAAACCAACAAAATTTGTCGCCAATGTTTGTTATCCGATTGACTGGCTTTTATTTTTCAAAAATAGTAAATAAACCTTCTGAACTTTAATGACCATCCAAATCAAACTCTTCTTTCTTTCCCAACTAGTTAAAATACAATTTATAATGCGTATCATTTTCAGACCATTCCGTTCGTGAATTGGCTATAAAAAAAGATTTGAATTCTAAAATCCAATTTTAAATTTACTTACTTCTCTCGTTTTTAAATCTGATTTTGATGCAAAAACACTTACAATCGGGCGGTGCTCGGTTCCGATTTGTTGTCTTGCGTGCGCCTCTCTTTTCACCCGTCTTTAGCACGCCCGTGCCTTGGCTTTGTCACAGACGTCTGCAATTTGGTTGCCCATCATTAATTATTCGTCTTCGTTCTCGATCCGGTTACAATTTATTTACAAAAAATAAATAAACCTAGATCTAGATTAGTCTATTACATTGATCAAATCAAACAAATCCTAATCTACTCGTGGATTTTCTCACGAGGCAAAACGAATTCGAACGAATCGAATTAAAAACCACAATTTATATGCATGCATAAATAAACATTCATCAAATTCCATGACAATTGGATACCTGCAAAAAATATCTAGCAATTCTACTATCCAATTTTAAATTTAATGAACACCGAATTAAATTACAATTTAAAAAATCAGAGCCCGAAATCGTGACTCAGATACATGTTGTTGGGGAATGGATTGCACGGATCTATTTGGGATGAATATTTAAATACAAATTTAATTCTAACAATTATTACTAGCATGAATTAATCCTGTATTAATTCAAATAATAATATAACAACAAATCATGCATACAAATTCGTCACATAAATCCTACGCATGTGGAATTGCTAGGAGTTTACGTGAACTAATCTCTCAGAGTGACAATCGTTGAGAAGATTGATCTCGTTCACACGAACAAACCAAAAGACCTTCTCAAGTATTCCCTCGTCCTTGTCCAACAATCCGGTGGTAGGATGCTCGCGAACAATTAACAAAAGGAAAAATAAAATTATGTTGCACCACCTTTGTGGATTTCTAATTTTTCCAACGCATGGAATTGCATTGGGGATTAAAAAATCATCCCCTATTTATAATACTAGGGGTGGCCTATTTTTGTTGGGATTATACTGGAAAGTATGTTTTTTTACTTTGTATAATCAAAACTGAATTTTCAGACTTATTTACTGAAATAAATTGTTTATCACTGATGCTTTAAATATTATTGAATGTTACATATATTTACTGCATAACTGTTCAATAAGTCGTACGTGTTACGTTGTAGTTAATTTAGTGATACCAGATAACAGAAGATTAAATTAACAGTCCCTTGTAACTAAAATTACGCCATTCACGACCTAGATGGAAATGAACAACCCATCGTGAAAGGTTGAAGTGTAAGGCTCAGATTGGCTTGTCTTGATCAAGAGATTACACTAGTGCATGACTGATGCACTGAATAAGACCTACAGGAGGATAAATTCTTCAGAACTGAACAAGGAAGCATTAGACCTCAGTGGTTCATTATTTCTTAACCTTCGTCCCTTAAATAGGATCACGTTGGATTGGTAACTATTACTTTGAGTTATCATGGGTAGCGAATCAATGAGATTCAATACTTTTTATCTTGGGCAATATTATTGGTCACATGTGATTGCTAAGATTTAATACGAAGAATCGTGTGCAAGTACGCTTGTTCGATTTGCCCCCTTGGGAGGTTCATAAATTTTATCATACCAAATCTTGCAAGTGGAATTAGTTTCCGGTATGGATAATAATGTTGAACCGTTCCTTGACCAAGGATAAAAGATATTAATTAATGGAAAGTTATTTCATTGGCTTGAATTAATTAATGGGCTAGATAATCTTAAACACGGGAAATAATGACCGGGAGCCATATTGACTGTAATATGGGTTAAGATGGATAGTGCAATATTAATTATGTAGTGGGATTAATTAATATTTATGGGCTTGAATTATATTGTGGCTCAATATTAGATATTCAAGGTCCATTAGAAGGTCCATTATAAGGCCCCCTGAGTAGCCCAACATATAGTCCATTAACTGAAAAGGTGATTAAAATAAAATTAATATTGTTGCTTATTTTTCCATGAATATTTTGAAATTTATAGATAAAGTTGGGAGAGAGATTTTCTTTGAATTTTGTTATGGAATGAAGATATGTATTCTTGTAATACAAGATTATCTCATTAAATTCAAGAAATCTCCCACTTGGGTATCTATAAGGAGATTTTCGAAAAAATTAGAAAATAGAGGGCAAGAAAGATTTTCTTGATTTTCTTGAAAAGATATTATGGAAGATATGTATTTCTTGAAATACAAGAATATCTCATAAATTCAAGAAGATCCAAATCTTGGTTTCTTGCAAGCCTTATTTTCGAAAAATCCATATATGTAGAGTAGGTGGGATTTTTGTGGAGTATTATAATTATGGGAAAAAGAATATAAGAGATATATTCAAGATTTCTTGGAGATCAAGAAAAGATTTTCCCACATTGTTTTTTGCCACAATTTTCGACCACCCTTGTCTCTATAAATAGGGGATGATTCTTTCATTCCCAAGTACAATTCCATGTGCTGGAAAAATTAGTAAATCCACAAAAGTGGTGCAACATATTTATTTTTCCTTTTGTTAAATTGTTCACAAGAATCCTTCCACCGGATAGTCGAACGAGGGCTAAGGGAATACTTGGGAAGTCCTTACGGTTAGTCTATTCAGCCACACCGTTGCCATCCTAAGAGGTACGTTCACGTAAACTCGTAGAATTCCGCATGCGTAGGTTTTACGTGAATTATTATATGCATGATATGTTGTTGGATTATTATTTGAATTAATATAGGATTAATTCATGTTAGTAATAATTAAAGAATTAAATTTGTATTTAAATATTCACCCCGAATAGATCTGTGCAACCTATTTCCCAACAACTGGTATCAAAGCCACGGTTTCGGGCTCTGAATTTTTTAAATTGTAATTTAATTCGTTGGCATTAAATTTGAAATTGGATAGTAAAATTGCTAGATCTATTTTGCAGGTATCCAATTGTCATGAAATTTGATGTGTTTATGCATGCATATAAACTGTGGTTTTTTTTTAAATTCGATTCGTTCGGATTCATTTTGCCTCGTGAGAAAATCCACGAGTAGATTAGAATTTGTTTGATTTGATCAATGAAATAGACTAGTCTAGATCTAGGTTTATTTATTTTTTTGTAAATAAATTGTATCCGGATCGAAAACGAGGACGGAGACGAAGAATTAAAGGACAAAAACGAATCGACGAGGCGAGCGAAGAATTAAGGACAAAATCAGGCAGGCCGAGGCGGTGCTTTATATTAATTCAGGGCGACGCCGCGGCGGTGGCGGGCGCGCAGGCCGAGGTGCGGAAGACGCGCGTTTTGGATCTCAAGGTCAAAATGGGCGGTGAAAAGCGATGAAATTCAAGTCGGAGATTCAATGATTTTCCTTTTAGGTTCAAAAGAACAATTAGAAGCGAAAGTTCGCTTCAACCGGATAGTATTCGAGCGATGAGGTGCTAATATGGGTGTCTGTTTGTTGCAACCAAGTTGCAAAATTGGAAATGGATGTTGAAATCGATGGAACAAGGAATCATTGGAATGGCAAAATTATGAGGATTATGAGCAGAGCAATATCTTGTAGAAATATCTTAAGTCGTATCTAGAGGACTTCTTGGATTATTATTTGAATTAAGTGGTTATCTCATAAGTTTATTAATTCATCCGAGAAAGAATCAATTTATAAAAAAAATAAATGGTTGCGTCAACTCTTAAATATTTGAAGTTTGAATAAAATCACTGGTTCAATTAGCATGTTCTCGAGGGGATTTATTAAAAAGTTTAACAACTCTGAATTATTAAAAGAATTAATTCGGAAGACGCTGGCGTGGGATCGTGGCGTTTATGCCATTTTTGGCGTGGCGTTCGAGACGAAGTATTTTTCGAGGCGATCAAGTGGGAGAAATTTAGGCGATGTTTTCTTCAAGATCAAGCCAAGAAAAAATCAAACCATGACAATTGGATAATTTGTACCCAATATGTTTATTTTTCTGTTTTTGCTTGATTTATTTGTCTATCTTGTGCTTTATTTAATTTGTTTAAATGTGTTTGCATGAGAGTTGCCAAATGGAAAAATCTCACCTTCAAAATTACTAAGTATGTTTAAATAATTAATTGACAATTTTATTCAGAATAATAAAATTGAATTAATTCTGACCTCCATGATTTATTTGTTTGTGAATTCTTTTGGCGAAATTTCCCCCACGGGACGGTCAAAAGATAGCTTTCACATGAATGAATTCCAAACGGATGATTGTGGGTTATTACTAGTGGCGACGATGACCCTCCCCAGGAGGCTCGATCAAAGAGAAATAATAATCATGTATTTAATCATGGTTATTACTTAGGTATAAAATTGATATGCATATACTTCCCCGAAGTCCCTGTCAATTTTATATTGGTCAAGTGGGAGCCAACTATTAATCTGGATATCAAAGGTTTGTAATTGTTCTTGTTTGTAACCTGCTTGAATGTGTTTAAATAATGACCCACCCCACGTGGCTTATTTAAACTGTTTTGAGATGTTGGCTGATGAATGTTCATATTTTTTTGAGATTTTAATATGATGCATGTGATCGAACCTTGTGATATATTTGTGCTTATGCATGTTATTATTTATTTCATTTCATCATGTCACAACCTTTTAATCCACTATTCAATATACTAAAAGACAATTTGCTCACTGGAGAAAATTTTGTTGATTGGAATCGAAAACTCACTATTGTCCTCACCGCACAAAGCCATAACTGGGTTTTGACCACACCTAAACCGGATAAACCATCAGATGAGTCCACTAAAACGGTTAAGAAAGAGTATGCTGACTGGGAGCGGTTTAACGAAATGGCAAAGTGTACCATCTTGGCTTCTATGTCAGATGTGTTGCAACACAAACACTAGAACGTTGAGACCGCTGCGGAAATCATGACTAGTCTTAAAGAGATGTTTCAACATCAGAATCGTGTGGCTCGTCAGATCGCCATGAGGGACTTGCTCTCTATGAAAATGGTGGAGGGAACGCCCGTAAGGGAGCACGTTCTCCAGATGATGGCTCACCTTAATAAACTTGAGGTACTTGGCGAATCGAATACGATATCGAGACCCAAATCGATTTTCGTGCTCCACTCTTTTGTCGAAAAGCTTTTTGAAGCGATTCGGGTTGAACTACCGGATGAATAATCGAAGTTCTCGATGCCCGACCAAGGTAAGCTTTAGTCTCGGCAGAGGCGATATTGGGGCAGAAGAGCCAAGCCTTGGTGGCAAACTGACCTTCTTCTTCTTCTAGACCAAGGGGTGGTAAGAACAAGAAAATGAACAAAGGCCACAAGCAAGTGATCTTAAGTGTTGCCAATGGCAAAGATAAGGTGAAGAAGGGTGGTGGAGTGAACAAGCTTGACTAAGGAAGTGCTTCAAGCTATGAGAAAGGACATTGGAGGTCACTGTTCAGACCAAAAGGGATGGAAAGAAAGGTAATTCTCACGCACTAGTTGTTGAAACTTGTTTAGTGGCGTATGCCTCCCATTTTGTGGGTGGTGGATACGGGATCCACTAATCATGGTTGTTTCACATTACAGGGGTTCAAGCGGACCCGTTAACTTAGTGGGAGTGAGGTCCTCATCACACTGGGCGATGCTACGAGAGTGGAAGCTGAAGCAGTGGGAGAAGTGCACCTGTCTTTTGAAGACGGAGTTTTAATTTTTGAGATATTCTTTACGTTCCGGATTTTAGAAAGAATTTGTTTTCAGTTTCTAAACTTTTTATGATGGATATTCGGTTACTTTTTAATAAAGTTGTTACCATTTTTCTTTTTGATAAATTTATCTGTCATGGAACATTGTTGAATGATCTCTATACAATTAACTGTGCACACCACTCACGAAATGTATCCTATAACACATCAACTGTTTTCGATAAAAGAAAACGTTCATTAGACGTGAACGAGACACTTCTTTGGCATCTAAGATTGGGTCATATAAATCCAAAGAGGATCCAAAGGTTGGTGAGAGACGGTTCACTAGGGCTTCTCCAAGTTGAACCGATTCCAACATGTGAATCATGTTTGGAGGGTAATATGACCAAGAGGGCATTTGGAGCCAAGGGGAATAGGGCCAAAGAAGTGTTAGAGATCATTCACACAGATGTATGTAGTCCAATGTCAACCAAAGCAAGGGGAATTTATGAGTATTTTTATTGATGATTACTCAAGGTACGGTTACATTTTCCTTATGAAGCATAAATCTGAGACCTTTGAGAAATTCTAAGAATTTAAGGCTCAAACAGAGAATCATTGGGAAAAATGTATCAAGTCTCTACGATCTGATCATGGAGGCGAATACCTCAGCGATGAGTTTTTGAACTACTTATCTGATGAAGGATTGTATCCCAGCTCACTGCACCCGGAACCCCGTTGCAGAGCGAAGAAACAAAAATCTTTTGGAAATGGTTAGATCAATGATGAGTTATGTGGATATTCCCGAGTCGTTCTGGGGTCATGTCTTGGAAACAGCGGCTTACATTCTGAACTTGGTGCTATCCAAATCGGTTCCCAAAACTCCCAAAGAATTGTGGACCGGGCTCAAGCCTAGTATGATACACATGAGAATTTGGGGGGTGTCGCCCACGTGTTGGACAAGGAAACCGGTAAATTGGATCCTCGATCAGAATTAAGGTTGTTTGTAGGATACCCCGAGGGAACAAAAGGGTGTATGTTCTATAGTCCCAAAGATCAAAAGGTGGTCATCAGCACCCACTTTAGATTTTTGGAAGAAGACTATATGAACCAAAGAAAACCCAGAAGTGAGATTACCTTAAATGAGCTTAGAGGGCAAACCTCAGTGCCAACTGTACTAGATGATATACCAAACGTTACGCTTTCACAATCGGAGCCTCGTCGTAGTGGGAGGGTTGTTAGATAGCCCGAGAGATTCATGGGAATAGGAGAGTCCTCGGACTTGATTCCTTGACAAGACGAATCAGACCCATGGACATATGACGAGGCACTCCAAGATAAGGATGCAGATTCTTGGCAAACAACAATGAAAGCCGAAATGGGTTCTATGTTTCATAATAGAGTGTGGGAGCTAGTCGAACCACTTAATGGGGTCAAACCCATTGGATGCAAGTGGGTATATAAGAGGAAAAGAGGACCGGACGAGAGGGTTGAAACCTTTAAAGCAAGACTAGTGGCGAAAGGTTATACTCAGAAAGAAGGGATCGATTATGAGGAAATTTTTTTGCCCGTAGCCATGCTTAAGTCCATCCGTATTCTCTTATCGATTGCTGCGCATTTCGACTTTGAAATCTGGCAAATGGATGTCAAGACAGATTTCCTTAACGGAAGTCTTGATGAAGAGATCTATATGCAACAACCCCAAGGTTTCATTGAAACAGGCCAAGAACAACTAGTTTGTAAGCTCAAGAGGTCCATTTACGGACTCAAACAGGCATCCAGAGCTTGGAACCAATGTTTTGATCATGTTATAAAGTCTTATGGGTTTGATCAAAATGAGTTTGAAAGTTGTGTGTATAAAAAGCGTGTTGGAACTGCATTGGTATTCTCAGTACTATACGTACATGACATTGTGATCATCGGGAACGATGTGAAGGTGTGATCAGAAGTAAGGGCATGGTTTTCAAAACAGTTTGATATGAAAGACTTAGGGAAAGCCGGACACATCCTTGGGGTCAAGATCACTCGAGATCGCAAGAAAAGGATGATCGGGTTATCAAGTTTCATACATAGACATTTGTCTTGAAACGCTTCAAAGACATCAAGATTCCAAGAAAGGCTTTGTACCTTTCAGTTTTGGAATCCATCTATCCAAGAAAATGTCCCCTAAGACGCAAAAGGAGATAGATGACATGAAAAACATTCCTTGTGCTTCGGCTGTCGGAAACCTTATGTATGCAATGCTGTGTAAGAGACCGGATATCTGCTTTGTCGTAGGCATGGTAACAAGATATAAAAGTAACTCAGGGAAAGAGCATTGGACGACAGTTAAAAACATTCTGAAGTATCTGAAAAGAACTCGGGATAGAATGTTGATTTATCGATCGAGATACTCCAATCACCATCTGCACACACGGACTCGATTTCCAATCGGACTTAGATTCGTAAACTATCACTTTCGGTTAGTGTGTTTCCATTTGGGAAGTGTAGCCATCAAATGGACGAGTGTGAAGCAGAAATGCATCACTGACTCAACCATGGAAGTCGGGTAAGTAGCTGCTTGTGAAGCAGTGAAAGAACCAATTTGACTCTAGACCTTCTTAGTGGATTTGGATGGAGTTCCGAATTTGTCTAGCAATATTTGCTAGGGGCAGTTGCAAATTCAAGGGAACCAAGAGTCCACGAGTCAAACAAGCACACTAAAGGAAAGACATCTTATACGAGAAATAGTTAAGAGATGAGATATAGATGTGGCAAAGATAGCGTCTGAGGACAACCTAGCAGATCCATTCACAAAGAGTCTGCCTCTGAATACATTCAAGAGACATGTGGGTGGAATGGGTGTCAAGACCGTTGCCAATCTGCTTTGAGTATAAGTGGGAGAAATTATTAGGTTCGTGTAGGTGACATTAGATGTCACGGACTACGCGAGACATGTTGTAGTATACTTAAAAGCAGACTTTGAGTATAAGTGGGAGATTGTTGGGATTATACTGGAAAGTATGCTTTTTACTTTGTATAATCGAAACTGAATTTTTAGAATTATTTACTGAAATAAATTGTTTATCACTGATGCTTTAAATATTATTGAATGTTACATATATTTACTGCATAACTGTTCAATAAGTCGTACGTGTTACATTGTAGTTAATTTAGTGATACCAGATCACAGAAGATTAAATTAACAGTCCCTTGTAACTAAAAGTACGCCATTCAAGACCTAGATGGAAATGAACAACCCATCGTGAAAGGTTGAAGTGTAAGGCTCAGATTGGCTTGTCTTGACCAAGAGATTACACTAGTGCATGACTAATGCACTGAATAGGACATACATGAGGATAAATTCTTCAGAACTGAACAAGGAAGAATTAGACCTCAGTGATTCGTTATTTCTTAACATTCGTCCCTTAAATAGGATCACGTGGGATTGGTAACTATTGCTTTGAGTTATCATGGGTAGCGAATCAATGAGATTCAATACTTTTTATCTTGGGCAATATTATTGGTCACATGTGATTGCTAAGATTTAATACGAAGAATCGTGTGCAAGTACGCTTGTTCGATTTGCCCCCTTGGGAGGTTCATAACTTTTATCATACCAAATCTTGCAAGTGGAATTAGTTTTCGGTATGGATAATAATGTTGAACCGTTCCTTGACCAAGGATAAAAAATATTAATTAATGGAAAACTATTTCAGTGGCTTGAATCAATTAATGGGCTAGATAATCTTAAACACGGAGAATAATGATCGGGAGCCATATTGACTGTAATATGGGTTAAGATGGATAGTGCAATATTAATTATGTAATGGGATTAATTAATATTTATGGGCTTGAATTATATTGTGGCTCAATATTAGATATTCAAGGTCCATTAGAAGGTTCAATCTTAATTCTCCTAAAGGCCCCCTAAGTAGCCCAACATATAGTCCATTAACTGAAAAGGTGATTAAAATAAAATAAATATTGTTGCTTATTTTTCCATGAATATTTCGAAATTTATAGATAAAGTTGGAAGAGAGATTTTCTTTGAATTTTGTTATGGAATGAAGATATGTATTCTTGGAATACAAGATTATATCATTAAATTCAAGAAATCTCCCACTTGGGTATCTATAAGGAGATTTTCGAAAAAATTAGAAAATAGAGGGCAAGAAAGATTTTCTTGATTTTCTTGAAAAGATATTATGGAAGATATGTATTTCTTGAAATACAAGAATATCTCATAAATTCAAGAAGATCCAAATCTTGGTTTCTTGCAAGCCTTATTTTCGAAAAATCCATATATGTAGAGTAGGTGGGATTTTTGTGGAATATTATAATTATGGGAAAAAGAATATAAGAGATATATTCAAGATTTCTTGGAGATCAAGAAAAGATATTCCCACATTGTTTTTGGCCACAATTTTCGACCACCCTTGTCTCTATAAATAGGGGATGATTCTTTCATTCCCAAGTACAATTCCATGTGCTGGAAAAATTAGTAAATCCACAAAGGTGGTGCAACATATTTATTTTTCCTTTTGTTAAATCGTTCACAAGAATCCTTCCACCGGATAGTCGAACGAGGGCTAAGGGAATACTTGGGAAGTCCTTACGGTTAGTCTATTCAGCCACACCGTTGCCATCCCAAGAGGTACGTTCACGTAAACTCGTAGAATTCCGCATGCGTAGGTTTTACGTGAATTATTATATGCATGATATGTTGTTGGATTATTATTTGAATTAATATAGGATTAATTCATACTAGTAATAATTAAAGAATTAAATTTGTATTTAAATATTCACCACGAATAGATCTGTGCAACCTATTTCCCAACAATTTTTGCCCTAGGAATAAGATGGGAAAATCTTTTTCTTGATCTCCAAGAAATCTTGAATATATCCTTCCATAAAAATCCCACCTCCTTATATTAAGGGGTTTTTGAAAATTACCTATTAAATAGGGAAGAAATAAGATCTTCGACTCTTCTTGAATTTATGGGATAATCTTTTATTTCAAGAATACATATTCCATAAAATCTTTTCAAGAAAATCAAGAAAATCTTTTCTCTTTCCTTCTTTAATATTTTCGAAAAAAATTGAAAAATAATCAACAATAATTTATTTTATTTTAAACACCTTTTTTAGTTATTGGACAGTCAGAACTAATAGTGACTAGTTAAGCTGACACAAGTTTCCAAATCGACTATGATGATTACAAATCACAGTCAGATTACATTTCACTCTCAATAATGAAGCGTTCAGTTGGAATAGTTCCAAGCAAAATGACCGAAGATTCAACAACCGAAGTTGAGTACATTTCTGTATCAGAAGCCTCAAGAAGGCTGTCTGGATTTTATAGTTCTTAAGAGAACTAGGGGTAGTTCCGAGTGTCAGTTGTCTAATAAAGTTGTATTAAGACAACGTTGGTGCGAATGCGCAAGCAAATGAACCGAGATCTGCAAACTGAAACAAGCATGTACCTAGACTTATCATTTGATCTGAGAGATCATAAGGATAGGAGAAATGGAATTAAAATGTATTCCCACATATTTAATTTTGGAAGATCATTTCACCAAAACAATGAGTGTTCATGTGTACACTAGACATTTGATGGACTAGGGGTTAGACATGTAGGTGATTGACTCTAGTCCAAGTGGGAGATTGTTAGTGTTAGTGTCCTAGAGACAATCTATTGTAAGGACATAATACTCGATGATATTCAGTTTGATTTAATATTATAGTTCACTTAATATTAATGTATGGCAATACACTTGTTTGAATATTATGTTTGATTGTTTGCATTTATTCATACAAATGTTCCCATGAGTTATTGTTGTCGTTCAGGTTGTGAGAACTCAAATGACTTAAGCGTGATTCTCAAATACCCCTGATCAAGGGTCATCAAGAATGGAATATTGATGATGCAATGGAGATTGGTGTGCGATCTGCATCATACTCTTAGAGAGTGTAGTACGATCTCACTTACTACGAGATACTAGGTATCTCATAATGGATGCACAAATACCTTAGAGGATATTGGTATACCCATCCGAGAAACCGTTTGATGTATTTCCACTATATGTGTCTCGGTTAGTGGGAGCGATGCGATACTCCTTTGACTTGAGGTCAATATGCACGACATGTGTGGAGTGATGAACTTTGACCATGACCGATGCTTGCACCCGTCTATCGGTAGATATGACTTGGATTGGGTTCATCACGTAGTGCATGTGCGTGGTAGTTGAACCAAGAATAGGATTCATTCCTCAATGTGGATTTAGAGAGAATACTCATCTTCTCATCACAATTGGATCAAAGTCATCGGCCGATGAACGTCAACTTAGACTTTGTGGCTAAATGTGACATACATGATCAATTAGTGATTAGAGATAATATGATTAAGTTATTTGAATATACACTTCATCATGTTCAAGACTTAATCGAGTATTCGTGAATGAAAAGAGAAAATCGTAATAGCCCATGTTTCAGTTACAGGTAGTTGCACGTTGCTCACAACGTATCTCATATATTGAGAATATCTGATTTATTGTCTAAGGTTCAATTAAGACCGTTAGTTTGACTAATCGCTCGATATATGAGGGTCTATGGGTCACACAACAAGTAGTTCCCTTTTACAGATTATAGTTGGTTGATTAAATGTTAAATTAGATTTAATATTTAATTTATGGAGAATTAATTAATAATAGATTAATTTGGAATTAATTATTATTAATGTTTAATTAAATTTGATTTAATTAAATAGGATTCCCAATAATAATAATATATGGAATATTATTATAGGATTTAATATATATGGAATCAAATCCATAGAGATTAGATATACATGGTAATTAAATCCGTAGAGATTTTATATATGAGAAATAAATCTAAGAGATTTATTTTATAAGATTAGGGGTTTTATTTCTAAATCAGGTTAGCTTAAGATTTAAGCTGGGTCTTCCCTATATATATGAGCTCTTGGGAATTCACAAACAACGTTAATTCATATATTCTCCATAAAATCTAGAATAGCAATTTTCCTAGCAAATTCCATCTCAGATTCAACGCTGGCAAATCTGTGCAAGTCCGTGAATGGGGATTACGTGGATACCATAGTAGAGAAATATGCGTACGATTTACTGTAAGGTTTCTCTTTATGTTTATACGTATTCAATTATGCACTTACGTGTTCGTTGTTGGTGAACTGTTTATTTCCGTTGTGCATGTATTACGTGTTTACGTGCCTCTAAATTCCAACACCTTTCACATTGGATTGACATATCCCTCCATGGAGGGATTTGATACATTTTTAAACCGGGCTTGAAGCATATCATGGGCCCTCATCCTACAAACCAAATGGTAGATTAGTTGGGATTAAAATTCTAATCCTAGTCTATCCCAATTAATCTCATGAACCAAACGGGGCCTTAAGGTATACTATATGATTTTTTAGATATTTGTATTCCATACGAAATGCTAAATTTTTTATTGCTTTGAGGATTTTTGTTATGCGGGTTCTTATTTTACATATAATGATCTGGTGAGATATTTATTCAACGTTTATCAATCTTATAATTAATGATGTCATATTGATTTATTTGATTGCTATACAATTTTGATTAGTTAGTGGTTTCTTTTTGCAGGTAATACTTACTTAAAATTGTAGATTTATTTTATTAATGTATAATACTCCCTCCCTCCGTCCTCCAAAAATATGCTCAGAGGGCTGAAACGTGCACTAATACAGATTTGAGCTTGGACAGCTGTGAAAAATGACCTTGGAGAGCTGTTATAACCGCTCTCCAATTAACAATTGTCCAAGCTTGGTCAGCTGATAAAAAACCGTTGTCCAAGAAATCGCACTTGGATAGCGGTTTTTAACCGCATTGCAAGGGCTGTCCAAGCATATACACTTGGACAACGGTTTTTAACCGCTCTCCAACACTTTTTTTAAAAAAAAAAATAAAATCGATTTTTAGGCACGGACCCACCAAACATCTCATATATAAGCCACCAAGTCTCCCAATTAATTGAGGATATTATTCGCTCCCATGGGGGACCGAACACGGGACCTTGGGCGCCTGAGTGGGGATCAATTTCGCTCGGGCACTAGCTTTCTTGCGTTTACTTAATGAAATTAATTCTATATGTCCTATAATTCGTTTTTTTTACAATTTTTTTAAAAAATCTTTATTTCAATTATCTTATTTATTAATTCAGTCACACTTTTTTTATATAATAATAATTTTTTTTATATAAATTTAAATTAAATTATATTAAAATTATATTTTTTACTTGTTTTTTTTTAAAAAGTACACTACGTACCTTTCTTTTAAACTTGTAATACTTTTCCTTCTAAACAAGTAATATAAGTAATATTTTTCTTTAAACAAGTAATACTTTTTCTTCTAAACAAGTAATATATATATTTCTTTAAACAAGATATACCTTTCTATTTACACAAGCTAGTAATACTTTTCTATTTAAACAAGTAATTCTTTTCTTTAAACAAGTAATACTTTTTCTTCTAAACAAGTAATACTTTTCTTGCGTTTATTTAATGAAATTAATTCTATATGTTCTAAAAATTGTTTTTTCTTACAATTTTTTTTAAAATTCTTTATTTCAATTATCTTATTTATTAATTCAATCACATTTTTATATAATATTTTTTTTTATATAAATTTAAATTTAAAAAAGTACTACCTTTCTTTTAAACTTGTAATAATTTTCCTTCTAAACAAGTAATACTTTTCTATCTAAATAAGTAATATTTTCCTTTAAACAAGTAATACTTTTTCATCTAAACAAGTAATACTTTTCTTTAAACAAGTTATACCTTTCTATCTAAACAAGTAATACTTTTCTATTTAAACAAGTAATATTATGAACAAATTTTACATAAGAGTTTGTGTTAATCTCATTATAAAGCTATTTAATATTAAAAAAGAAATAATACGAGAATTTAAAGAATAAAATATTTGAACTGTACCTAAAAAGAATTTACAAATTAAAACAAAAAAATAAAAGCTTTACAAAAAAAAAATATTAATTCACTTGGAGAGCGGTTATGAACCGCTGTTTAAGCTTTGATATTGGACAATGATTTTTAACCGCTGCTTTTTTTTTTTTTTTTTTAATGGAACCGTTCTTCAAGGAACCACTTGGAGAGCTGTTCGAAAAAGGGCTGTCCAAGTGGAGCTCTCCAAGCTCAAATGTGTAGTATTAATATTTTACGGAAAGGTAGATTAAGCACGTCTACGGACACAATTTTTTTAATCTTTATAGTCCAACAAACACTTAATTACTCAAGTTATCATTATACTTTACTCACACTTATTTATATTATTCATAAATGGACTTAATCTATATTTTCGTAAAACATGTTTAAACCCTGTGAGCATACTTTTGGGGGACGGAGGTAGTATATGGTTATCTTGATATATGTATTCCATACAAAATTCTTAATTTTTGTGTTCCATACGAATGCAATATTTGATGAAGAATGTCAAAGACTTGTGTTAAATCGCATGATAAATGGTGTAGAAAACAAAGGACTCCATAATTTGGGAGGGAATTTTAAGGATGATATATGATATTAGAGAACTTAAAATTTTTAATAATTATATCTCTCATATAAATTTGAAGATGATATAGCAGCAAATTCAGTTATTTATGCATTTTTTTTAAATAATTTAATTTATTTACAAGGCTATCCTAAAAAGTGTGATGTTTTCTCATATACTCCCTCCGTCCCGATATAATTTTTTTGTTTCTTTTTGTTGTTTTGTTTAAGAAATAATAATAAAATAATAAAAATGAAAAGTAGTTATGAATATTGGGAGAGAGGAAAAAGGTATGTGGAGTAATGCGTATAATAATGAGTGACATTCTTTGTAATATTGTGTGAAAAATAAGGATAAAATTATGGGTAGTGAAGTTACTTTTTCCATTTATAGAAACATAAAATTTATTGTGGAACGGATGAAAAAAGAAATGGAGAAACTTATAGGCCAGAGGGAGTATTATCTAATGAGCCATGAAGAGAAAAATTCAAATTAATGCATAAGATTTTCGTCCTTTTTATAAGAATTTCCTACCATTCAAGCCAAATTTAGGTCAAATTTGATCTAGATATATAAAGAGGTATTATGGTAATTTTTAAAGGAGAGACAATATTATATTATAAATCTTAATATTTATTTATTCATTTATAGATTGAAGAGTGGTGCATTTAAAACCTATAAAGTATTAACAGGACCTGAACATATTTTATTTTTGAGAAGGAACACAACCAATTCTATTACAATAATTAATGTAGTCGGAAACAAGATTTAATAAAAAAGAATTTTGCATGCTTATTTAGTTTAACCAATGTTTTCATAACCGAACCGGTGATCGAACCGGACAGACCACCGATCAGCGGTTCAACCGGTCGGACCGGTTCAACCGGCGGTTCAACCGTTTTCTATGTTTAGTTAAAAAAACAAAATAAGTATACACCTACAAAAATTTAAATATATATTTTATAACTTTTCATATCATATTTTATAAATTTTGTCCCACCTCATACATTTATCCCACATCGAAAGTATTGGAGAAAAATGTGAGAGGAATATAAATTTTATATTTTAAATATTTAATATAAATTAATAATTTAATTTTTTTAAAAAAAAGAAAAAATCCGGTTAATTCCGGTTGAACAGGGTTTTGACCGGTTCAACCCGGTTCAACCTGAAATCCGGTTATATAGTGCTTGATGGTCCCGATTTGAAAACCCAAGAACGAGGAAAATACCATGTAATGCATATAAAATATTGAGTGATTCCAATTTTTTTTTTTTTTGCTTTTAAGAACGATGTGTGTTTTGCTTATAATCTAATGCATAAGGCAAGTAATTAAAAACACACAATTTTATAGTGGTTTGGACAACTCCGCCCTACATCCACTCTTCCCTTCATGGGGCACCAAACTTAACCAAACATGGACTTACAATGTTAGTCCAACACCAACAGATGTTTAAAAGTTCACACTCAAGCGGGACTTATCACCCTCATATCAAACGGGACTTATCACCCTCACGGGATTACTGCCCCTTTCGGGATTGCTTAGATGTTTATATATTTTGGTAAGGTTAAACTAGGGTGAGATTTTAAACATTTATTTTAGCCTCAATGCTAAGGATGGGAAAAATCTCTAAAGGATATGACATTTTTGCTTAGATACAATGAAGAACACTCTTGGGTAAATTTGGATATGTAATGGGTGGTTCTTGAATGGAGTTGCTTGAATATTATTTTTGCGGATCCTCCATCGTCTTCTTTTGAAGATAGTCAAAATTAAAAGTGTGGATTTGAATATTAATAATTGAGTAATATTCAAATCCATTTAATAATCTTGGCTTTTTCTTTTATATTTTGCCTTTGTTGTTCTTGACTTTTGTCACATCCATATATGTTGTTATCTTCTTAAATAAAAATTTTGTGTTTCTTTTTCATACTGTTGTAGTATGCGGCTCGTCCTGATTACTTTGAAGAGAATTTTGAAAATCCTTATTCAATCAGACTAAAGTTCCTTAATTCACCCTCAATTTTTTATTGTTCTTGAAATCAGAAATTGATTTCAATCTTTTTTGATTCGATTTTTTCACTAATTGGATATGTTCACCATAAAGGATCGATTATGGATCGCAGATTATTAAAAAATAAAAAATTAGAATTTTGCATCAATTCATTTCTTCTTCAAAAATCATCATGTTTCTTCTTGTAAATATTTTACTCGGAACTCATCCTACTCATTCGATCTTGATCGGCCAAAAGAACCTTCGATCTCGATCATCTTCATCTGATTTCGTGAGTTCCCCCTCAATTTGTTCTCTCGTTCCCCCTCAACTTGTTATCTGTAGATTATCTTAAATAACACAAGTTGATAATATTTTGGCATAATTAATCAAAACTAAAATATCCCAACAATTTCTTTTTTGATAATGACGCTTAAAACATTAAAAATATATGCATTTATACAGAGATCGGGTTTTTGTTTTTAAAAGATCAGTTCAGGTGTTCACTTTGACATAAATGAGTGAACCTTTTGAACAACCCGCTTTGATACCAATTGATGGTCCCGATTTGAAAACCCAAGAACGAGGAAAATACCATGTAATGCATATAAAATAGGGGTGAGGGCAGAGTGATTCCAATTTTTTTTTTGCTTTTAAGAACGATGTGTGTTTTCTTATAATCGAATGCATAAGGCAAGTAATAGCATAAAGCAAAAAAAGAACACACAATTTTATAGTGGTTCGGACAACTCGTCCTACATCCACTCTTCCCTTCATGGGGCAACCGACTTTTGGACTTAGTTTACCGTGTTAGTCCAACACCCAACAGATGTTTACGAGTTCACACTCAAACGGGACTTATCACCCTCACGGGATGCTTTATAGATGTTTGAAGTTCTCACTCAAACGGGACTTATCACCCTCACGGGATTGCCTACCCTCCCTTTCGGGATTGCTTAGATGTTTATCGAGTTCCCACTCACCTACAAACTTAACCTATCAAACCGATTTTTGGTAAGGTTTGTTTGGTTTCAACTAGGGTGAGATTTTTCCTTACATTTGTTTAGCCTCAATGCTAAGGATGAGAAAATCTCTCTAAGCTTAGGATATGGCATTTTTGCTTAGATACAATGAAGAACACTCTTGGGTAAATTTGGATATGTAATGCTCTGTGTTCTTGAATGGAGTTGCTTGAATATTTCGCTTTTAATTTCACTTTGCGGATCCTCCATCGTCTTCTTTTTTGAAGATAGTGCAATGTATTTATAGTGTGGATTTGAATATTACCGTTGGAGAGTAATATTCAAATCCATACTAATAATCTTCCAATTTTCTTTTTTCTTTGTCCTTTTGCCTTTGTTGTTTGCGGCTTTATGTCACATCCATATATGTTGTTATCTTCTTATTGAATTTCTTTTGTGTGTCTAACGGATCGAAAATTTCGTCGGATTCATTATTTCGACTCGTCACCGATCCGTCCACTTTGATCTTCAAATCACCGATCATGTAGATACAAAAAAATCCTTTGGATTCATCAAGTTAAGAAATCGATCATTGATATCAAATGATACATTGAAATAAAGATAAATTGACTGATTGATCATGGTGATCCGATCAGATCCTGGTGATCGATCAGACAAATTTATCGTCGATTCAGACAAATTGATTTAACCGATCTGGTGAATAAGTTTCGAGACTACGGATCGTTAAGCACAAGATGATCAAATCAATTAAGATCAAGATCAAGATCTTGCATCGATTCTTTGCATCAAGATTTGATCAGCATTTCTTCTTCAAAATTCATGTTTTTCTTCAAATTTTCATCGGTTTACTCGGAACTCAAATTCATCGATCTTGATAAATTTCGTCAACCTCGTCGATCTCGATCATCTTCATCGATTTCGTGAGTTCCCCTCAATTTGTTCTCTCGTTCCCCCTCAACTTGTTATCTGTAGATTATCTTAAATAACACAAGTTGATAATATTTTGGCATAATTAATCAAAACTAAAAATATCCCAACAGTGCTTTTTTAACCGGGTTAACGGCCGGTTCCCGGTTCAACCCGGTTTTGAAAACAGTGAGTTTAACATGATGTACAATATTTTTGAATGTATTCATATAATTTTTCCAACTGTTATTATAATATATATTAATGTTAAAATAAATATTTATTTTAAAGATAGTAAAAGTTATCCTCATAGATAGATGACAATACAATGGGTGGGATATATTTGTCGGAATTGGTAAAAGTTTATGTCAAAATTAAAATTTTGATAATAATTGAGTTTGTGTGATGATTATATTGTTGATAAAATTCTTGAAATATTTAACTTAAAAATAAAAATATAGTTTTTCTTTTCATACTGTTGTAGTATGCGGGCTCCTTGATTACTTTGAAGAGAATTTGAAGATCCTTATTCAAGCAGACTAAAGTCCTTAATTCACCCTCAATTTTTTTTATTGTTCTTGAAATCAGAAATTGATTTCAATCTTTTTGATTCGATTTTCTCACTAATTGGTGTTCACCAAAATATACGAAATTTTATTTACATGTGAATTATTACAGTAAAATAAAAAATTAGAATTTTTGACGTTCATGAAAATATAGACAAGTCAATAAATATTTGTTTTAATTTTGACCTAAGGCAGCTTATCGTGCAATCTCTCTTCAACTCTTAATTATTGTCGGGAATTGTACCCAGTCTTACATTATACTAGTTTTTTGACAACCCGTGTGTTGCACGGAAGATATTCATATTGCTATATTTTATTAATTTATGCATGTTTATTTTTAAAATTATTTTAAGTTTTATATTATAATTAATCTTTCACATATTAATTGTCATATTAATTGGTAATTTAATAATTATTGAATATAATTTTTTTTTACTAAAATATATATTAGATAAAATAAATTTTAATAATTATTACGATTCTCAAAGTTTAACTGGAGAAGATTCAAACAATTAGAGCCTCAGATTACAATTTCCAAAATTTTGGTTTTAAAAACTACATTTACTATTTATAAATGATTTTCATTCTTTAACTCTTACAAAAAAAGAATAGATGTAATATATCAAACATAATTTAATAAACACATGTAATATAGCAATAATTTTTTTTTTAAATAAAAATAAAAAAACAACAATCTAAAAAATATAACATTCACCATTTCTAATAAAAAAAAATGTAGATAACACAAAAAAAGTCTTATAATATAATTATAAAAATCTAAACATTTCGTAAGACTTCTTGAAATACAACTTTTTTTGTTATATTATGTTCAAAACTATCATTATTTCACAACATAATCTTCAAACCACGTCGACTGGTAACACTCAAAACTGCAACATAAAACTGACCATGGCTAAATACCAATTTCTTAAGAAATACTCCAACATGGAAAAAAGATTGTCCTTGACTTTTATTTATAAACATGGCATACGAAACAATCAATGAAAAATGTCTGCGTGTAAACTTGAAAGATAACCTAGGATCAGATAGAGTCAATGACAATCTAGGTATAAATGCTAGTTCACCAGCGCTGCTACCAGTAAGAACTTTAGCTTCGATTACTCTATCACTCAACCTAGTGATCACCAACCTACGCATATAGACTAAGAAATTATAAAATTAATCATATAAGAAATGGTAAAAATTAATAAATAATAAAATTAATTAAAAAAAATCTAACCTGGTCCGTTACACAATCCCCTTATATGATTTGTATTCCTCAACAACATAATAGGCGTTCCAACTTTGAGATTAAGTTCATGGTCGGGCACACCGAAAAATTTCAAAGTGTTGAGGAACTCTGGAGTATTAACATCAACTAGAGAATCAAAATTGGAATCAGACCTGCAAAGACTATCGGAACTGAGATACTTGCGAGGCTCCTTTTGATTTAACCGAATCATGTAATTATTAATAGATTTAACAACATCAAGTGTCAGGGCAAGGATAACTCTGTCCTGTAAAAATTCATGATCGTACATCCTCGATTGAAAATCAGGATAAATAGAAGTAATTGGATCATCACCACCTTTCAACAAAATATCATCGGGGATAATAATATCATAACCTTAATAAGTTCTTGTACATATACTTCCGTCACCAACCGATTCAATCCATTCCGAAAATAATTTCATTTCATTCATCCCTTGAACCGAATCAAATTGCATCAAACTCATGTTTCTTGTCAACTTCAAAACAGTGCATGCATTCCACAAATCAAATGAATTGATGGTGGCATGCACAATGTCATGTCTCCTTCCTTTTGGAATGATAAACAATATCTATCCAAAATCTCCACAAAAAACAATTGTCTTTCCATCAAATGGCATTTCAGAGCGTGATGGATCAGACAACTGCATGATATCTCTCAATGACGTATCTAATGCCTCAATACAATGTCTATGAATCATTGGAGCTTCATCTCATACTATGAGCTTGCACTTAATTAAAAGTTCAGCGAGGTGACTACCTTGGTTAATGTTGCACGTAGAATCCTCCAGACAATTTATTGGAATGCAAAACCAAGAATGAGATGTTCGTCCACCGGGAAGTAAAAGTGACGTTATGCCATTGGATGTTACATTCAATACTATCTCACCATCAGATCGCAGTCCAACTGATACCGTCCTCCATAAAAAAATTTCCGTACCTCCATAACCATAAAAAAAACACTCCACCTAAATCTGACGATGCAGATCTAATAATTTGATCAAAAAACAATATCGCTGGTCATCATTCAATCTACTTAGCAAAACTTCATACTCCATCCTTAGTTTAGCTCTATTATATGATAACTCTGTCAAAATCATCATATTATGGGATGTTATATTGTTATCAGCAACTGCCACAAGCATCCTATCAAAATCGTGCAAACTCTTACCAAGAGAACACAACATATTATTGATTTCTAAAAGACAACAGTTCTTGATCTCATCATCCGTCATTCTCAACTCTATAAAATTAAGAAGAATAAAAAAAAATCATCATTAAAAAAAACATACATAAAGTAATGTATGATATTTTTAATAAGATATTAAATAATTACAAATAAATATATATAACATGACAATATATACAACAATAATATAAAAATGAAAATTATTTTAAACACTTAAAATAATAAAATTATATAAATATGATTGATTATATAAAACACCTAAATAAGAAAAGCGTGCAAATAACTTTGGTTGAGAAGAATACGGAAACTGATCGAAAAATAATGGTGAGGAGGGAATTTAATTTAAAGAAGTTATAATATTAAAAAAAAGTACCTGGATACCGCATTATTTTTATTCTCTTGTACAAAATATCATCAGACAGATATTTCCAATACTTATACCATATCTCACACGGATTATTTAAAGATCCGGAATTGAGAAGTGTAACAAAAAGAGATTTCATTGAAGATGCAGATGCCCAAACGCTAGTCTGTTCAAGTCCATCAATATATTCTTTATCATCATCCAACAACCCCCTAGCAAAGCACGCATCACAAAATGTGGGATAAACTGTTCCTCTAAACTTTTTTATATCATCAAAACACTTTGGTCCAGTAACAATGTTCAACAGAATCCTCAGATAAAGTGCCTCGCTAGTTCCACTTCCAGGTGGTACATAAGAAATACGACCAACAACAAATCCAATCCGCATGGGTTCCCACGTCCTTGTTTTTCTTTTAAAAACAAAAACTTAAGGAATTTGAGCATATGTCAAATCAGCAGCTTCATCAGAATGCTTATTCAAATCAAACCAAGCCAAAAACATGCTAGTCTTCACACTCGATCTGTCCAAAATAGAATCCAACGAATCTGTGTCCCTTAACACGATATTTTATTTTTCTGGAAGATGAAATGTCAAACGTTCAACAGACGGATACCTGTAGTTAATTTCAAAACCAAATAATCTCCAAGCAGCTTCACACGACGAAATATACCTACAATCATAATACATCTTGATCTAATCAACATCTGATGCTTGATTAGACTCCCCATTGTTTTCAACAAAAGTAGCAGTCACACGATCATGACCCTTGTTGATATACTTGAATATGTATTTAATGGCTCTCGATTGATTGCATCATTCAAGATTAATATGGGCATCGTATTTTAAGAGAAGAAATATGTTATGGGGAAAAATAAATCTATTGTCCAAAACAACATTCTTTTTCTTCACGGTTTTACCATCTTTCCTTCGCCTATAAATAGGATATCCATCATCATCAAATGAACTCTCGGACGAAAACTTCTTTGGAAATTTCTTTGTACATTCACCTTCTTCAGGATAGAACGGAGAGTGCTTAACAGTTGGATCACAAGGACCATGCATCATAAAATCACGGACAACTTTAAAATATTGTTTATCATTCACCTCATCTGGCAATTCAGCTGACATTATGCGATCAATATCATCACCTGAAGGAGAATCTCTATAATTTTCAAGAAAAACCAAGATATGTGCATGAGGCAACCCACGTTTCTAAAACTCCACAGTATACACAAATGCAAAACAATATATGAAAATTTATACAAAATACTACAATTAATTTATGATAATAAATCATCATACTAATAGAACATAATTATAAATAAAACTTTAGATTAAAAAAAAAGTTGTACCTACCCGAATGTTCCCAAAAATTTTATTTTGACGAATGTAGTGAACCAGTTCATCCAATTTAACCTTAAAGATGCGACAAGCAATATCAGGTCAATCTTCAGGATTATGACCTCTATGCGACATATAACGAACAATTTATGGCCATTTTGAATTGCGCGTAAATGTTACAAACAACTATGGATAACCAACCCAACGCCAAATAACCATATCATCTTGATAATTCTACATCATGTATCATGGACCTCCAGTAAATGAAGGAGGCAACACAATACTTTTGCCAATAGCTCTTCCTTCCATATCTCCATTCAAATAAACATCTTTAAGACCAACATACATATCAAAACGAAGTTCTTTTTGATGATTTTTTTATATACAATAGCCTTGAAGACTCTACCATTGTATATGCATCTACAATAAATTGTTGCGTCAACCTCTTGCAAGATAATAGTGTATGTGGTTCACCATTCCTCTCCTGAAGAACGATAGGCAAAAAACTCTCTGATGCTAATATCAGTCCTTTGACCAACCCTTCCCATTGCAGAATGAGAAAATGGTATATCTTCCTTGTATCCATCCTCACCATAAGGAAAAAGAAGAGGATATTGCAAAGCAAGATAAGACGGGTTCAACTCTGTTATACGTTGCAATATACCGAAATAGGTTTGAATGATAATGTCATGAACCCCAATAGTACTGTCAAGATCACCAGGAAACACATCTACGACTTCTGAAACTGTAGGTAAGTTGTTCGTCCTTGGATCATAGCCTCTACTTCCAATTAATTGCATATTTACTGTTCTGTGACCAGAGTTGAATTTATCTCTAGCAGTTCTAAACCTCTGCACCAATACATTGTTGTTTTCAAAATCTCTTTCAAGTCGGAAAAAATTTCAGCTTGGATTGTATTTATATTTTTCTCTAACCTAAAAATAATTATATCAAATAATATATGATTACAATTTCATTGTAGATAAAATAACACACATATAATATTAAAAAAAATTAAAATATCTTACCTCACAGATCGAATCCGATTATAAATTTCATTATTAGTATCATATATGTAGATTTGGGCATATGCTGGTAGATCACGACCACTTGGAAGCAAACTACCCAATCTATAATAATTCTGACCATGCATTCGAAACACCGGAGGAGACCTACCTCTATTTAATTTTCTATCAATTTTTCCTCCTAAAGATGTAAAAGAAAATATATTGTTGAATGAACGAATGTTATCCAAAAAATAATTTCTTCTATCACTTTGACCCCGTATCAAATCTTGAAGAAGTAATGGAGGTCGAGGCACTAGAGGTAACTAAATTTTTTCTTGCATACAACACAAAGAAAATTTTGGAGCAATTTTTTTTTTGTAGATTTCAAACGTTCCTCAAACGTTCCTAAATTTTTAGTGTCTAATTGCATGATTTCAAAATTCTTCCACCCCATTCCTATACTCCTCTAATAATCAATCTGCTCGAACCCACTTTCGATCCATATAGAAAAAGAGATGCCTATAGGAAAGACAATATGAAGTGCTTCTCAAGACATTAATGTATATATACCTAACAATACTTGATCTCAACATTTAATTTAATGTATCTTCCTAATCATTTTCTTATTAAAAGCTATATCACAATCCTAACGTACCTAAGGTTTTGTTTCTTCTCAAGACATTATATATATATATATATATATATATATATATATATATACCATCAATCATTTAAATCAACTATCTAAAACACATGCATTTGATCAAACACTTGGTGTGCATCTTATATTCATCTCTAAATTGATATAAAAAATCACCAATCAATTAAAAAATATATCTCAATCCTAATTAATATTATGCTTAAATCCTACACATGCATTTGATCAAACACTTGGTATATATGCATCATATATTCATCTCTAAATTGACAAAAAAAATCACCAACCAACTCAAAAATAATATACAATCTTAAATTATGCTTAAATCCTACACATGCATTTGATCAAACACTTGGTATGCTTCATATATTCATCTCTAAATTGACATGAAAAATCACCAACCATCTCAAAAATATATCCCAATCCTAATTTATTCTTAAATTCCTACACATGCATTTGATCAAACACTTGGTGTGCATATCATATATTCATCTCTAAATAAACATAAAAATCACCATTCCAAACTAACAATTTATCCACAAATTACCAACAACAATCAAGCCACACAACACAACATATATATATATACATAAAGACATATATATATATATACACACAACATGATATATATATATATACATATAACATATAAATTTATAACCCTAACTAATCAATTAACAAAAGGAAAAAAAGTTTAAGCATTACCTTGTAGAGGGGAGGAGGGTTTCGTCGAAAAATATGGTGGAAATGGGGAGTTAAGTGGCTGAAACCCGTTTAAATTAGGATTTTAACTTGGAGTGCAGTTCATAACCGCTGTGTAAGTTAACTTGCAAAGCGGTTTGTAACCGCTGTCTAAGTGATTTTCTTGGTCGCTGTCTAATTTTTTTTTTTTAATAAAACCTCTCTCCAAGCTTAGCTTGGAGAGCTGTTTGAAATAAGGGTTGTCCAAGTGGGGCTCTCCAAGTTTAAATGTGTAGTAGTGAATCAAAGACTCTTAATATAATACAAACAATATAACATTACAAATATTGTACCATCAGATGCAGAATTACAAATCATACATCATCGGGAACATTGTTCTTGATTGCCTTGATTTAATTAGCATTATTGGTGGTGATTATATTGTTCATACTATGTGGACAACAAATATTGTTGCACACTCTTTAGCTAGGAGCTCGAGGTCTTTTCTGAATTCTCAAAGTTGTTTGTTGTTTGAGAACAACAAACAAAATTTCCCATCGAAAATAAAATCATTAAGAATTAGAATTGTTTGTTGTTTGAGAATGAAAATTTTAGATCATGGAACTTCACTTTAAATAGGAGAGATAACCAAATTTGTGGGATTGAATTAAGCATGCAATTAAAGGGTATTTAATTTTATTAAATAAAGATTAAAAATAAATAAGTAATTGATAGAAAATTTGAACGATCAAGATTACTCTAGCGAAAGTGATCAACGGTCATAAAAGAATGACGCCAAAACTATAAAAGAAAAAGATGTTTCTATTATATATTTATGATATTAGAGATCCACCCATAATAATCAACATATGAGGGTTATTAAGAAAACTTGAGGCGTTTGAATTTCAATATATATATATATATATATATATATATATATATATATATATATTTTTTTTTTTATGTGGGCGTGAAGGAGGGTGGGTGTGTGTTTAGTAAATTTAGTATTTTTTATTTGGAATATATAATTACATTGCACTACACAATAGTAAGTTCTCTTACAAATTCACAATTATTTTTTCAATTTACATTCAACTACAAAAGGGGTAAGTAAATGACTTAATTACCCTTCATCTCACATTCAAAAAAGTAATCGGCCACTATTCAAGTATCTCAATCTCTCTCTCTCTCTACCTCTAATTTTCAAAAATCTTTCTCACTCTAAAATCCCCTTTTCTCTCTCGATCCATTAAAAAATTTGTTCATCCCCTCTCACACTGTTCATTGTCTCCCAACATTAGCTGCAAGAATCTTCTCGATATAAATGTAAAGAAGAAGAGAGGGACGTCACCGCCGTCTAAGCCCTAATTTTGTGGGCTTTTCGACCAATTTTAAAGTTTTTCGACCGGTTTGGAGTTTTCCAACTTATTTGAATATTTTTCTGGTAGCGGCGACTTCTTCCCCTCCCCAATCGATCCCAATGGGTGATAGTTTGTACCTCATACAAATATGTTTTGTTTCGTATTTTTAATAGTTTTATTTCAATTTTTTATTTTTCACATAATAATGTAAAAATGAAGCATAAAAAAAGATTGATTTATGATATTCATATTTTTAAAAAATGTTGTGGATTTTGGCTGTTTTGGTGTTTTGTGGTGGATTTTGGTAATTTCGAGCTGTGAATTTTGTTGGTGATTTTGTGTTTTTGATTCGAGATTGGGTTTTTTTTTGATGGTGTTTTGTTCCTGATAGTAGATAAGAGATCTGAAGTTGATTATATTTATGAACAAGGTATTGTGTGTGCTACTCAGTAATTAGCTTATTGTGGAGATAATTTTCTTGTTAATATGGATTCGTAAAAGAAACAAGAAATCAACTTGTTATGCCTGTACTTTTTCGATATTTTTTTTCACTTTATCAATGAAATTCTCACCGCACCTAATAAAATTTGTACTTATGTTTTAAATATTTTACTTTACACATAAAACACAAATTTCACTTTACATATAAAAGTCTTACTATATATAGAAAAAAAATTTCACTTTACCTAAAAATATTTCACTACTCTTTAAACAAATTCGCTTTACCAATATAATTCTTATATGATTGTATTACTATGAAATTAAGTATACTGCAATTATTTTCATAAAAAAAAGTGAAATAATTTATTTTTTAAAAATTGAAGAAACTAGAATACTTTTTTAAATAAAGTGAAAGAATTTTTAATAAATTAATTATTATCATTTAATTTGGAATAACTAAAAATTTACAAATGTTAAAAAATAAATGTCATTTTAATAAAAATATCATATATAAAGAAGAAGAGTTTGGGGGAAATTGAGATTCAATTTTGCATTGAGTCCAACTAGTATATTTTCTCCCGTGCGATGCACGGTTTTTAAAATTATTTGAATAAAAAATAGTTAAGAGAAATGCGCCTTAATCTTAAATTGATTTTTTTAATGGATAATTAAATAATAATAATGGATTCAAGATAATTACATTTATGAAGTAATTAAATAAATAATTATAACCAATCACTTATGCCCCGCTTGGTTCATGGGATTGATCGGGATAGGCCATGATTATGATTTTAATCCCAACTAATCTACTGTTTGGTTTGCGGGATGAGGGCCCATGATATACTTCAAGCCCGGGTAGAAAATGTACTAAATTCCTCCATGGAGGAATATGTCAATCCCATGTGAAAAGTGAGATAGAGCATATCCCAAATGCAAAATTACAAATTGTCCTTTTATTGTTTGAATAGATTCACAAGAATGAAGTGTGGTTATTTCAATTCAATTTAAGGGTGTTTATGACATTTCAATAGGTATCCTATATAATCCCTCAATCTAATCCTACAATCCAAACTCATATCTTGATTCAACAAATACAGTCAAATCAATCCAATCTTACTCAATTCTATCACACTTAATCAATCAAGTCCCGTGAATCAAACACCCCTTAAAGAAATTTACGATGCCTCTTTTTCTGAAATTTTTGGTGTAAGTGATAGTGAATTTGGTTGTGCCAGGCACATGGATGAAAGTATTGCAATCGCAAACTTTATTTTACGAGAATATCCATGGATATATCTATAACACTCAAAATTTAGAAAATGATGGAATTTTATTAAAATTTAGCATGAAAAATGGATTTGTTTTTCTATTTCTGATATTTGTAGTTTTCTTTATGAGAATCTTTTAGAGGTTCAATTTGTTTAACAAGTTGAAGACTTTTGTGTTTAATTTACTGATTTCCATTAGTGAACCGGATTTTGGTAACTGAAAGCTAACTTAATAGAGTGGAATTTTGTAGATAGATTATAATAAACTCATCATCTTCGTTGGCAATGAGACTTGCATTATTACCTTTACTTGTGGTCCAAATTAAAAAATTGAAGAGGAAAGGAGAGTTGCTATTGGATGTAAGTATTCGTGCTCCATCTATCTTATTCTAAACACAGGTCGAAGTCTAAATCGTATAGATTGTTTTTTGATAAAAACAATTATTAATGTCATTAGAATATAAGGTGACTGTAGCATGATTTTTTTGAAATGTTACATATGATATTGGTCCTTTTTGTTCATAATAGTACCTCCCCCATTTCCACCATGCACCTCTGTCAGGACGAAGTTTGAGAGACCAATTTACCCTTTTTTGGAAGGAAAATGAGGCAGCTTCATGCCCTTCATTTCTTTGGGTATGCCACACCAACTCTATGTTGTCCAGATTATTTTTCATTTTATTAACCTCAAATGTAGTCACAAGTATAATTTCTAAGTGTTGCAGACCAAAAGTATTTTTGTTCATCTAATATGTATTGTATAATTATTGTTGTTGCTTTAAATTGTTACTATTCTGAGAACAAAATATTTCTGGAGATATCTTATTTGAACAAAGGTATTAGTGGAACATGATTGGTATTTAATCTACACTAAATCAATGCAAGGTCTCAGTATGTTACAATATGAACATCACATTTCTTTATAGTAGAAGGGTTGCTTAATCTGTAATTCAACAAAAGAATTTCTAAAATTATTCTTATTAAAGGAGGAGAAAAGGATAGAACGCTAACGTCACTAAAAAGAAAAAAGGGACAGAACGACTGTCTATTTTCTTCATGGATGGAAAAAAAATTGGCGAAGTAAAGAATTGGATACTTTCTAATAAAAGTAATTCCAAATGTGTAAATCCTTGAAAAGCTTGAAATAAACCTTGATAAAAAATAAAGCTCAGGGATAAATAAAGTTTAGGTGCATTCTTTCACACCTAACTTTATGTCGTACAAAAAACTTAAGCGCAACGTGCAACGCACGTGTTAAACCCCTAGTATATTAAAAAGTGGCTATTTTTGGGAATTATTTTTGGACACTTTTGCCCATCACATATTTTGTCTTGTGCAGTTTTGTCGTTAATATTTTTATTTTTTTCTTCCTATTGGCTCTTCCACGACAATTGAACCGATTCATTTTCTCCTTTCTGTTTTCCCCAATATTTCCTCTTCCCTCTCTTCCACGGAAATTTCTTGCGAATCAACCGTGAATCGCGATCGCACTCCCAATAATGTTGTTCTAGCTTAGTCCACCCAGGACTTTTACAAAATTCATCGAATCCTATTCCTATTTGTGCGTGTTTTTTTATATATTTTATATGTGTATGTATGTGAATTAGTTTTCCGTTATTGCAGTGGTGATCGAAATGTGGAACAAGGAGAGTTGTGGTGAAATCCGTGTGGAGGAATTTCTTTTGAATTAGGCATTGCCCACCCCTCCAGGCCACATGGTTCGTTTTTTGCATCTTTTTTAAAATTTGAATTAAATAGACACTGCAAATGTTGTATTTCTCGATTTATACAATCAATCCCGACATCTAAACCTTTGAGTAGTAAAAGGATTATAATAATGGAACTTGGCCGGCATGTTGCACTTTTTCACCACAACTATCCCCGTTCAACATAAATTTTCATCTGGAAGTTATAATATCCATGTCTATTGGCATAATTTTTTTGGAAACAAGAAACCAAGATATGATTACTATATTGTAAATATTTCTCATAGATTGGGTTTAGTATTATGTCTTTGGTTGTTATTGTTGGTGTATTTTAATTATTTAATATTTTCTTATAGCCAACATGTACACCCATTCGGTGTCATCCACACACGAAGGGAGCTGTGAATCATTCCCCCATTGTTGCATACACCAACACCACTCTGTTTACATGAAGGTATTATCAAAATGTTATTTCGTCCTTTTTTCTTAGTACATTTTATTTATGTACTAATCTTACAACAAATTGTAAGGAAGCAAATTAATGACCTCATCTATGACCTTTCGATTTTGATTTTATGTTTTCTGTAATTAACTTTTAAAAAAATGTATGAATTCAATCTTGTATGAAAGTGATATGATTAAGTGGTAATGATACTTGAAAGCAAATTGACGAGCCCATCTATGAACTTTTGGTTTTAGTTTTTTGTGATTAATTAGTTTAAAAGAGGAGAATATACAACAGAATATTGAAGTATATTTTTAGTCTGTACCTTGAGTGTTGGTAAGCATGAAAATAAGGTATGTTTTCAATTTATGGATTCTCATTCCGCTTCTATAAGTTATATTATTGACATAAGTGATGTCCCTTTCATATGGTTAGAACTTGAGCGATGATCTCGGAATGGGTTTCTTGGATGACATTTGAGATCTAAAAAATTATCAAAGCTGTGAAACAATGTATACACAAGGGTTCCTTCTTTTTTTTTTCTTTTGAACTTTGTTACAGTTTTTTTTTTTTTTTTTTTCCTTTTGAATTTTGTTACAGTTTATTAAAAATTATTTGCGTATAATGTGCAACACACGTGGTAAAAAACTAATAATAATAAATAACTTATCACAGAAATGTAGAGATTTAAAATAAAGCCACCATATAAATTGTGGGGGATTCGCCTTTAGTATATGGGAGATAAGGGGAATTCGCTTTTTAAATTTTTCATTTTCCCTCAAAAGAAAAATTAACCGTCAAGTCAAGAAATGACGACGCAAACAAATATTACAACGACGGAGCATGTATATACAGTGATTTTCTGGAGCCAAACGATCTTGACAATGGTGACGAAGCAGCCCGAGGTCGTCGCACGGTGGATTTCCGATTTCAACACGTTCGGAAATACTCATCCGGGTCTGCACTATGTAGGATTTGAAGTTGAGTTCGAAAGAAACTCCGGTCGTGTGTATAATCAATTTTTTCACTAAGGTATTTCTCAATCAATAACATGGCTAATCCATTCAATCTATCTTGAGACATTCAATTTATATTAAATAACATGGACATATATTTAGAAGGTATGATACCGAAATGATAATTTGAAATTATAAATAAAACAAACTAATCATAAAATTATACTAAAAAGGTTAATAAAATTAAAGGCTCTACCTAGTGACTAAAAAGGTTAATAAAATTAAAGGCTCTACCTAGTGACTAAAAATGTTAATAAAATTATACTATAAAGGTTAATAAAATTATACTATAAACAAAACAAACTAATCATAAAATTATACTAAAAAGGCTAATAAAATTAAAGCCCCTACCTAGTGATTAAAAAGGTTAATAAAATTATACTATAAAGGTTAATAAAATTATACTTGAGATTGCAGTCAATGAGGTTCGAGACTTGAACCTTTGGAAATAAGAGAAGGCATCTATCCATTCGCCAAATGCTTAATATTTTCTAAATTATATATATAAAATCATCTTCTGAAAATGATTTAAAATACCAAATTCTAAAATTATCCCATTTAGGATTATTAAACTCATCATTAATATGAGCTCTAGTAGAAGAACCTTTAGAAAAATCTAAAAAGTTTGTAATATCCATAAAATTACATTTTAAAATTACAATCCAAAATTGTTTCGGGATCAATTCCATCTTTGTGGATGATATTGTTTTCATTAATAATTATTCTTTCGTTATTATAATTTTTACAATATATGTCTTCTCTATAAGAGGAAGTAGAAGCTCTTGAATTAGAAGGTAATTCTACCTCATAATCTAAAGGAGAGATAAAAGAATGACTAGACATAGATCTAGAATGAGAAGTTGAATGTCTTCTTTGATTATTTTGAAAACCAATACTAATAATACCATCATTACTTTGAGTAATATGTTTAAAATCACTATTAACAATAGGAATTTTATTGTTCAATAATCCAATTTTAGGAAAAACAATTTCTTCCCACTTAATGGATTGAAGAAACGGAAAACTTCTTTAATACCTCTTTTAAAAGCATCTATGAATGGAATATTGATGGTGGTAGTGACAAACATATTTTTACACAATGCCATCGTATGCTTATGTATAGTTCTGCTTGTATAATAAGTGGTAATAATGATTTACAAACCAAAGCTATTTTTGTTGGTTTTCTGGTAACTTAAAGGTTGGTGGGATAATTATTTAAACCCTTTAAACAAACAGAAATATTTTCTTAGTAAAAATTGAAAATGGTGAAAATAGACCTAATCTTTGTTTACTCTCTCTTGTTCTTACTATTCTTGAACATTTTCTTGGTAGATTTACTAATAAATAAGAAAATACCAAAACTCTTCTTTTAAATATGAAGTGTAAAACCCTAACTGATTTCAGATGGTACAAATATACTTTTCTGTCCCGTATTTTTAATATATCCCTGAATGTAATCAAGATATTTGGAAGAACAAGTTTATTGACGGTCTTCCTTATTTGTTTCTTTGAAAAGGATTAAAAAGTCCTTAGAAAAAGACCATATTGCTTATGAGTCTTATACTTTTGGTCAAATCATTAGTACTTGTGTTCAGGAAGGATTAAATCTTTGTAATGAACTTAAATTAAGAAATCAAATTAAAAAAGATAATCTTTTGGAAAAAAAACAATTAGGTCAATTTTGTGACCAATTTGGATTAGATAATCCTAATTCTAAAAATAGTTTTCCTAATACTAATAAAAGAGATTTTAAACATAAATCTACTTATAGGAAAAAAAACGTTATTCTGATAATAAGCAGAAAAAAGATAAGGATAAAGATCATAATTATAAACATGATAAAAATAAAAGAAAATATTTTAAAAATAAAAATTATAATACAATTATTTGTAAAAAAGTGTAATAGGCGTGGTCATTATGCTAATCAGTGCTATGCTAAAGACAAGATTGAAAATCTTGATATTAATGACGAGCTAAAAGAAACTCTTTTTAAAATTGTTATGAATTCTAATATTGATTCTGAATCAGAAAAGTCTTATAATGACTGCTCTTCTATTGAGTCTACTTCTGATGATGATGTTTCTGATAAGTCTGATAAGACTAAATGCAATGATTGTACACTTGGAAAGCCTTGTCTTAATTGTATCAGTAATACTGATAATAATATTGATAATGAGTACTATAAGCTTATGAGTCAATTTCAAGATATGAATATTAGTGTCTTAACTGATAACAACGTTCTAGAATTTCTTAAATAGATTAAAGATTCTAGTTTAAGAGATAAAATTATTGAACAATTGCATGATTCTTCTTATAAAAATGAGGATAATTTTAAAAATAAAACTAGTCTTTCTAATAAGATTGATAGTAATCATTATAATATGGGTGAATTAGAAAAACTTCTTCGCCTTAAGAATATTAATAATAATCCTGTTACGATAAATGATTTAGTTCATGAGATTAATAATCTTAAGTCCAATGTTAAGATTCTTCATCATCAAAATTCTGACCTTTCTATTCGTCTCTCTCTTATTGAGAAAGGAAAAGGGAAAATTGATGATATTGCAACTAGCTCTAATGCTATTTCTCAATTTTTTGATTCAAGTGATAATGTTAATATTAATAAAAATCATTTATCTACTATTAACATGATTATTTCTAAAAAATGGTATACTAAGATTTCTCTTCTTATAAATAATTCTTATAAAGAAGACTTTATTGCTATGATTGATAGTGGTGCTGACTTAAGTGTCATCCAGATGGGAAGAATTTCCACTAAGTATTTTGAAAAAACTACACATTCTCTTTCTCATGCAGGAGGAGGATCTCTTAAGATTAATTATAAGCTTAATAATGCTTATGTTTGCGTTGATGGTTGTTGTATTGCCAATGACTTTCTTATTGCTGAAGATATTACTAGCCAAATGATTATTGGTCTTCATTTTCTTTTTAAGATTTATCCTCTTACATTTATTAATGAAAGAGGAATTACAGGGACTTATAATGGTAAGCCCATTATTTTCAAGTTTATAACTAAACCTATCCATAAGGTTCTTAATTTGATTCAAGACCAAATTGATTATAAATTGTCAGATTAATTTCCTTAAAGAAGAATTAAATTCTTTAACTATTGAAGATAGATTAAAAAATTCTAAGCTTCAAGATAAGATAAAACTTTTGTATAATAAGTTTTCTCTGGATATTTGCAATGAATTTCCTAACGCTTTTTGGGATAGAAAGAAACATATTGTTTCTCTTCCTTATGAGGAAGATTTTAAAGACAATAAAATCCCTACTAAGTGTAGACCTTGTCAGATGAATTCTGAGTATCTAGAGTTATGTAAGAAGGAAATATCTTCCCTATTACAGAAGAAACTTATTACTCCTTCCAAGTCCCCATGGTCTTGTACTGCCTTTTATGTTAATAAACATTCTGAACATGAGCGCGGAGTTCCTAGATTGGTTATTAACTATAAACCTCTCAGTAAAGTTTTAAAATGGATTAGGCACCATATTCCTAATTAAAAGGATCTTCTAGACAGATTAGTCAATGCTCTTATTTTTTCAAAATTTGATTTAAAATCAGGATTCTGGCAAATACAGATCGATCAAGCAGACATATATAAAACTGCTTTTAATGTTCTTTCGGCCATTACGAATGGACTGTTATGCCTTTTGGCTTAAAAAATGCTCCTTCAGAATTTCAACAAATTATGAATGACATTTTTTTATCCTTATAGTGATTTTATCATTGTTTATATTGATGATATTCTTGTGTTTTCTAAAGATTTAGTAATACATTTTAAACATCTTGACATGTTTAAAATTTTAATAATTAAAAATGGTTTGGTTATCTCAAAACTTAAAATGGTTTTATTCCAAACCAAAGTAAAATTCTTAGGTCATACAATTGAAAAAGGAAATATTATTCCTAGTCAAAGAAGCATTGAGTTCGGTAATAAATTTCCTGATATAATTACTGATAAAACTCAGTTACAAAGATTTTTAGGAAGTCTTAATTATGTATCTTCTTATATTAAAAATCTTGCTGAAGATTATGCTATCTTATATGATAGACTTAAAAAGAATCCTTCTCCTTGGAATGATAATCATACTAAGGCCGTTATTAATATTAAAGAAAAGGTTAAGAACATTCCTTGTCTTATGCTTGCTAATCCCTTATGGAAAAAAACTGTTGAGACTGATGCTTCAGATTTGGGGTATGGTGGTATCTTAAAATAAATTAACCCTGATAATAAAATCGAATACATTATTAAATTTTAATCTGGTAAATGGAATAATGCTCAAAAGAATTATTCTACTACTGCTAAAGAAATTCTTGCTATTGTAAAATGTGTCCTTAAATTTCAGGATGACTTATACAATCAGAAATTTACTATTAAAACTGATTGCAGGGCTGCTACTTTTATGCTCTTCAAAGATTTTGAACATAATGTTTCTAAACAAATGTTTGCCCGATGGCAATCTCATCTTACTTATTTTGATTTTGATATTGTCTATAAGCAGGGGAAAGATAATCATCTTCCAGATTTTTTAACTCGTGAATTTATTTATTCATGATAGAAATGAGTCACTCTGGAAGAAGTCCATATTCCTCTTATAGAGGAAGAGGAGACAGAGGTCATCCTCCTATTATACAGCATGGGAAGAAATCCCTTTTCAACCAGAACATTTCTGGTAGTTGCTCTTCTTCAAAAGAAGATAATGTTCAAAAGGAATTTCAAGAATTCCTCAGACAACGTAGTAAAAACATGCCAGTAGAGGATAATTCCTCAAAACCAGATGATGAAGAATCATATTCTTCAGTTTCTCAGAAAGAATATAAATTCTTTGATTCTCCTAAGAGAGAATTAATTCTTGTTGTCGAGAATGACGATGAAAAATTCAAAGAGTCCCCATGGATTCTTATGAATAAGTATCTTTCAGCTAATAGTTGGAACATTGAAACTTATAAGACTAGAGGGTTTTATGAGAACATTCTCATCAGTCTTGGAAGTGTTGATATTCAAAGATTTTCCCCAAGAGTAAAGTTATAAACTACTCTAAATTCATCATTAAAAAGATTATCTCCATCCAAGAATGGGGTATTTCTCTTTTCTTTGAGAGAAGCATGACTAATGAGGTCACTAAAACGGTTTACCAATACAATTATTGGGATTATTTACAAAGTTTTTATAAAACTTTTTATTATATCGAGAATACTAAGCATTCTCACACTTGGTTGATAAAAATATGTGATAATATCCATAGGAATCAAATTCTAATGGGTTTATTTCTTGGTGGGAAAATTTTGGTGCAATGGCGTAAATTTTGCTGAAGAGATTAAATCTATATTGGAAGAATATTCTATTAGTTTTTCTTCATTAAAGACTCATAATACAAGTAGTAAAACTATTTATATGTTTTTGTTGATTAGGAATCCCATGGGTGCGAAAATGGAAACCGATCGGTTATCTTGAATATGGTACACCATGTATATGGAGAATCCATACTACGAGATTTTGGAATAATTTAAATGTTATTACTCCTGGCTCCAATGAGTCACCATTACAAGAAAACATTAATAGGATTAAATCCAAAATAGAAGAATACAAAAACTCTTCTGATGAAAAGATTTCAAATAATCTTCCTTCATTCTCTGAATACTCTAAGAAGTATTTTGGTATATTTTCAAAGGAAAAAATTATGGATCTTTATATGGACCATATTAAAAATGATTTATTTAAGGATATTGATTTTTCTGATTCAAAATCAGATGCTTCTATAATTTATGGATCTGACCTTCAAGATGCTCAGGATCCAAATGAAGATGATCAAGAATTTTCTATTCAAGAAAGTTTTGATCTCTTGAAGAATTCTCTTAAAGGGAAAATTAAAGAAAGAAAGTATTGATGGAATCTTATCCAAATGGTTTCTTTCCATCCTATTTCAACAGAAGGATGGGACATTCAACATGGAATAATCCGTTCTAGGTTATTCTACCTTTTGAGTGATACAGTAGTGTTACATTATAATATCTGGAGAACTCCTTCTGATATTTTCATTGATAATGAAAACAATGTTATAGAGAATAATAATTATCTTAAAATTCTTAAAAAGAAAATCAGAGTTCTGGAAGAATGGATTCCATGGATTGAAGCTTCTGTGAGAAGAAATGAAGGATGGTTTAATAATCATCAACAATTGGTAGGATTTAAGGAGACTCTTGTGCTTCTGAAAAAGCAAGCTTCTTTGATGGCGATCTAAAGATGATCTTGACTTAACACATTTTTGCAAGATGTGACTACAGTATTCGTGACAAAATTAAATTTCGTCATTGCTTACATCAGCAGACCGAGTACTGTTCATGAATAGTAAAAACACTATTCACACTTTTTACTATTCACCTTTATTTTATTTTGAAGTCCGAGGTTAATGTCTGGCTCTTTTTCTTTAAATAGTCTCATTTTTTATTTTAGAGGCACGCTCGAGTTTAGACTCGCCCCCTCTTTCTCTCTCCAAATCCCTCTCTTGTGTAATAACCTTGTAATCCTTTTACTTCTGTGAATATACTTATATGCTTGTGGCTCAATAAGGTATATTATTTTTGTGTTTTAATTTCTGTATTTAAAAATTTTATTTCTGTTTATCGCCGCCTTAATGGCCGGCTAAATTACTTGTATTGAATCATGACCTGACTTAACTATACTCTACCATCATGTGCTTTTGGAATTATATTTTTATTTGAATCTGTAATTTGATACATCAAAGGTAGAGTTGGTTTAACCAGTAGGTTTGAGTTTTTTAGTGATATCTATGAGTTAACTATGTGGGCTAGCCCTTTTTACCGTTATGCCGATGAAATGGCGCAGGCGTTTTTGGGGTGTAAAAGCTTTTTTCAAGTTAACTCATAGACTATGGAATTTCTCAGTAACTTCCTATCTGTGTTTGTAAAAGATCCACAGGATACTATTGATATATATAGTTTTGATATGGAGATCACGAATGGTCACCTTATGAAGCCCAATTGATGATTTGACTTTCCACCTTAGCTTATTATCTAATTAAATAATTTAAATTAATTTTGAAAAAAACCCTACACCCTAAAATCTAAATCATGAACCCTAAACCATGACCCATTCGGGCCGGGTAAACCATGAACCAGTCGGGCAGAGTGAACCATGAACCACTCGGGTCGAGTTCAGATCCGTAATATAATTTACTTAATTTAAATAATTTAAATTAAATTTTGGAAAAAATATCGCTTTGCAATACTTAAATAATTTAAATTAAATTACGGATCCAAACCCGACCCGGGTGGTTCATGGTTCACTCTGTCCGAGTGGTTCATGGTTCACCCGGCCCGAATGGGTCATGTTTAGGGTTCATAATTTAGGTTTTAGGGTGTAGTATTGTTTTTAATTAATTTAAATTATTTAATTAGGTAATAAGCTGAGGTGGAAAGTCAAATCATTAATTGGGCTTCATAAGGTGACCACTCGTGGTATCCATATCAAAACTGTATATATATATGTATATATATGAGTAGTGATATAGAACCCACTATTTGATTTATTATGGAACCAGATTAATGAGGTCATGCCAACTCATCACCCACATAATTAATTCTACTTAAATAAATTATAGTTTTATAATATACTATAGCCTAAAGCATGAACCCTAAACCTTAAATCATGAATCATTCGGGTCGGGTGAACCATGAACCACTCGGGCCGGTTCAGGTCTGGTTGGGTAAAAAATTAATTTTTTTTTAGAGTTCAGTTTTATTTTTTCAGTTCAGTTCAATTTTTTTTACCCAACCCGAGTGGTTCATGATTCACCCAACCCGAATGGTTCATGATTTAGAGTTTAAGATTTATGATTTAGGGTATAATATATTATAAAACATTCTATAATTTATTTGAGTAGAATTAATTATGTGGATGATGAGTTGACATGACACCTCATTAATCTAGTTCCATAAAAAATCAAATAGTTGATTCTATATCATTACTCTATATATATATATATATATTATAAATATGACCCCTAAAAATTTATAAAAACTGGGCCTGAGTCGAACCGACTCATTCGACTAAAGGTGACTATTATTGAGTTTTCCCTTGATTGACAACCAAGACCACGTTCGAGCTATGATTTCATTGAAAATTCTGTCAATTCACTGTGGAGTTGTATTGAAACAAAACTCATTCCTATGATTCCAAATAATCCGCACAGCTCCAATCCAAAGAACAGAAGCAATTTTAATAGAATTATATTGACCAAGTATCTCCACTGTGTATAAGGAAATGAACTGCTGTTGAGGTATGTGAAACCAAAAACATGTTCAGCCATTGGCATAATTTGTCCCAAATTAGTGTACAAGAGACATACTTTATTTCATTTAGGCCGAATCAATAAACAATTATTACAAGTATGTAACTATGGCTTGGTACAAAATAATTACTAACTTGTTGAGGAAATTGGTTTAGAATCAATAAATTATGAATTTAATTGTCATTTAATGAGAGTGTGGACCATTTGTTTTTGACTAATTAAATTGTTGGAACACGGGATTCAGAAATTCACTAACCTTTATTCTAGAATTACAGCGGAAGAAATATCAAATCGGTTGAATTCTACATATGCACTGTGATCCTCGTTGTCATAATTCAACCACATGAAATGATTTACGAAATGATTCACTTTTCACAATTTAAATGCCTTTTTGATTTGGTATGTACGTGTAGTGTAAAGAAATCACCCGATAAATTCTATTTTGTTTTTCTGTGTTCTGGAGCGGAGTGAAGATGAGAGAATCTTAATTCTTTAATTTCCCGTAATTGTGAATTGTTAAGACAAAACATATATTCTCATCCTTTAATATCTCTGGAAGTTACCAACTTCAGTTTTGATTCTATCCACTTTCATATGTGGATATATTTATTAGTTAACTAAAAATTAATATCAAATTAAGTATAATAATAATAATAATAATAATTACTTTCATCTCCCACTCACACATGAAGTTGAGTCTTTCACTCATTTACCTCACTTCTTTATACCATCACATAATACCTTTTCATACAGACAAATAAATTGTATGACCTTCGAGAATATGAGTTTTTCACGATATACACTTGTTAAGGGTATATATCAACTCAACCAGTTTTATATGAAGAATTCAAAAATCGTTAATACCCAGAACACTTTCAGTTAATACAAGTTGACATATATCTTTCAATCCTTTGAAACTATTAGAGCATATTCAACTTTTATCAAACCTATGAATTCATAATCAAGTTCTCAACTCGATTGACCGGTCATTGAATACAATATAACGTGTTAATAAAGAAGGCATTCCTTTCACATATAATATCTATAAACTCTCACTATATCTGCTTTCCTAGACATGTACTGCATTGTTGCATCAATCATAACTACTGGTAGCATGCTAAAGTAACAACACTACAATGAAGACTTAGAAATCTAATATAAAGTCTGAAGGATACTACTAAAGGGCTTATCAAAACCTTAAGGCCTCATACAATGAGAAACTATGTATATCTTTCTCATTTCCTTATGATCAACTTTGCACATGTGGTATGAAACAAATGTAACGATGTTTTAATTTTTCAGAATGAAAGCGTATGTCATTTTATTTATTTGACATCGTGTAAATCACAGTTCAAGTGTATCTTCGACATTTAACTTGGATTTCATTCTTCTATTGTTCAGGAATCCATTGATTTAGCTTTTAACAAGTCAAACACTACAAAAAAAATTGTCAATTAACGAGGGCTAATAACTCTTGATAATTTTCTCCTCGCTAAGTTTAACGAGGGCAATCACAGACCCTCGATGTTAGCAAGGGCAAATGCACCCTCGATATTAGCGAGGGTTACCCTCACTAAAGTGAAAATTATAAAATTTTAAAATATTAGCAATTTTGTGTGGCCAAGGTTTCAAACCCGTGACCTATTGCTCATATGTGAGCTGTAATTACCATTAGGCTAGATTATATATTTTCATTTCCAATAACTATGAATCATAACGCCCTCTATAAATAAAATTAATAAAACTTATCACTGGGATAGATGACTAATTGATTATATTTTCATTTCCAATAAATATGGATCATAACGCCCTCTATAAATGAAATTAGTAAAACTATAAAATATCACAAAAAAGCTCGCAAGAGCTCAGAATCGAACCCGCAACTTGTTCCTGCTATGAAAGTGTGATAACCACTAAGCTACAAAATTATTTTATTAAATTTTTACTTCAAATAAATATGTATCATACATGTTCTGTATTTTGAACGAGGGACTATGCCCTCGCTATTAGCGAGGGGACTACACCCTCACTATTAGAGAGGGCCATTATGGTGCTTGATAAATCTCTCACTATTAATGAGAGAAAATTTATTGCTCGTTATCGCCCTCGTTAATAACAAGCTCTGAAAAACCCTCATTAATTCCAAGGGTTATCAGAACCCTTTTTAAAACCCTTGTTATTAGTGAGGGCTTTTATAGTCCTCGTTAATACCCTCATTAAATCACAACTTTGTTGTAGTGAATAGATTCGTGGCTAAACTTTTACAGACCCATTTATCGTGAATTCCTTACGACCTCAATTCAAAATTGAGAGTAATAGCAAGAGCTAAAACTGTTACTATATGGGTTTGACCTCCATTGCTATTAGAATCAGCAAGGGCTATTCCTTACCATTGGCTTCTTGCAATAAGTGGCGTTGCTAATGTTTTATTTGCAATGGCGTTGACTATTACTAAATGTATAGCAAGAGAAAACACTTGCTATTATACCTTCTTGCTAAACCTTGAGACATTAGTAAGGGTTAGCCCTTGCATTTAAATTGTACCCCACTTGTCATATTTTATTTCTTTATAGCAAGGACTGACCCTTGTCTTTAGTTATTTGTTTTATTAAAAATAAAATAAAATTAATTACGTGAATACAATTAGGCAGAATAATTAAATATTAATTTTTTTAAATAACAATTTATTGAAAATATCAAATAATTATTAAAAAAGTTATTATAACATACAAGTGTAAATTACAATTACAAATTTAAGATATACAAATTATAAACAATAAAATTGAAATGTATAAAACATACAAAATAAAGGAGCCAAAATACAAATAAAAAGATACATTTAAAATTGAATACAATGAAAATCGAATTTCTTCCACATGTAATTTTAGAGCCCTGCAAAAAAAAAAAAAAAAAAAAAAACAAAAACAAAAAAAAAAAAAAAAAAAAAAAAAAAAAACAAAAAACAAAAAATGAAAAAAACATGAAAAAAAACATAGATTGAAGTATAACACAAAATTGTATGATATTAAGAGGGAAAAAAAATTACCTGTTAGAAAGAGATCAATGGAGTGTGTGGAGAATAGAACAAAATTAATTGTGGCATTTTTCAATATTTCTTCAAAAGAAGAAATCAAGATAAATTTTCAAACCAACATATGGATAACAATGAACAAGACATCAAAATAGATGTATATATATGACATAAATATAAAATACTTACTCTTTGAAGCTCCTAAACCAAATGGAAAATCATATTTGAATCTGAAACTAGAAAAAAGAATATGAAAAGATCTTAGCATAGATGTATATTTTCTAAAAGAAAATTGGGAGAACTTATAACATGCTTGAATATATAATTACAAAACATATGTAAATCACAAACAAAATACTACATAAACTAAATAAAATGGAAAATGACCTTTATTGGATGGAGAAGCTGCAGTGAATCGATGGAAAGATGATGAAGAAAGTGAAGGGTTGGGGGTTTAAAGACATTGACAATTAATAGCAAGGTTCTTCTCTGGCTATTTGCCCAAAATTAAATGTCATTTGTTTTTGCAAGGGACACCCCTTGATATTGTTTCATGAAAAAATCAATTCTCCCGCCCTAAAATAGTTTAGAATACATTTGGCACTTATAATTAAATTAATTGATATGGATATAACAAGAGATATTCCTCGCCAAAACTAAATATGCTACAAGCAATTATTTTTGCAAGGGGCACCCCTTGCTATTGTTTCCTGAAAAAGTTAAATCTCCCGTTCAAGAAGAGTGTAGAATTCATTTGGCGCTTATTATTAAATTATTTAATAAAGATATAGCAAGAGGCATTCCTTGCAAAAATTAAATATGGCACAAACCATTATTTTCTCAAGGGACGCCCCTTGCCATTGTTTATTATAAATTAAATATATATTCAAATTATATTTATATACATTAAATTATAATATAATTTAATAGTAAATTGATTAATATTGATAAAGCAAGAGGTATTCATTTCCAAATGTATAACGAAATATTATTTGGCCAGTATTAGTAATTTTCACTTAAGATTGTTACTCGTTTTCATTTCACAAATCATAAGTATTATTTAATTAGTATTAGTGATTTTCACTAAATAGTGTTACTCGTTTACATTTCACATGTATTACTTGGTCATTATTAGTTATTTTTACTAAACAATATTACTTGTTTACGCTTCACGTGTATTACTTGATTATGATTAATGATTTTCACTTAAAATTGTTACTCGTACACTTCACAAGTATTATTTAGTTAGAATTAATAGTTTCTACTGAGTGACGTTACTCGGTTCAGTTCACAAGAACTACTTGGTGACTATTAGTGATACTCAAGCTAAACAGTTTTACTCGTTTACAACTCATAAGTATCACTTGATTAGTATTATTGATTTTCACTAAATAATGTTAGTAGAGTCGGTCCTGCGAATTGAGGGGTCCGGTACAAAAAGAAAAATATTATTAAGCTCTTCATATTTTGTGTAATAAAAAAAAATAAAATTAGAAATATGAAGACAAATTCATAATTATACGAATAAATGAGGTGAACAATAACGAAATATGTTATATTTTAATGTAATTGTTTTTAAATTTATCCATATTTCAAAAGGAAAAAAAAGAATATAGTTCAATATTAAGAAAAAAATACAAAATATGCATAAAAATAATTTTAAGAAATGAAAAATTGAAAGTTAATAAAAGAAGAAAGAAATAATAAACTTTGTTTAAATAATTTAAGTAAAAAATATTCCTTTAAATTCAATTTGAAAATTAATAAAGAAGATTCCTTTAAATTTCAATTTGAAATAATAAACTTGGTCTAAATAGTGTTACTCGTTTCACTTCACAACTAAACAATCTTTACTAGTTTATATTTCACGAGTATTATTTGGTCAGTATTAGTGGTTTTTAATGAACAGTGTTACTCCTTTGCTCTTCAAAAGTAATACTTAGTCAGTATTAGTGTCTTTCACTAAACAAATGTACATTTTCATTTCACACGTATTACTTGGTCATTATTTGTGATTTTCACTTAACGTTGTTACTTGTTTACACTTCACATGTATTACTTGGTCAGTATTAGTAGTTTTCACTGAACATTGTCAATCATTTACAGTTCACAAGTATTACTTGGTTAATTTTAGTGGTTTTCTATGAATTGTGCTACTCATTTTCACTTCATAAGTATTACTAGATTATGTTCAATAGTTTTCTCTAAATAGTGTTACTCGTTTTTATTTCACTATAAAAAATGCGCATTTTACTGATGGAATTTAGCGACGGTTACAAGTAGTACTTGTTTAAATGAAATGTATTACTTGTTAAATGAAAAGTATTACTTGTTTAAATAGAAAAGTGGTACTTGTTTAAATGAAAAGTAGTACTTGTTTAAATGAAGGGTAGTACTTGTTTAAATGAAAGGTATTGTTTATTTAAATGAAAGGTATTACTTATTTAAATGAAAAGTAGTACTTGTTTGAATGAAAAGTAGTACTTATTTAAATAAAAGTAGTACTTGTTTAAATAGAAAAGTGGTACTTGTTTAAATGAAAAGTATTACTTGTTAAATGAAAAGTATTACCTGTTGAATGAAATGTATTACTTGTTTAAATAGAATTTTAGTACTTGTTTAAATAGAAAATTAGTACTTGTTTAAATGAAAAGTTGTAATTGTTTAAATGAAAAGTGAAAGTGTGTGTGCGTGTATTTTCAGAGTGTTGTTGAAAATGTTGTGAAACATATAAAATAACATATGACAGCGGAAGTATAAAAACACAGTGCAAAGGATTTCCAAAATTGTGTATGGTCTATAATCAGACTATACGAACCTCATGGTTAAAAACATCACTATAACAAGTAGTGAGATACACACAAATCTCTTACAAGATCCTAAAAGGTGTAGTGAAAAACCACACACCAAAAATCAATCTATTCAATCAAGTAACTAGTGATCTTATTCAACTTAAAACTTGATCTAATAAGATAAACACAATACTGATGGGAGAGAATGTATTCCCTTGACCAGTACAAATAGAATAACAACGACCCTCACACTCCTACAAGAAACAATCACTCGGTTGTGTTTTGGATGTTACTCTCTTAAGTTTGGAGTAGAGCAAATGTGATTTCACTTTTAACTCAAACTTGAATGTCCACCAATGCAGTCTATTTATAAACATTCGAACCAACTGCATTGTCCTATCCACTTGGTGTGGACAACCTTGAATATCTCCTCCACTATCTCCATGATCTTGGTGTAACCACCCATGATCTTTCTATTCTCACTCCATCAATGCAACCGCTTGACAATATCCGAAATTGTCTTCAACCTGCAATGTAGGAAACATAGAAAAACACATCTAATAAAACGGAGTCAGTGTTAGGAGAAAGGACAAATTTAAGATGTTGTGCAGAATGTTGTCCAACATCTGAAACAACATATGTGCAACATCAATAAAAAGTATTAGTTGTCTAAATGAAAGGTATTACTTGTTTAAATGAAAAGTATTACTTGTTAAAATAAAAAGTAGTACTTGTTTAAATGAAAAGTAGTACTTGCTTAAATGAAAAGTAGTACTTGTTTAAATTAAAAGTATTACTTGTTTAGATAGAAAGTAGGGCTTTTCTATAGTCAGGAATGGTTTTGCCCTTCTTGACGTTAGACGTCCAATAAAAGGTTGCCACATCATTTAACTTCGCCATGGGCGATATTGTTTCGCCATAAGACTAAATAATTAATTTATTTAATAAAAATAATGAAATTACTGAAATATCCTTACAATATTTTTTTTAATAAAAAATACAATATTCATAAATTTAAAAATTTTAGTCCACGATCCCGAACTCGGCCCTCCCCATCTCCTCCACAATCTGGGTCTAGGTTGGGTCTAATTCTGTTGGGATTATACTAGAAAGTATGCTTTTACTTTGTAAAATCAAAACTGAATTTCGGACTTATTTACTGAAATAAATTGTTTATCACTGATGCTTTAAATATCATCGAATGTTACATATATTTCTTTTTATATGATTGTTCAATAAATCGTACATGTTACATTGTAGTTAATTTAGTGATACCAGATCACAGAAGATAAAATTAACAGTCCCTTGTAACTAAAAGTACGCCATTCACGACCTAGATGGAAATGAACAACCCATCATGAAAGGTTGAAATGTAAAGCTCGGATTGGCTTGTCTTGACCAAGAGATTACACTAGTGCATGACTGATGCACTGAATAGGACCTACAGGAGGATAAATTCTTCAGAACTGAACAAGGAAGAATTAGACCTCAGTGGTTCGTTATTTCTTAATCTTCGTTCCTTAAATAGGATCACGTGTGATTGGTAACTATTGCTTTGACTTATCATGGGTAGAGAATCAACGAGATTCAATACTTTTTATCTTGGGCAATATTATTGGTCACATGTGATTGCTAGTATTTATTACGGAGAATCGTGTGCAAGTACACTTGTTTGATTTGCCCCCTTGGGAGGTTCATAAGCTTTATCATACCAAATCTTGCAAGTGGAATTAGTTTCCGGTATGGATAATAATGTTGAACCGTTCCTTGACCAAGGACAAAAGATATTAATTAACGGAAAGCTATTTCAGTGGCTTGAATTAATTAATGGACTAGATAATCTTAAACACGGGAAATAATAACCGGGAGTCATATTTACTGTAATATGGGTTAAGATGGATAGTGCAATATTAATTATGTAGTGGGATTAATTAATATTTATGGGCTTGAATAATATTGTGGCTCAATATTGATAATTCAAGATCCATTGGAAGGTCCAATCTTAATTCTCCTAAAGGCCCCCTAAGTAGCCCAACATATAGTCCAATAACTAAAAAAGGTGTTTAAAATAAAATAAATACTGTTGCTTAATTTTTCCATTATTTTCAAAATTTATGGATAAAAGGGGAGAAAGATTTTCTTTGAATTTTGTTATGGAATGAAGATATGTATTCTTGGAATACAAGATTATCTCATTAAATTCAAGAAATCTCCCACTTGGTTATTCATGAAGATAATTTGAAATTTTTTTGAAATATAAAAGGGCAAGAAAGATTTTCTTGATTTTCTTGAAAAGATATTATGGAAGATATGTATTTCTTGAAATACAAGAATATCTCATAAATTCAAGAAGATCCAAATCTTGGAATCTTTTTATAATTTTGAAAATATCCCATAACAAAAAAGTAGGTGGGATTTTGTGGAATATTATAATTATGGGAAAAAGAATATAGGAGATATATTCAAGATTTTTTGGAGATCAAGAAAAGATTTTCCCACATTATTTTCTACCCAAAATTTCGACCACCTATGCTCTATAAATAGGGGATGACTCTTTCATTCCCAAGTACAATTCCATGTGTTGAAAAAATTAGTAAATCCACAAAGGTGGTGCAACACAATTTATTTTCCTTTTGTTAATTGTTCACAAGTGTCCTACCACCGGATAGTCGAGCATGGACTAAGGGAATACTTGGGAAGTTCTTTCGGTGAGTCTTATCAGCCAGACCATTGCCGTCCCAAGAGGAATGCGTTCACGTAAACTCGTAGAATTCATATCGTAGGATTTACGTGAATTAATTATATGCATGATTTGTTGTTGGATTATTATTTGAATTAATATAGGATTAATTCATGCTAGTAATAATTATAAGAATTAAATTTGTATTTAAATATTCATCCCGAATAGATCTGTGCAACTTATTTCCCCAACAAAGCGGTATCGAGCCCGGTTTGAGACTCTGAATTTTTTAAATTATAATTTAAATTGACATTAAATTTGAAATTGGATAGTAGAATTGATAGATCATTTTTTATCCGGTATCATGGAATTTAATGTGTTTATTTTACGCATGCATATAAATTGTGGTTTTTAATTCGATTAGTTAGGATTCGTTTTGCCTCGCGTGAGAAAATCCACAGTAGATTAGGATTTGTTTGATTTGATAAATGTAATAGACTAGTCTAGATCTAGGTTTATTTATTTTTTGTAAATAAATTGTAACCGGATCGGAAAACGAAGACCGAGATTTAAGAATTAAAGGATAAAATCCGTAACCCGGGCGTGAAGGCGCAAGCTTAAACGCGCTAAGGGAGGCACGACGACGCAGACGCGCGCAGTGCACGCTTACTGGCGGGGGCGAGGCCGAGGGCCGAAGCGGCGGAGGACTCTTGCCACAAGACGGGCGGGCGCGACAAAGACGCGCTGACCGCGGCGCGAGCGGATCGGGCGGGCAGAGGCGATGCTGCTGGCCGCCGAAGTTCCGCGGTGAGGCAAGGCCGCGAGGTGCTGGCGCGCTGACTGATCTGGGGTTTTCTTGACTGGCCGAGGCATGCCGAGGCACCGCGGGCGAGGCCGCCGAGGAGCTTCGAAGGGGGGCGGTCGGATCTTGGCGTGCATCATTGCGAAGCTACTTGGCGTGGCGTTTCGAGACGAAGTACTTTTCGAGACGATCGAGTGGGATAAATTCAAGAAGGCGTTTCTTCAAAATCAAGCCAAGAAAAATAAAACCATGACAATTGGATAATTTGTGCCCAATATGTTTATTTTTATGCTTTGCTTGATTTATTATTGTGTTATCTTATGCTTTATTTAATTTGTTTAAATGTGTTTGCATGAGAGTTGCCCAATGAAAAATCTCACCGTAAAAAATTACTAAGTATGTTTAAATAATTAATTGACAATTTTATTCTGGATAATAAAATTGAATTAATTTTGACCTCCATGATTTATTTATTTGTGAATTCTTTTGGAGAAATTCCCCCCACGTGACGGTCAAAAGTTAGCTTTCACATGAATGAATTCCAAATGGATGATTGTGGATTATTACTAGTGGCAACGATGACCCTCCCCACGAGGCTCGATCAAAGCGAAATAATAATCCTGTATTTAATCATGGTTATTACTTAGGTATAAAATTGATATGCATATACTTCCCCGAAGTCCCTGTCAATTTTATATTGGTCAAGTGAGAGCCAACTATTAATCTGGATATTAAAGGCTTGTAATTGTTCTTGTTTGTAACCTGCTTGAATGTGTTTAAATAATGACCCACCCCACGTGGCTTATTTAAACTGTTTTGAGATGTTGGCTGATGCATGTTCATATTTTTTTGAGATTTTAATATGATGCATGTGATCGAACCTTGTGATATACTTGTGCTTATGCATATAGTTATTTATTTCAGTTCAGCATGTCGTAACTTTTTAATCCAATGTTAATATACTTAAAGTCAATACAATATGTATGGAAAATATATTGATTGGAAACGAAAAATTATTGTCCTAACTGCACAAAAGCACAAGTGGATTCTTGACACACCAAAATCAGATGAGACAACTGACGGGTCAAAAACACGAGACTCGTCAGATCACCTTGCGAGAGATGTCGTCGCTAAAAATGGTGGAGGGCAAACCCGAAAAGGATTACGTCCTCAAAATTGATGGCCCATCTGAACAAACTTGAGGTTCTGAGTGCAGATTATAATCTGGAGACTCGGATGAATTTGGTACTTCACTCTCTGCCCAAAAGTTTCTGAGCATTTTGGCCTCGCTAGCTGATTTGTTGCAAGCTTTGGTCTCGACAGAGATGTTGATGGGGCACCAAACTCAAGCTTTGACGGCAAATGGTCTGTCTTCATTTTCTAGGCCAAGGGAAGGCAAGAAGAAGAAGATGACCAAAATCCATAAGCAATAAAACTCAACTGTTGCCATAAGGGCAATGGTAAGATGAGGAATGCTTGTGGTGTCAAGGAAAAATCCAAAGAGGAAGTGCTTAAACAGCGGTAAGGACAATGGAGGTTTGCCTGTTCCAACCCCAAAAGGGCAGGAAAGAAAGGTAATTCTCACGCACTAATTGTTGAAACTTGTTTAGCGGCGTATACTTCTCATTCGTGGGTAGTTGATACGGGATCCACTAATCATGTTTTCTTCACGGGTTCAAACTGATCCGACAACTTAGTGGCAGTGAGATCCTCATCACACTGGGCGATGCTACGAGAGTGGCAGCTGAAGCAGTGGGAGAAGTGCACCTGTCTTTTGAAGACAGAGTTCTAATTTTAAGAGATGTTCTTTATGTTCCCAGATTTAGAAAGAATTCACTTTCAGTTTCTAAAATTCTGTTAATAGACACTTAGTTTCTTCTAATAAGAATGAAATCATTTCTTGAAATGATGAGTGTATCTGTTATGGGACATTGATGGAAAATCTCTATACAATTAACTGTGCACACCACTCACTTAAATGCATCCTATAACACATCAATCAAGTTTTCGATAAAAAGAAAAATGAACGCAAAAACACTTCTATGGCATCTAAGATTAGGTCATATAAATCGAAAAGAGGATCCAAAGGTTGGTGAAAGGCGGTTTCTTTGGAGTTTCTCCAAGTTGAACCAATTCAACTGCGAATCATGTTTGGAGGGTAAAATGACCAAGAGGGCATTTGGAGCCAAGGGAATAGAGCAAAGAAGTGTTAGAAATCGTTCACACGGATGTATGTGGTCCAATGTCAACCAAAGAAAGAGGAGGTTATGAGTATTTTGTCACTTTTATTGATGATTACTCAAGAATACGGTTATATTTTTCCTTATGAAGCATAAACTGAGACCTTTGATAAATTCAAAGAATTTAAGGCTCAAGCAGAGAATCATAGGGAAAAACATATCAAGTCTCTACGATCTGATCGTGGAGGCGAATACCTCAGCTATGAGTTTTTGAACTACTTATCTGATGAAGGGATTGCATCCCAGCTCACTGCACCCGGAACCCCTCAACAAAACGGGGTTGCAGAGCGAAGAAACATAACTCTTTTGGAAATGGTTAGATCTATGATGAGTTATGCGGATCTTCCCAAGACGTTACGGGGGTCATGCCTTTGAAGCAATGACCTACATTTCGAACTTGGTGCCATCCAAATCGGTTCCCAAAACTCCCAAAGAATTGTGGACCGGGCGCAAGCCTAGTATGAGACACATGAGGATTTGGGGGTGTCCGGCCTACGTGTTGGACAAGGAAGCCGGAAAATTGGATCCTCGATCAGAATTAAGGTTGTTTGTGGGATACCCCGAGGAACAAAAAAAGGGTGTATGTTCTATGGTCCCGAAGATCAAAAGGTGGTAATAAGCACCCACTTTAGATTTTTGGAAGAAGACTATATGAACGAAAGAAGACCCAGAAGTGAGATTACCTTAAATGAGTTAAGAGGGCTAGCCTCAATGCCAACTGTACAAGATGATATACCAAACGATACACTTACACAATCGAAACCTCGTCATAGTGGAAGGGTTGTTAAACAGCCCGAGAGATTCATGGGAATAGGAGAGTCCTCGGACTTGATTCCCGGACAAGATGAATCAGACCCATGGACATATGACGAGGCAATCCAAGACAGGGATGCAGATTCTTGGCAAACAACAATGAAAGCCGAAATGGGTTCTATGTTTCATAACAGAGTGTGGGAGCTAGTCGAACCACTTAATGGGGTCAAACCCATTGGTTGCAAGTGGGTGTATAATAGAAAAAGAGGACCGGATGGGAAGGTGGAAACCTTCAAAGCAAGACTCATGGCGAAAGGTTATACTCAGAAAGAAGGGATCAATTGTGAGGAAACTTTTTCGCCCGTAGCCATGCTTAAGTCCATCCGAATTCTCTTATCGATTGCTGCACATCTCGATTTTGAAATCTGGCAAATAGTTGTCAAGACAGCTTTCCTTAACGGAAGTCTTGATGAAGAGATCTATATGCAACAACCCCAAGGCTTCATTGAAAAAAGCCATGAACACCTAGTTTGTAAGCTCAAGAAGTCCATTTACGGACTCAAACAGGCATCCAGAGCTTGGAACCAATGTTTTGATCATGTTATAAAGTCTTATGGGTTCGATCAAAATGAGTTCGAAAGTTGTGTGTACAAAAAGTGTGTCGGAACGCATTGGTATTCTTAGTACTATCGTGAGCGACATTTCGATCATCGGGAATGATGTAAAGGTGTTATCAGACGTAAGGGCATGGCTTTCAAAACAGTTTGATATGAAGGACTTAGGGGAAGCCGCACACATCCTTGGGATCAAGATTACTCGAGATCGCAAGAAAAGGATGATAGGCTTATCACAAGCTTCATACATAGACACTGTCTTGAAACGATTCAGCATGCTAGATTCCAAGAAAGGCTTCGTACCTTTCAGACATGGAATCCATCTATCCAAGAAAATGTGTCCTATGACGCAAAAGGAGATAGATGAAATGAGAGGCATTCCTTATGCTCCGGCTGTCGGAAGCCTTATGTATACAATGCTATGTACGAGTCTGGATATCTGCTTTGTCGTAGGCATGGTGGCAAGATATCAAAGTAACCCGCAGAAAGAGCATTGGACGGCAGTTAAGAACATTTTGAAGTACCTGAAAAGAACTCGGGATAGAATGTTGATTTATCAGTCAGATAGTCCAATCCCCATCGGCTACACGGACTCGGATTTCCAATCAGACATAGACTCCAGAAAATCTACCTCCGGTAGTGTGTTTTGCATGGGGGGAGGAGCCGTGACATGGAGAAGCGTCAAGCAGAAATGCGTCGCAGATTCTACCATGGAAGCCGAATATGTAGGCTGCTGCAGGAGGCAACAAAAAAGCGGTTTGACTCAAGAACTTCCTAGTGGGCTTGAATGTGGTTACGAATTTCCCAATGAGAATCGCATTTATTGTGACAATGGGAAGCGATTTGCAAATTCAAGGGAACCAAGAGCCCACAAAGCCAGCAAACACATTAAAAGGAAATACATTCTTATAAGAGATATCGTTAAGAGATGAGATATAGATGTGGGAAAGATAGCGTCAGAAGACAACCTAGCAGATCCATTCACAAAGGGTCTGCCCCTGAATACATTCGAGGGACATGTGGAAGGAATGGGTGTCAAGACCATTGCCAATCTGCTTTGAGTATAAGTGGGAGAAATTATTAGGTTCGTGTAGGTGACATTAGATGTCACGAATTAGGAACTACACGAGACATGTTGTAGTATACTTAAAAGCAGACTTTGAGTATAAGTGGGAGATTGTTGGGATTATACTGGAAAGTATGCTTTTACTTTGTATAATCAAAACTGAATTTTGGACTTATTTACAGAAATAAATTGTTTATCACTGATGCTTTAAATATCATCGAATGTTACATATATTTACTGCATAACTGTTCAATAAATCGTACGTGTTACATTGTAGTTAATTTAGTGATACCAGATCACAGAAGATTAAATTAACAGTCCCTTGTAACTAAAAGTACGCCATTCACGACGTAGATGGAAATGAAGTGTAAAGTTCGGATTGGCTTGTCTTGACCAAGAGATTACACTAGTGCATGACTGATGCACTAAATAGGACCTACAGGAGGACAAATTCTTCAGAACTGAACAAGGAAGAATTAGACCTCAGTGGTTCGTTATTTCTTAATCTTCGTTCCTTAAATAGGATCACGTGTGATTGGTAACTATTGCTTTGACTTATCATGGGTAGAGAATCAACGAGATTCAATACTTTTTATCTTGGGCAATATTATTGGTCACATGTGATTGCTAGGATTTAATACGGAGAATCGTGTGCAAGTACGCTTGTTTGATTTGCCCCCTTGGGAGGTTCATAAGCTTTATCATACCAAATCTTGCAAGTGGAAATTAGTTTTTAGGTATGGATAATAATGTTGAACCGTTCCTTGACCAAGGACAAAAGATATTAATTAACGGAAAGCTATTTGGTGGCTTGAATTAATTAATGGGCTAGATAATCTTAAACACGGGAAATAATAGCAAGGAGCCATATTGGTATAATATGGGTTAAGATGGATAGTGCAATATTAATTATGTAGTGGGATTAATTAATATTTATGGGCTTGAATAATATTGTGGCTCAATACTGATAATTCAAGATCCATTGGAAGGTCCAATCTTAATTCTCCTAAAGGCCCCCTAAGTAGCCCAACATATAGTCCAATAACTGAAAAAGGTGTTTAAAATAAAATAAATATTGTTGCTTAATTTTTCCATTATTTTTGAAATTTATGGATAAAAGGGGAGAAATATTTTTTTTGAATTTTGTTATGGAATGAAGATAAGTATTTTGGAATACAAGATTATCTCATTAAATTCAAGAAATCTCCCACTTGGTTATTCATGAAGATAATTTCGAAATTTTTGAAATATAAAGGGCAAGAAAGATTTTCTTGATTTTCTTGAAAAAATATTATGGAAGATATGTATTTCTTGAAATACAAGAATATCTCATAAATTCAAGAAGATCCAAATCTTGGAATCTTGCGTATAATTTTCGAAAATATCCCATAACAAAGAGTAGGTGGGATTTTGTGGAATATTATAATTATGGGAAAAATAATATAGGATATATATTCAAGATTTCTTGGAGATCAAGAAAAGATTTTCCCACATTATTTTCCACCCAAAATTTCGACCACCTATGCTCTATAAATAGGGGATGACTCTTTCATTCCCAAGTACAATTCCATGTGCTGAAAAAATTAGTAAATCCACAAAGGTGGTGCAACATAATTTATTTTCCTTTTGTTAATTGTTCACAAGTGTCCTACCACCGGATAGTCGAGCAAGGACTAAGGGAATACTTGGGAAGTTCTTTCGGTGACTCTTATCAGCCAGACCATTGCCGTCCCAAGAGGTACGTTCACGTAAACTCGTATAATTCCAGCATGCGTCGGATCTGAGTCCTAGTCAGGGTTTGGGTTCAGGTTAGGTTTGGGTGCGGGTCGATGTGGGTTCAGGTTCGGTCTGGGTCCGAATTTGGATTTTGGTCGGGGTTTGGGTCTAAGTCTAGGTCGAGGTGCAGGCGGGGTTCGCCTGGTCTGGTCGGGTCGAGGTCGAGGTTGGGTCCGATCCAGTGTCGAGTTATGGGTCTGGTCGAGGCGGTCTGATCTGGTCAGGATTCGGGTCCGAATTTAGGTTCGTGTTCATGTTTGGGCCGGGTTCGGGCCCGGGTCTGGTGCGGTCCGTGTCTGGGTTCGGGTCAGTATTCGGTTCTGGATTGGTCCGGGTCCGTGCCGTGTGGGTCCGGGATAATTTTTCATTTTATAATATTAATTTAGTTTATTTGTAGGGCGATGTAGTGTGATTGCAGTATGCACATCTCAAACGCACTAGTGCAAAGTGCAATCATTTAAAATTAAAATTATACGTTGAATCAACGATCTAATGATAATCAAAGGATTTTCTGATGTTAGGAAGGGCGAAGATGTTCCTGACTGTAGAAGATCCCTAGAAAGTATTACTTGTTTAAATGAAAAGTAGTACTTGTTTAAATAAAAAAGTATTACTTGAGCATTATAGTAGTTTTCACTGAACAATGTGTCTCGTTTTCACTTCACAAGTATTACTTGGTTAGAAATCGTGGTTTTCCCTGAATAGTGTTACTCGTTTACACTTTACAAGTATTACTTTGTTATTATTTACAGTTTTTGGTAAATATTGATAGTTTTCATCACTACACTAAAATTCCAAACTAAAAATTTGTTTAGTTTTTTTTATGTTAAAAATTAATTTTCTTGGACTCTACAATGGATAATGGATATAAGAAAAGATGTTTGAATTGTTATCTTGATTTAGACGGCTGTAATAATGAATTTGTTAATTAATTTTGAAGTGTATTTTTATTATAAGATATTGATACGTAGTAAATAACTCTCATTTAGATGAAAAAAAAAAACGAAACCGACTACTCCCTGCCTAGGCGGCCTAGGTGCTAGGCGGTCCAAATCTGTCCTACTACCGACTATCGATTTTCGACTTCTGCATCGTTGCATAAAATATTCAATTTAAAATTAATTTTTAATTAAAAATAATGTAAAGAAATAAAAAATTAAAGAAATTCTAAACACCGAATTATATGATAACTCCATAATATAATAACAAAATTAATTAATAAAATTATTGACTCACATAACTTTTTTTAGTATTATAAAAAAATAATTTAAAATAAAATAGAATATCTATTTTTTTTTTCAAGCGATTTTTTATTAATAAAAAAGAAATAAAAACACGCTTCATGCAAGGAACAACTCTCGGCACTTGTGAGTAACTTTTATTTTTATTTATTGCGTATATTTAATGATATTATTTTGATTTAAAAATATTCTATATATGTAGATACTTTTTATTTTCATAAAATAAAAATTGTATCTATCTTAGTTATTTGATGTACTTTTTTCTAGACTCGTATATAAGTAATTTTACATGTATTAATCAATTTGAATTGGTCAATTTGGTATCCATTAATAATTTTGCAACAAAAAGCTTAATCTAAAATAAATTCCTCCTCAACAACAACTTGTCAACAAGGGAAATCTCTTGCTTTTTTATTTTATTTCAACCACTACTCAGTAGCAAGGTAAAACTCTAGCTATTTTATTTTAATAAATTTTAATTCAAAATAAATATATGATCAATAGCAAAAAATGCCCTTGCTATTTAATTTTATTCTAATTGTAGCTTAATAGCAAGGAAGAGCTCATGCTATTTTATTCTATTAATTAAAACTTTATTTTATAAGGAAAAAAGTTTCAACAACATTTGTCCCTTGTTATTCCATATTTATTTTATGTTAAAAAACTAAATTGTTGTTGGCATACTACTCTTGTTAATATTATATTTTTTTTGTAATTGGATCGTTTAGCCCGGCTTAGCTATGTAGGGTTAGGGCATACACGCCAGCCCGTTTAGTATTTATTTTCAATTACTTTTAACTACAAATACACACATATATATATATATATATATATATATAGCTGCTAAATTAAAACAAATGATAATTAAAAGAAGGATTTCACTAATAGTACCGTTATACTTTAACATACAATTGCGAAGAACCATTACAAGAGGAAATGCAAAATAAAATCATGACAAACTATTTCAAACACGTACAATCATAATCACAATTTACAACAAAATAAAACATGGAAATTAAGTTGCATGCATGCATGCTAACTGCAATTAATCCCTTCTCTTTCCATGGGAAGTTGGATTCATATCAGGAGACATGAAATTTCCGGGGTGAACTTTCTTGCTGCTAACAGTCCCACGATTCTCCGTCGTCCCGTTTTTTGCAGCACTTTGTTCCTCCAATTTCTTCATCTTGTCTTTCTGCCGCTTCTGCTGCACGTGAACGTGTGCGTAGCTTGCTCCAATAGACGACATACTTAAATTAGTTACGTAAGAATTAAATGTTGAAATATTGTTGTGTGGTTAAAAATGGGGCGATAACGATGAATTTATAGGCACAAGTATGTTGCCTTTCTGATTAAGAAAGTCACTTAACCATATATATTAATTAATGGGCACAATTAAGCGGCAGTTTATACAAGACAGTTTATTAGAAGTGGAGGGAGCGGTAAGGCATTATAATAAAAAATATTGTGTTGATGGTTTGTGCATAGTTGGACAACATATGTGGTTATAAGGCTGTCAGGAGCCTAGCTTTCAAGTTAATTTCAGCTGTTTAATTTGATATTAGTATATATATGGATAGATATGTAACCACTAATTAAGCACAACATAAAGATTGTGTTATTAATTGTCAAAGCCATGCATGTATGGGAAAAAAAATAGTGTCACTAGCAGTAGCTAGTCTTTAATTAATTATTGCTAATCCATGTATGCATGTTAAGTTGATAAGTTTGTTAATGCTAATCCTTTCACTTGTGTAGAATGAGCTCATGATCAAATATGAATGTTATTTTAATTATGACTAATGAGCATTCTCACTTCTTTTTTTTTTTTCCTTTTTTTGTTGTTGCTTGAATTAGGTTCCTGTACTTGTTAATTAAACCCGCGTGTTTTCAGTTGCAAAAATCGAGTTATTAAGAATTAGATCGACATTATATGAACTAGCTACTAAGTAGTGAGCTATATTTAAAAATAAATATGGAACAAATAAATATATGGAAACCCAATTTTAAAATACAATGATTAATATGTTTTAAAATATATAAATATAGAAAAATATGTTTTTAAATCAGTAAATGTAGGACAACCGAGCCTGAATAAGCCCAAATTGGCTTGTTATGTGAAATTTGGCTTGTTCTAATCGATTGTCCTATATTTACAGGACTTTAGAATATATTGTTCTATATTTACAAATTTTAAAACATATTGTTCTGCATTTTCAAACCCATAAAATTATTGTCTTTAAAACACAACTCCCCTAATTACTATTCTAAAAAAAAAATTATTTCCTTCCCCTCCCGCCCCGCGGCAACTCGAAAATACCAATAGCCAAAAGTGATCTTCTGTTTAACACTTAAATTTTAAAATAATTTGAAAATCCGTGTTATATATATTTTTATAGTTTAAGTCAATAGAGTTGTATAGGAATTGTCAATTGGAAATTATATATTGTCTTGACCTCGCAATCGTATAAAGTCCGTCCTTGACAAACCTAGACTCGTTAAGACTATGAATGTGAGGAAAATAAGGAATATCATAAGTAGTGGTTAAGATCCAACGAAATGGCTAAGTGTATCATCTTGACTTCAACGTCAGATGTGTTGTGACACCGATACCAGGACTTGGAAATCATTGCAGCTATTATGATAAATCTTAACGAATTCTTTGCTCACAAGAATCGTAAAATGAGTCAGATAGCCATACAAAATTTGTTCTCGTAAAGAATGACATTACGAGGTGTCAAGAAGAAGACCGACAAACGAAAATGCTTGATTGCGCTTTGAGAAGACATCGGAGATCAGCCTGTCCCAAACCTAAAAAACCGAGTTAGCAAAGTGCAAAGCTTATATATATTGATTACTGAAATTTCAGGTTGGCTTGGATCCCTGTTCCATTTCCATATTTCATCTACTATTTCACAATCTAGATTAATGACAAGTGTTCATCTCACATTCTCTACAAATATTTTGTTTGGAATAAGATTTGGTAGGAATTAATTAGTATTGCTTAAATAAATGCAATTTCCTAAATAGATTATCTTGTTATGTTAGGCTGTTATTCTCGTATTTGTAGAGAATGTGAAATGTACACTTGTCATTAATCTAGATTGTAGAATAGTAGATGAAATAGGGAAATGGAACAGGGGATCTAAGCCAATTTCCAGTTCGTTCCGCATAATCAAATTCAGTTCTATTTCACTTTGGTATAATGCATCAAAAGACCCCTGAATTACCACTTTTTGTTTCGAAAGACCCATAAATTATTTTATGTTTTAAAAATCCCTTAAATTATCAATTTTTGTTTCGAAAAGCCCCTGAATTATATTTTTATTAGCTAGCTTAATGTTTTTCGATAAAGTATGACACATTAACTCCATTTCAATGGTATTATTTTTAGATCCTCAAAATAATAAAAAAAAAAAAACGTCTCTAACAAACTCTAAATTAAAAAAAGAGCCTTATAAAATAAAAAAAGTGATAGTTTAAAGGCTTTTTTAAATAAAAAAAATAGTTCAAGGGCCTTTCGAAATAAAAATTAATACTTTAATAATTTTTTAAAATAAAAAATAATTTTGAAGCCTTTTGAAATAAATTGTGATAATTCAAGGGTCTTTTAATGCATTATATCTTTCACTTTTCACATATTCATCTATTTAAATTATAACATCATACACCTGCTAAATGTAAATTTTTGTTAATTTTAAATAATACACAAGTGGAATCCTATATATAAATACTGAAACACGAGATGATAATATGATATTATGGTGCATCCTATTAGACTTTAAAATTCGGGGAGTAGGTCTCATGTACCAATAAGTGAACCATGTAAATTAAATGTATTTTTTTTTATTTATTTAAAATGCAATTTATTGTGTTGAAATATGTAATTTATGTTAGTGAAAATAAGTTGAATGTTTTAAATATAGATTTCGTCAATGAAAACAAGTTGCATGTTTCAATATAAATAAAAGACATTTTTAGTGAAACAACTTGCATGTTACAAAAATACACTTAAATTACATGGTGCACCTAATGTTGGGGTTATACTAGATAGTATGCTTTTTACTTTGTATACCATATTGAATTTCTGTCTTATTTACTGAAATTAAATTATTTATCACTATTGCTTTAAATGTGAATGAATATTATATATATTTACTGCATATCTGTTTAATAAATAGTAGGTGTTAAATTGTAGTTAATCTGGTGATACCAGATCACAGAAGATCAAATTAACAGTTCCCTGTAACTAAGTACAAATTCACAACCTAGATGGAAATGAACAATCCATCGTGAAAGGTTTAAGTGTAATTGTCAGATTGACTTGTCTTGACCAAAAGATTACACTTGTGCATTATGATGCTCTGAATATGACCTACAGGAGGATAAATTCTTTAATACTGAATATAGAAGAATTAGACCTCAGTTGTTCGTTATTTCTTAATCTCCGTTCCTTAAATAGGATCGTGTGAAATTAATAATTATTGCTTTGACTTATGTTGGGTAGAGAATCAATGAGATTCAATACTTTATATCTTGGGCAATATTATTATTTATATGACGATTGTTAAGATTTAATACGGAGAATCGTGTGCAAGTACGTCTTGAGTGATTTGTCCTCTTGGGAGGCTCAAAAGTTTTATCATACTAAATCTTGCAAGTGGAATTAGTTTCCGGTATGGATAATAATATTGGGCCGTTCTTAATCCAAGGAAAAAAGATACTAATTAATATGAACCTTTTAAGTGGCTCAAAGTAATTAATGGACTGGATAATCTTAAACACGGGAAATAATAACCGGGAGTCATATTACAATAATATGGGTTAAGATGGATAGTGCAATATTAATTATGTAGTGAGATTAATTAATATTTATGGGCTTGAATAATATTGTGGCTCAATATTGATAATTCAAGGTCCATTGGAAGGTCCAATCTTAATTCTCCTAAAGGCCCCTTTAGTAGCCCAAAGATAAAGTCCAATAACTGAAAAAGGTGATTAAAATAAAAGAAATATTGTTGCCTAATTATTTCCTATTTTTCAAAAATAATAAGGAGGAGAGAGAAAAGAGTTTCCTGATTTTCTTGGAAAGATTTTATGGAATAAGTATTCTTGGAATACAAGTTTATCCCATAAATTCAAGAAAAATCAAAGATCTTATTTCTTCCTTTATTTAGTGAATTTTTTGAAAATAATATAGTATTGGGGAAGAAAAGATATTTTGTAAATATTATGAAAATAGAATATATGAGATATATTCAAGATTGTATTTTGGGAAGATACAAAGAAATTTTCTAACCCTAATATTGCTCAAAATTCTCGCCCCTCTTGTATCTATATATAGGGGATGAATTTTTCATCCCCAACATAAATGTGTTGGAAAAATTAGAAATCCACAAAGGTGGTGCAATAATTTTTCTCTTTTACTTTTGTTAATTATTTGAAGGAGATTTCTCCACCGGGATATCAAATAAGGACGTGGGAATACTAGAGAAGGTCGTTGGATTTGTGCATCCATATTCCTTTGTTGAATCCGCAAAAAGGTACGCCTTACGTAACTCCTAGAAATCCGCATGTGTAGGATTTACGTGGAAATTTTTTACGCAATTAATATAGAATTTATTCATGCTATTAATAATTAAATTAATTTAAATTGCACCTCGAATAGATCCGGACACCCTATTTCCCAACACCTAATACATACAAGACTTTTGGAGTTTAAACCGTAGATGGTCCCGTAACTTTGGCCTCAAATAGATCCAATCCGATAACTTTTGTTGTCGTCAATTTAGTCTCAATATCTTTGACAATGTCCAATTTAAGTTCCAAATCCGCCGAAAAATTCAAAATTACGTCGTTTCACCAATTGAATTTAGAATTTTCCGTCGCGATTTTGATTGGACTGCCACATATGATTTTTTTCTACACTTGAAACTATAGGTCATAAAATTTATAAAACAAAATGATTTGATTCTATGATGTGTAATTCCAAGTTTGAAAATAAATTAAAATATTACATGTGACAGTCCAGCTACTCCCTCGGCCGAAAAGCCCAAATGCAATCAACAAATCGATGGACTTCAGACTTAAATTTGACACTGTCAAAAATATTAAAAATAAATAAAAAAAAAACAATTATGAAATTAAATGTATTTGAGGTCAAATTTATGGAACAATTTGTGATACCAACTCCAAATTCTGATTATCTGATTGTTAGAATGTTGGGTCAGCTAAGTTTGATTTCTTTCCCAAGCACACTACTCATGGCCATGGAGTATATTTAAAAAGAATGGATTACTAATAGGTTCAATCCAACACATTTATTGTTTTTAGGTATCAACTTTTAAAATTATTACTATTAGGTTCCAAAATTAATTGAATGGACATAAACTCCTATTTTTTTGTCTTCTTGCTCCTATTTTATGTCTTGTGTCTATTTTTATTTATTTATTCATATTTTGTCTATTTTCCTTTATTTATTTCTAGTTTTTGGATATATCTTGTACAATAATTTAAAATAGGATATTTTCCTTTATTTAAAATAGGATGATAATTTATAATAGGATTATGTTATGTATACATATTCAAAATTTCATATTTAAATCAACAAAAATACTAAATTTTACATATATAAATAAATAATTTACATATTTTCATGGATATCCTAACTAAATTTACATATTTTTGTCTTCTTCATCATGCACATATGCACAAATATGCATGCACATATGTACAAATATGCATGCACATATACATCAATACATGAACATATGCATAATTTCATGATATTATGCATTCTCCAGAAATTCTAACCATTTTCTCTCATTTACAAACTTCATTTCTTTAATCCCACTTTTCCACAAAACCATTCTTGGACCTTGCTCCATTCATGGTGGAAATTTTGCAAATTCAAACACAAAATTTCTCAAATTTCTCAAATACAAACATGATTTCTCATTTCTCAAATTTTTGCCCATGAGAAAATCTGGAAAAAAAAAAAAAAACTAAAGAAAACCCAGAATGCACAAATCTGTACAAAAAAAACAGGGTCAGATTACACAGATCTGGCAGCATAATGAACAAGAACAAGAGTCAAAATGCACAGATTTGTTCAACCAACACCACCACCAGACACAATTCTGTAATAAAACAAAATAGGGCTAAATTATTCTGATTCACAAACTAGTCGTTCGCTGCTGCCGCCGCCGTTGCACTGCCTCGCCTAAATCCCTACAAATCTCTCTAGTGTCGTTTCCGTCTGAAACGGGCACGGCACGACACGGCGGCGCCCAGGCACGGCACGACGTTGGTGGAATCGCTCTCCATCGAACTCAAATCGACCAGCTTCTTCGTCTGGGGGAGTTCGTCTTGGGGGTGCCGCGACTTCTGGTCTGGAGGGCCGCGTATCTGGTTTGAGAGGCTGCAACGTGGAGACGGAGGGTAGTGGGTTTTTGGGGAAGAGGGTAATGGAGTGGAGATTTTGGTTGGGTTGTAGAATTTGGGGATTGGGTGTTGGGAAGAAGACATTTTGGATTTTATGGGGGGGATTTGGGTGGATTTGTGTGGGGATTTTGATTGGGAGGCAGAATATTAAGAGAGGAGTACTTATAGGTCCTAATTGGTACTATAAATTACTTATAGGTCCACATTCTAAAAATAAATACTAGTAGGTCCAATGATCTATAGGTGAAAGACTCATTTGCCCTTTTTTCTCTCTCTCTTCCTTTTTCTCACATTTTCTTCCTTTTTTTTAACAAATTGCTCCCCCACCCAAAAAACATCCCCCTCCCCATTCATTTTATTATTTAAACTGTTTATAAATTGTTTAAAATTTCTGCATTTTTTTTTTGCCAATTCATTTTTTGCCCATTCAAATTGTTTATCAATCTCAAAATTAAAAGAGTTGCAAGCTTCATATCTAAAAATTAAAATCTCAAAATTCATATAAAAATTAGAATATTACAGAAATTTACATATCAAAATTGAAAAAATTTACATATCTAAAACATACAATTACAATCTCAAAATTTACATATCATCGTTTTTATTACGTGAACATGTTCAACAAAACACATGAACATGTTCATAGAAAACATGAATAGGTTCATCCATTATTTCAAATTCTCACCCTCAGAAATCTTCATAAAAATGGATCTTCAAATCTTCAAAAAACTTCCATATCAACAAACCAGATCTTCATAAAAAATCTTTAAATCTACAACTTTCAAACCCCATAAACCCAGATAAAATAAATTCTTACAGATTCCATTAACACAAAAAATACAAGAATGTATGAACCAGATTTAAAACCCAAATTCAAAACTCAGATTCAATTCAAATCACAAACAAAACAAAAAATAATTGTTACAGAAATCGCCGCAACAACCATCGGCCACCACTGCCGTCCCGTCACCACCGCCCAAATTCCTAAACTTACAGAACTTGAATATGCAACATCAAGATCCAAAGAATATAAAATAAAAGCAGGTATATCCTTCCACAAGCTTCAAACCCTACCTAGAAAAACTTCCATTGAGTTCGGATCTTAAAAAAACCAAGTAAAACAGTATAAATAGGAAAATCCAAAAAAAACCCAAATCCGCCTCACCGCCACCGTTTACGCCCAACACCACCACAAACCAGATCATTCGCCACCACGAACAACCACCACCGATAGCTAAATCCCAAAAATCGGCCATCAACCCCATGACCACCACATCGAGACGGCGGCAAAAGGGGAAAGGGGGTTCAGCGGCGGCGGCGGATTTTCTGGTGGGGGAAGGGTGATCCGCGGCGGCGGTGGAGTTTTGGTTTGAACGAAGAAAATGGGGGAGGGAGAAAATTACACTAAGCCATCCACCCCATGACCACCACATCGAGACAGCGGCAAAAGGGGGAAAGGGGGTTCAGCGGAGGCGGCGGATTTTCTAGTGGGGGAAGGGGGATCCGCGGCGGCGGTGGGGTTTCGGTTTGAACGGAAAATGGGGGAGGGAGAGAGAGCGATGGAAATTGGGGAGGGAGAGAGAGAAAATGGAGACTTAAGGGAAGCTAAGGGCATATATGGTATTTAACATCCAAAAAGTTGGATCTAGAGTAATAAAATGATGAATGGACCTATGAGTAATACATACACATGGAATGGACCTATGAGTAATTTTTTCGAATATTAATGAGGAGTTTTTTTGGGCTTTAAGGGTATATTGGGTAATTCATCATATTTTGAAATCTACTAATAATATCAAAAAGTAATTGGAACTTATTAGCAATATTATGATCATTTTGGAACCTCTCAGTAATTTTTTCATTTAAAATTAGTTTAAACCTTCGATCAGTTGTGGATAAGTTGAGAACAGCTACCATCTAATTTGAAAAAATGTTTAAGAAATTTTAGAATAGATGATATTTGCTCCCATTCAATTAAGAATATTAAATTGATAAAAAGACAAGGCATAACAGATAATGCTCTGGCCATGCCAATTTTAAATATAGACTACTAAGAATAAATCACAAATGGTCCCGTAACTTTGCCCGATTCCAAAAATAATCCTGTAAATTTTTATTTTATCAATTGTGGTCCTTTAAATTTTAATTGTAATCCTTTTCGCCGGAAAATTGCCAAAAATATGATATAGCACACAAAATAATGCGAAAAAAACATTGAAATGACGGCTTCAATGAAAGGAAGAGAATGATATAAGTTTCGACCCTCTCCTCAACATAAATCACTCGAAATTAGCCACGATAATGAATGTAATTCGTGATTTTGAAGTTGCGATTCACTGACGAGGTATAATCAAAACGTAAAATTGATTGAAGATTTTTCTTCCTTGATGAAAGACAGTTCAAATGAGAGTGGTGACGACCGTCAATGTGATCATAATATAAAGTTAGGTCAATTTGTCGATCAAATTTTAAATTATCAAGCAAAAAGGACTACAATTGAAACCAAAAGAATCACAATTGATAAAATAAAAACTTACAGGACTATTTCGGGATCGAACAAAGTTAAAGGACCATTTGTGATATTTTCTCTATACTACTTATCTTGCACCAACCTTTCTTAATTCTTATGAACAAAAGTCACCATCTCGTTCAATTTGTTTAAAAGATGTTTCACAAAATACTTTATTTTAAATATTATTTTATTTCCTAATTTATTACTGTTGATGAACACCGCACTTATTATGGGTGTCTATCAATTGATATTCCCATTGATGTGGCATTTCCACACAATTTTGATAATATTTTGTGTCCGACATGTGTAAACCATCTGCCTCAAATTTTTTAGGTCGGCCATCAAAATAAAAGTTGACATCGTCAAAACATGGACTTACTTCTTAAGACTTGACTTATAACACACTGCTATAAATATTTTTGGTCCCATAATTTTCTTCATTTTACATATAGTTCAAAATAACTAAAAAAAATTTATTTAGTTCCACAATGTTGTGCATATTATTGAATTTACGTCTAACTTTTGAAAAAAGGACATCGTTTTTTAATTCATTTTTGGTATTGTAACTTTCACCTCTTCGCAAATCATGCCGAGGCATGTGCCAAAATAAATGATGGTGTATGGCAAAAATTAGACTTAAATTGAGTAATGTATACCGTTAAGGGACTAAATTAATTATTTAACTATCTTGAACGATTTGTGAAAAAGGTGAAAATTACAGAACATAAAATGTTTGTAACGCTTATTAAGAACTATATAAATGAATTAATTTTACATATTTGTATAAGTTTGGACTTTTAGACTAGATATAATTTAGATGAGACATTATTCGTTCATGGTATCAGAGTCTTCAAGCTCATGCCCACATTTGGGATTCAAACCCCACTGACAATAATTCTACTCATATTTTGTTGGGTCTCCCCAGTCCTGATCTTCATGATAGAGTTGACAACTCAAAATATAGGAATGAGATCACCTATTTCATAATTGGTGTCACACTTTGTATTTTATAATATGGATGGATGACACGTGGAACAATAAAAAATATTCAACGAACCACCATACCCTGAATTCATGTGACCAGAAGAGTGAAACATCAATGAAATATGTAAAGTGGAACAGGGGAATCCAACCGCAAAATATAACCCAACCACAAATGAGGGGATTATTAAATGAATTATTTTCAATGTTTTCAACGGTAACACACATGATTGACATTAAATTAAATGCATATTAAAGCAAGTGATTATAATTGTCACCACGGTCACGATCTAATATTAATTAGTAGAAAGAAATGTATATGAATACGAAAAGAGAAATGAGAGAGCTTCCAAAGGTGGAAAGAATTACTAAGCTCATACTTTATCTCCACGATTCATGTAAATTAAATTATTTTGTTAAAATGGGTTCCCTTTCACCATACAATAAGCAGGCCCATCGCCACCGAAAGGAGGAGACTGTCAACATATTATAAAGTATTTTTATTTTTATTTTTTAAGAGAGAGACAAAATTGGATAGATAATAATAATTAAAAAGTGTGTTATAGATACTTGATAGTTTATTGAAAATTGTATTTGAAAAAAATAAATTATGTGTATTATAAATATTATAAAATAAAATTTTAAAAAATTTAAAATTATGTACCAAAATCCTAATAAATAAATGAGAATTTAAAATTTGAAATTCTAAAAGCCACCTCCCAACCTAAGAACAAGCAAGACTTTACATACTATCATGTGAGTCTCCTTTTACTTATCTTGAACCGTTCACCAAATCCTAATTCTTATTCTTTTATTGCTATTGTTATTCACAATTCACGTTCCCATTCCGACTTGCACTTTGCTTGTATATAATATTGGATTATACCAAAGTTTAATATTTAAATTAATTCAAAGTCAAACCCAGAAAATAGCCAATCAGTGGACACCCAACTTTTGCTCATGGCTCAAAACATAGACCACACATTTGAACCATAGTGAGTGAGACAAAACGCTGATTATGTCTGGGGAAAAGCAATAAAATGTAACTTACTTCGTTACATAAATTTAATTATCAGTGACTTTGTATATACTGAGAAATCGACAGTGGATAACATTTTTTAAAATATCTCACTTTAATTAAAGTGTTGTTATAAACTTGGAATATATAATTAATTGAAATAGTATAATATATATTAAGGGAGTGTTTGCCAAAACTTCTAGTTTGTGTTTGGTATGAAAGGATTTTAAATACTCCCAAATATGCATTTGAAATGAAGTATTATAGGAAGGTAAGATAGTAATTGGTTGTAATTTTGGTTCTCTTTTTTTTTTTTTATACTAGGTACACCTGTTGGGACATGCAGTGAAGGTGTCACCTTAATTACCTTTGCCTTTTCTAATAAAAAATACTACATCCGTCCACCAATATTATGCTACTTTGACTTTTCAACGCGTTTTTACGAGCGAGTTTTGTATTAGTATCTCATCTATCATACCCCTCCTTAAAAGTCACTTTATCATTTCAATTACTAATACAAAACTCGTTCGCAAAAACGTGTTGAAAAGTCAAAGTAGCATAAGATTGGTGAACGGAGGGAGTATCCAGATATAAGATTACCTAACTAATTGAAATCAAATGTCCTCGTTTTTCAAATTGTTAGGTTTTGCACTGATCATGGCAAATGAGGCGTCTGGATGCTTCATTTTTCAACATTAATAGGGAATGTGTGATTGGCATGCGTTTTGCAGTTCAAATGAGAGTTTAAATCACAAATAATTTCATAATTGTTTGCCTTAAATGGATTCAATCTCATAATTTTTTTTATCATCGATTTAGTTTTAATATTTTTCGACAATGTCCAATTTAAACTCAAATTCTGCCGGAAAATTCTTCGCCTATACGTTTACGAGTTTTCTTCCATAAGTTAAAGACTTTCATAAGCTTAAAACGACGGTTTACACACTTTCCGCATAAGCTAAATATGGTATTAGTCTAACTAATCAGTTTATCTATAGTAGTCAATAGGATTGTTATCATTTTTAAACTTACCACTCTGCACCAACTTAACTAAATTATTTAGAATATACATTATATATGTAGAATAAAATTATTTAGAACTCCATTCGAGTTCGCCTTTCTTAAATTATAATTAAATTTATATATCAAATTATTGACAAATATTTCAATATTTCTATAGTATCGTGCAACTGATCAAATGCATTTTTTAAGTGATATTAGTTGATTTATTTAAATATATTATTTGGTCATATTAGCATTTTTACCACATACTATTAGTTGTATGTAACCACTCGTGTTACTAGATGCATATTATAATATATATAAAAATCCTCCCCGAAGAAGCTTCCATAATACAAATCAAAATTAGAACAAGCCAAACCAAAAACGGATGAATGAATCCGTGCATGAGAAGATCAAAATGAAAAACCTAAAATATGGGGGAGACTTATTAGAATTGCAACTTATTAATAGGTATAAAATAATTATATATACGTAAGTATATTTGCACTTTCACGTGCAACTTTCACTATATATACAATTTCGTTTGTACCTAGTAATAATTTACATAAAAAATTTGTATTTATCAGTAATTTCACAAAAATAATAATTAAAATAAGGAATTCACCCTTAAACTCTATTACTTCAACATACAAATGATTGAGAAGAACCATTACAACTAGAAACTAATGCAAAATTACAACATTAAGACAAGCTATTTCAAACACAATCGTAATTTACATAATTTAGCAAACAGCTACATGCATGCATGATAATTGCAATCAATCCCTTCTTCCTCCATAAGTAGTTGGTGTCATATCATGAGACATGAAATTTCCAGGGTGAACTTTGTTACTGCTAACAATTACACGATTCTCCGTCGTCCCGTTTTTGGCAGCACTTTGTTCCTTCATTTTCTTCATCTTGTCTTTCTGGCGTTTCTGCTGCACGTGAACATGTGCGTAGCTTGCTCCCATGGAAAACATACTGAAATTTTCTATGTAAGAAGTGAATGAGGTGATGAAATTATAAATATAATTGAAATGTTGTTGCGTGGTTAAAAATGGGGCGATTGGGATGAATTTATAGGCCAAAGTATGTTGCCTTTCTGATTAATTAAGATAGTCACTTAAGCGTATGTATTTATTAATGGCCATAATTAGGGATTAATTAAACCGAATTCGTCCCATAATTTTCCACCTTTATTGAAATTATACCGTAACTATTAACTTTTTCAATTAAGTCCCACATGTATTCAATTTGTTTCAATTTAGTTCCAGACCGTCGGAGATTGACCAAAAACACCCTAACCGACGTCGTTTTAGTCGCGTGTCTATGAAGCGCCCCTAATTTTTGTGACTAAGACGACATCGTTGGGTGTTTCTGATCGATTTTCGACAGTTTGAGACTAAATTGGAACAAATTAAATACTTATGGGACTAACTTGAAAATATTAATAGTTACGGGACTATTTCAATTAAGGTGGAAAGTTATGGGAAGAATTTTGTTTAAATCCCGCCATAATTAAGCGGGTGTTTATAGAAGACAGTTTATTAGAAGTGGAGGGAGCGGTAAGGCATTATAATAAAAAATATTGTGTTGATGGTTTGTGCACCGTTGGACAACATATGTGGTTATAAGGCCGTCAGCAGCCTAGCTTTCAATTTAATTATTTCTGCTGTTTAATTTGATATTAGTATATATATGGATAGATATGTAACCACTAATTAAGCACACCATAAAGATTCACTACTACACATTTAAGCTTGCATAACTGCACTTGGACAGCATTTTTTCAAACAGCTCTCCAAGCTACAGCTTGGAGAGCGGTTTTAATTAAAAAAAATAATAAAAAAATAGATAGCGGTTAAAATCCACTGTCCAAGTACAACAATTAGAAAGCGGTTTAGAACCGCTGTGCAAATGTGTTAGACAGCGGTTTTGAACCATTTGTCATCCATAGATTTGGACAATGTTGGAATCATTGTCAAAGAGGAATAATTAATATATATATATATATATATATATATACACCCAAATCGTGAACCAAAGGAAATTTTCCCGAAATTGTGAATTAAACCTGCAGCTGATATCGAAGCCCGGCCTCCTTCCTCTACCCTAAATCGAACTCCGCCGCGGGTTCTCCCCTTCCACCGCTGTCGTCGCCTTCCCATTAGCTCCAAATCGCGAACCAGAAGCCCTAGCCTCCTCCTCCCTCTCCCCCAAATCGAACCATCCGTCGCACGTCCTCCCCTACCGCCGCCGCCGTCGCCTTGTTGCCAAGCTCCCCTACCGCCGCCGCCGCCTAGCTTTCTCCTTCCATAGGTAATTTTTCTTTTCTATATATATATATATGTTAGTATATATATATATATATATTGAATTAATATTGTGTATATGTATATATATGTTAGTATGTATATATATATTAGGATTAAATGTTTATATAATTGTGTTTGGTTTGATTAATTAGCTAATTTGTTAGGATTAATTGTTGTTAGATGAATAATTGATGCTTGGTTTATATATTGTTAATTATTTATATATATATATATATATTGTGTGGCTTTGTTTAATTTTTGTTAGTGACTTTGTTTAACTGTATGTATATTGGTGTATATATGTATATCATGTATATTGGTGTATATATGTATATTGGTGTATATATATCATGTTGTATGTATTGGTGTATGTATATTGTTGTATATATATTGGTGTTTGATGCACTCAAGGTGTTTGATAATATGCTTGTGTGAGGATTTAAACATAAATTAGTGTTAATTTATTAGGATTAATGTTGTTAGTGTTAGAGATGAACAACTTGTTAGAGATGAATATATATTGTGTGGCTTGGCTTGATTTTTTATGCTAATTTAGATATGAACAATTGATGCACTCAAGATGTTTGATAATATGCTTGTGTGAGGATTTAAGCATAGTTTTGAATATTGTTTGTTTTTTATTTATTAAATGTTGTTTCTTCTGCTTTACAGGATCATGTCTCGTTTGCCATATCCCGGAGATGATGGAGATGATGATGGATATTCTGATGGAGATCATGGCGCATATGATCATGGTGCATATGATCGACAACATCCTGATGACTTGAGAGAGTGTGACACTGATGCTCCCACCACCACTAGCAGCTCCGGGGAGAAGCGCACTCGGGGTATAGTCACCATGTCATCTATTAAGAGAGCTCGTAGCAAGGGAAAAATACTTCAGGTAATTTTATTATAATTGAACAGTTTGAAATTGATAAATATATTGATTGATCGTTGAACATAATTAAATACTATGTTATTGTAGTTATCGTTCAATTAGTTTGGACAGGCAATAGGAAAAGAGAGCAAGTCGTTGTCCTTCTACATTGGAGCTGCGATTAGGGGCGTGATCCTATCGTCTTTTGACCAAGGGTGGCGTATTTCAAAATGACTCCTTTGAAGGAAAGAATATGGGACGAACTTACGGTATGTTAATTATATATTTATTGAAAGTTGTAGTATGACCCTTAAATTTACTAAATTGTTATATTATATGCGTATAGACTACATTCAGAGCTCTTGACCACACAAAGAAGAAGCAAATATTGTCGCAAGCTGGAGTAATGACCAAGATTTTTCGGACTTGGTTGAGAAGTAACACACGAGATCCGGGAAACTGGTCTTTACTTGACTAGTCCCCTCGGCTTATCCAGAATAGCCCTATGGTGGCTCCATACTGAGAGGAGTTTGTGAGCAGAGCTATGGAGGATGATTTCCAGGTAAAATTGATCAATGTCATTTCCTCAATTTCTAATGCATATAGTTTTTCAATGTTTATCATATTTCTATTATACTGTAGAATCGAAGTAATAAAAATCGCGATCAAGCCAAGTCGATGGAGGCGTGATATCGTGGCTCGAACAAAGGTTATGCACAAATAAGAGAAAATATGGTGAGATCAAAATCCTAACTTTAAATTTTTTTTATATTTTCACTTTTAATATATCTAATAAAGGGACACGTTCATCACTATCGTAGAAAGAAGAAAAAGAAAAAAACCGGAGAGTGAGCCTATTGTTACCCGTTTCGACTTATTTTAGACTACCGAGAAAGGGTCGAGCGGGGAATATTCACGATCGATTGCCGCGATTGCATCATCGAAGAAGTGGTAATCTATCCATTAATTTATCTTTATTACAAACTATTATTTATAAATAAATAATTAAATAATAATCTTTTGTTATTGTGATTAGGAAGCGTCTATCTCAGACCATGACGTAAACGACATCCGCATCATCGAAGATGATGGTAAGGTATCCATTAATTACGGAATGCGGATATGTGAAGACATCGTTAGCGATGGTGGTCTCAAGCCATGAATATGGTGGGTATACTAACGGAACATGTTGCCAAGTTGTCTAAAGATGTGAAGCGTTTGAGGTCGAGAAGAAGAACGAGCCACGGAATGTCGTCGAGTGGAGCAAATTTGTGAACATAGTGTCGCTAATAATCTATGTTTTCAACTAACCCTAGGGGCGACTTTATTGAGGCACTTCAAAACGTCTCTCGGTATTAGATATAGGCACGTCTCACATTTGTTTTAATTAAAGACTAGTGTATTAAAATTTTCTAACTAAATATCTTATTGAACGACCAAGCGACTTTTTTGTTACCTTTATTTGGAGGATCCCGATCGGTTGGTGGCCACATGAATGTTACCTGACTCCCATGGAATGATTCATGGTCATCCCATCACTCCCCGGTTTCATGAGGGGTCATACTCGATGTACCCGTAATCGAACAAGAGGATTATTGGTGCAAAACCAATCGATGAAGCCGTCCGCGATCGAACAATGTCGGAGCACTTCATCGAATGACCGAGCAATTTGGTCTCTAAAGCACCATAAAGGTAAAAATATATATTATTAAATTTATTATCTTATTTGTGGTTCTAAATAATATTGCAAATTAATTGTTGAATCTGCCGACACCACAAATGCCTCGGAAAAAATCACCACAAAAGGCTAAAGAGAAATCGTGGGGTGTAAGTAGAGAGAGGAGGGAGAACGAGGACTCCAATCGTGCTCGAGACTTGGTTATCCATGATTTGGAGACTTAGATCACGATGATTATGTACGATCTAGGTGAACCGGATGGTATAGTCTAATGCTTTTCGAGATTATCACAGTTCCCATGCTTGCTCACTTTCATCGAGAATACTTTCCAAGAATTAAATCAATGAGAACATGTCTTGAGAAGTCTTGAATGACAAGTAGTTGAGTGCAACCACCATAGCCTTTTACCTCAGGTATGTGTTTACTAATTCTCAATATTCACTTTCTGTATAGTTTAATTTTCTTTTTAAATATTAATTAGCGTATATATGTTGGTTAAAAATATTTGGGTGAGGTATATCTCTCTAGAGATGTCCAAGCAAGTGGAATGTATTCCTTCGTCTCCCCCCAAGTGTCTTGCATATTGGGTGATAGAGTACAGACCATGGATGGGTTAGTTAATCATATCTTTGAATCAAACTTGGAGCGAACATCTCATTTTTTGGCCAACAAATGTGGGGTGAGTGATAAACATTTCGTTAAAATTTGTATTCATGTTTATAATATTTGCACATATATATGCTAAATTTGCAGTTAATTTTAATATTCTCAATATAATATAGGAACCATTGGGTACTGGTCGCCATACACATGAATACATTAAGTGTGTATTTTATGGACCCAGCTCAGGATGGAGTTTATTCAAATCACCCTGATCTCGTTTCATATATGGAAGCGTAAGTTCATTTTTAATATTCTATATAATGATTTGTTTTACTTTTAAAATTATGCATATTTAATCTATTTTTATTTTTTAATTATAATAATAATAGTGTGATGACGATGTATCGGAGTCGCCTTCAGAGTCAAGGTTCAAGATCTAAGTTAAATAAAGTGAACTAGATTAACATTAAGGTAAATTTAATTTAGTAAATTATCAAATTAATAGAAAGAAATCATAATTGTAATCGTGATTATAATTGTTAATCAACGAGGTTCGAGCAACAACAAGATAATGAACATTGTGGACATTTTGTGTGTTGCTTTATTGAATATATAATATGCACTTCTCTAACGAACATTCCTCTCAATGTAAGTCAATTTATCGATTTATTTAAATTAATATTGATTGAATAAAAATTCTTACTATATTGATTGATTAGTTGTTTTGCGGTTTTGTCTATGAGCGTGAGCTCAAGTCTTACTCTAAGAAAAAATGGAGAAATGGAAAAAACGATTGACGGGGGGTACCTTTACAATCGATTCTTATATTCATACGATATTGAGTGATCGTTGTTTGAAATTTTGGTAGAATGTAATGAAATTATATATTTGTTATGATATATATTTCATGTTTTTGGTGTATTAATTGGACGTATGTTTATGATTTGTATGTTTATTTATTTCATGATGTGTATGTTTATTTATTTGATGTTTTGGTATTGGACGTATATGTGGTATAAGTTTTGGTTTATGGTTTTATTATAGGATTTTTGGTTTATGGTTCATGGTTTATGGTTTATGGTATTGGACGTATATATAAGTTTTGGTTTATGGTTTTATTATAGGATTATTAAAATATAAATTAATAATTAAAAAAAAAAGGATGTTGGACAGCGGTTTATAATCGATGTTTATCTAACATAATAAAAGAAATTATTAAAAAAAAAGAAAAGTTAGACAGCGTTTATTATTTATTTGTCCAAGCCCCAGATCTTGCAATCTTGATTTGAAAACATTTGTCCAAGCCCAATCTTTTGGACAACGGTTTTTTAATAGCTGTCCAAGTTTGGACAGCTGTTACTTGGACAACTGTTATAACCACTCTCTAAGGGCTATTTTAACAGTTGTCCAAGCCCAAATGTGTATTAGTGATTGTGTTGTTAATTGTCAAAGCCATATTTGGCATAAATATATATTCACTAGCAGTACCTAGTCTTTAATTAATTATTATGCTAATCCATGTATGTTAAGTTGATAGGTTTGTTAATGCTAATCCTTACAGTTGTGTAGAATGAGTTCATGATCAATTATGAAAGTTACTATGTTAATTATATCATGAGTTATATATGATCATTCTCTCTTCTTTTTTTCTTTTTGTGTGTGCTCAAATCAGTTCCATGTACTTGTTAAATCTGTGCATTTCCAGTTGCAAAAATCGAGTTATTAAGAATTAGATCGACCTTATATGAGAAGCTAAGTAGTGAGCTATATTTTAAATAATAGAAAAGGGACAAATAAATAAATATACCCAAATTTAAAAATATAAAGATTGATTAATAGCATAGGTATTCACATATATATGTTTTTTTTTCATATATATATATATATTCAAGCATGAACCTGCAGCATATTATAGTTTGGCAAACTCGAAACAATATACCAATTGCTAATTATTTAAACTAATGTTAAAATAATTTGAAAATCCGTGTTATATATTTTTATATCATGAGGTCCGACTTGATTCTGAAGCAATGCAAAGCTTATATTAACAGGGCGGATCCAGAAATTTAAAATAGGATATGCACAATTACGGGCGGATGGGTTCTGATTTCGATCTTGTTGACATGGTAGGACAAAATCGTGAGATGCTTGCTGCTTTGGAAACTCGGGTGAGACGGATTGAGGAGTTGCTGGGGATGTCCCCTAAAACCCCCACTCCCGTGCCCATGTTTCAGCACCTAAGAGATGTTGGGTTGGTGGCTAAAAATGTGCACAACGTGGTGGAAGGGATCCAAAAATCAGTGGGAAGGAATGCCTTCGTTTGTGGAGGTGCGAATCGTCTCTTGTCAAGAAGAAATCACTGTTGTGACGGATTCGGTGAATGCCAACATAGAGGGCATGATTGATGATTTGAAGGTTTTGAAGCGGGCTCTCAGATCGGATGTGGCCAAAGGGAGATCGTCTTCAAAGGTTATTTGAGGGTGCTCGGAGTTCAAAGGAGTTGGAGAATTTTCTGTGGGACATGGAGACGTATTTTCAGGCTGCTCGTGTGCCTATCGCAGAAAAAGTGAGCATAACAAGCATATATCATGCGGGTGATGCGAAGTTATGGTGGAGAGCACGTCAATCCGACGATGCTAGTGCAAACCGTGAGAGAGTTGAGACTTGGGACACACTGAAAAAGGAATTGAAGGACCGATCTCTACCTTGCAACACGTTGTGGCATGCAAGGGACGCTTTGAGGAAGTTGAATCATGGTAGATAAGTTCGTGAATACGTGAAGAAATTCAATTCCTTGATGTTGGACACACGTGACATGTCCGATGAGGATAAATTTTTCAATTTCATGGCTGGATTGCAACCTTTGGCGCAGGCAAAGTTGCGTAGGCAGGCCGTCCAGAATCTGCCATCCACCATTGTTGCTGCTGATCGTTCGGATAGTCGGGGCCCTGAATCGAGTGAAGAGTCACGACATTCTGGAAAGGGGAAAGGCAAAGACCGTGACAAACCAAGCAAGAAAAAAAGGGACAGAGATGATACTAAGATGAGTGAGGCGACTAGCCAAGATGCTAGGAAGGGATTTAGAAAGAAGGGTTGTTTTATTTGTGATGGTGACCATCGGATGTGGGATTGCCCCAAACATGAGAAGTTGAACGCATTGAGGGCTAAAATTGAGGAGAGTGACGAGAGCATTGCTCGAGTGAATCCAATACAATTGTTGGCAGCTATTCGTGTTGAGTTGGACAAGTGTGCCGAACTGTATAGGGAGTACAGCCGAATTTGAGATTGGCAAAGTGTTGAATGCGGAGGCACGAACTGTGGCCGAATTGAGATTGGCAAAGTGTTGAATGCGGAGGCACGAATTCGTACGAGAGTGGGCTTGGTACTGTGTTTAATAATGATGAAACAGAACAAGGGACGGATGAGTGGACGTCTGTTCAAGCCATGTACAAAAAGACACTTAGTGAAGAATCTAAGCCAGGGACCTCATCAACGACGAGGACATCGTCTAACTTTGGAAGGGGTAATTTGTTACACCCTTAGAATGTGTGTACCGAGACATACCGAGTATTGATACGTCTCGCCTAGGCGGGTTGTGTCCCTGCCTAGTTAGTGTCGCGTGGGGCAATAATTGGCAGTGCAAGCTGGACGAGTTCAGGCTGATGAGAAGGCGTGTGGTCAAGGCAGTGGGACAGTGTTCAGTGTATGGGCGGATTATGCCCAAGTGTGAGGCAAGTGGCCGAGAATTCTAGGCAGTACTGAGTTAGTGTGGGTTACTTGGTTGGGAGCTGTCGAGTGTCGTGCACATCCGAGCGGTTGCATGTTTAACATGTTGGGGAATGTTTTGCAATAAATAATTAACATTCATTCATATTTAAAGCAACAACGATAAAAATTTATTCTCAGTAAGTAAGAGTAGAATCGGTCTATTATACAAAGTAAATTAAAGCATACTTTCACGTATAACCCTAACATAACAAACCACCCCCACCAAAGCTAGTCGACGTCCTCGTCGATGATGAGGTCCCTGCCTTAGAATCTTCACTAAGCGTCTTTCCGTACATGGCATGAAGAGATGCCACTCATTCATCCTTTTTACTGTTTCATCATTATTAACCACAGTACCAAGCTCACTCTCGCACGAATCTGGACTATTCATGTCCTGAATTTGACCCACAGTTTGTGCATCTGCATTCAGTACTTTGTCAATCTCAATTTGGCTATACTCCTTATACAATTTGGCACACTCATCCAAATCAACACGAATAGCCGCCAACAACTGTATTGGGTTCACTTGAGCAACGGTCTTGTCACTCTCCTCAATTTCAGTTGTCAATGCGTTCAACTTCTCATGTTTGGGGAAATCCCGCATCTGAATTGTTATGCAATTCAAAATACTAAAAGAAAGACCCTAAAAAGAGTAACATAAATAAAATATCGACATTCTATAATTTGAAAATATATAATATTAAGAGTTACAAAGTTTTTTTTTATCTAAATAAAATATTACATTGTTCTCAACAAGTTCTCATATTTTGAAAATAGTTCAAATTGTCATTGCTACTTATTTCACCAGTGTTTTCATAGTTCAGTTTGATAACATACTTCAGTTTCTAGAAAACTATGTTATATTTAATATAGGCTAAGTCTTGTATACACTAGGTGCAACATGTACTTCATAGTATTTTGGAAGTATAAAGTTTATTGCACTAAAGCATTCAATTTGTTTACACTGAAACATGCATCTATTAATATGAGAAACAATTTGCATGTTCCAGTATATACAAAATTCACGTTGCAGTACAACATGTTGTATATTTCTAAAAACATTATGATTATACAACGCATCTGGTGCACAAGAGACTCACTCGTAATATAAATATGAGAAATTTTGTGTCGCAATGATGAAATTTTGAGTGGTGCATAATCTACTAAAAATTTGTTACAATCACTCATATCCAACTTATTTATTTACATTTGTTGCTATGGATCTATCGTTAATTACATATGTACATGGATATATGAATTTATAAGAAATTGCAGAGGGATATAATTTAATAGATTATAAAACAATAAAATCAAATATATGTAAATTAAATAATATAATATATATATAAAAGAATTATTTGCAAAAAGAAGTGGGTATACACTTTGCATACCTTTTGGTGTAGTTGGATCCGTCACGGGGGGAGGGGGGGGGATAATTAATTAATACGTGTGTCTATCCTTCTTGTTTATATTTATGTTGGTATATACTAGGTTTTTCGACACGTGCATTGACCCGTGTAATCGTGTTACGATTTTTCATGTTTAGTGGTACATGTTGTTTATCAAACAGAGTTTAAATTTCTACAATGAAGGAAGTTTATCTTTGGAGTTTTTTTTTTTTAGAGTACAGTGATAAAATTATTGAGCTCATATCTAATCATCAAAATGATATGAAATTGTGATGGTATTTCGGTCAACTGGATCATTCTATTAATTTTTATGATTATCATGTAAGATCTTTCTATTCTTAATATTATAGCTTGTTACTGCTCTTTCTGTAGTCCCAAATTAGTAATGACAAAATTAATGTCTTTGTAACTGGTCTGGTCTCAGAAACAATGTTCCACTATTCCTTTAATTTGGTGCAATTTTTTTTTCTTCAATGACAATTAAAATGGGATGGAGGTAGCTTTTTTTATATTTTTTTCCACCTAATTTATAACATAGTCATATTTCATGGACAATTTTATTTTAGTGGTTTTCTTGGATGAACACAATATTGTAAAATTTAAGCATTAATGTCTTTATTTTTGTTTTTTCATATTATTTTTTTAACAACTTACATATCCCAATTCATTTAGAAATCCCTGACAATCTGTCTAACTAATATAGTTTGAGCAAGCTTAAATTGATCCAAAAATAATTTTCCACACTCTTGTCTTTTTTTAATATAATATATATATATATATATATATATAAAAAATAACAATAAAATAAATAATAATAAAATACCGGTTAAAAAATACCCCCTCCGTCCCAAAGAAACGTGAATGTTTACTGTTTTCACGTATTTTTGCGAGCGAGTTTTTTTATTAGTATTTGCGAGCGAGCGAGGTAGATCTATAATACCCCTCTTTAAAAACCATTTTATCATTTGAAATAATAATAAACAACTCGCTCACAAAAACTCGATAATAAAGGTGGTGTGCACGTTTTTTTGGGACGGAGGTAGTAATTGATAAGAATTATAAATGAAAGGGAAAAATGAAAAGACATCAATTATAAAAGGGGATAAGGAAAATTAATAACAAAATAGATAATAAATTAAAATATGGGGTGTAAATGATCAAGATTAAAAAGAGTAAGGGTAAATTGGTCCAAAAATAATTTCCACACTCTTGTCATTTTTTAATATAGTATAGTCCAAAAATGATTTTCACACTCTTGTCACTTTTTAATATAGTATAGATATAATTATATAAATCAACATTTATGTGTTGATACCCTATTAAATAGACTTAACACTCGTGTTTATTATACTCTCGCCCCCGCCCCCCGGGCCGAAAGTTCGATTCCTGGATCCACCACTGCTTATATAGATTGAGTATTGAAATTTCAGGTTCGTCCCAATATCAAATTAATTAACTATTTCACTTTAATATATATTCATCATATATTTTAGATTTAATTGCTAATAATTAAGGGTAACACTTATGTAAATCACGATCACCATGAACTCTAATTAAATATGATCCGTTTTGAGGGTTAGATTGATTTGAATATATCCCTCAACTCCATTCACGTCCATTCTCATTCTCATGTCGCTCTTGCTCTCCCTCACAATCAAGCTCTCACTCTCGCTCTCGCTCACGCTCTCTTTCTCTTACTCAAACATATCGCAACACTTTTCCTCAATGGACGTTAATTTCTAAAATTTACGAAGACGCACTAATAGAGAATATTAGCAATGAGGTGAGGAGAAAATAACACTATGAATTATTCTTTGACTTGACAGTGATAGTTTTCTAGCTTAATCGTGATACTCCCTCCATCCCCCTCTTGTTAATTCGAACATTTACTATATTCTCGGGTTTTAATGTAAGAGTTGTTTATTATTATTATAAGGGATAAAATTATTTTTAGATGGGGATTAAATGGAAAAATAGTGGCATTTGTGTAAATTAAATGAGATAAAATTGACTTTAATGTGGAAAAAGTAATGACATAGAGTATTTTTTTTAGATGTTTGAAGGATATAGATAAAAGGAAAAAAAATGATTTATTGTTATTTATAGAAATGCTCAATTAAGTTTGGGACATACCTTTTTGACAAATGTTCAAATAAGAAAGGGACGCGGGAATAGTTATTTTTGGCTAAACAATGATAGTTTTTGGCTTAACAATGATAATTTTTTTGGCTAAACAGTGATGGTATTTTGACTCAACAATAATTTTTTTTTTGTTTAATAGTGATATTTTTTTTTGTTTTAAAATGATAGTTTTTTGTGTCTATGATTAGGGGTGAGAAATGTACTGAATATACCGGTATACCGAGCTTATCGTACCATAAAATACTGAATTTATCGAAATTTTTGGTATACCAAAATGTTCGGTACAGTATGGTTACTATACCTAACATTTCGATGCAGTAACGGTATATATATTTCAAAAGTTCGGTATACGGTATATACCGTACCATATCTTTAAAATATATAATATATTTTATTATTTGAAGATAGATTATTATGCATAAAATACATACCTAAGACATATGTTGTTAAGATAGATTATTATTCATAAAATACGGGTTTCTTTAATAAATAATCAAGGTATAAACGGTATGTTGAATTTCCGATATGAAATAGTATACCATTAATTCGGTATGATTCGGTATATACTGGAAATTTTGGTACGATATGGTATATCGAAAATTCGGTACGATATACTGAATTTGATTTTAGCATATTGAAATTTCGATAGACCGAAGTATGAATTTTCATATGCCGCAAATTCCGACATGGTATACGGGGTGCACAATATAGTCTGGTATGATATGTCTGCCCTACTTATGCTTATAGGTTTTTGGCTTAACAATGATAGCTTTAAATCTTGTTTGCAAATTAGACTTACAAGTAGCCCCTTTTGCACCCAAGTATTGCGTGGCCATTCGATATGATCATCCCTCTATCCTTAAACGCCATCATTTTGCATAGTAGAATGCTAACTAGGATTGCCACGTGAGGGAAAGGGCAGAAAGTGTTAGTGTTAGTGTCCTAAAGACAATTCTTTTGTAAGGACACAATACTAAGATAATATTCAGTTTTGATTTTAATATTATTATTTAATATTAAATGTATGGAATTACACTTGTTTGAATATTATGTTTGGTTGTTTGCATTTATTCTTATTTGTGTTCCCATGAGTCATTGTTGTCACTGAGGTTATGAGAACTCAGATGACTTAAGCATGATTCTCAAATAGCCCCGATCAAGGATCGTCAAGAATGGGATATTGATGATGCAATTGAGATTGATGTGCGATCTGCATCATACTCTTAGAGAGTGTAGTAAGATCTCACTTACTACGAGATACTAGGTATCTCATGATGGATGCACAGATACCTTGGAGGGTATTTATATACCCATCCGAAAAACCGTTTGATTTAATTCCACAATATGTGTCTAGGGGTGTCTTGGTTAGAGGGAGCGATGTGATACTCCTTTGACTTGAGGTCAATATACACGACATGTGTGGAGTGATGAACTTTGACCATGGCCGACGCTTGGATTGGGTTTATCACGAAATGCATGTGCGTGGTAATTGAGCCAAGAATAAGATTCATTCCTCAATGTGAATTTAGAGAGAATACTCATCTTCTCATCATAATTGGATCTAAGTCATCGGCCAATGCACGTCAACTTGGACTTTGTGGTTAAGTGTGACATAAGTGATCAATTAGTGATTAGAGATAATATGATTAAGTTGTTTGAATAGACACTTCATCAAGTTCAAGATTCAATCGAGTATACGCGAATGAAAGGAAGATATCGTAATAGCCCATGTTTCAGTTACAGGTATTTGCACTTTTCCTCGCAACGTACCTCATATATTGAGAATGTCTGATTTATTGTCTTGGGTTCAATTAAGACCGTTAGTTTGACTAATCGCTCGATATATTAGGGTCTATGGGTCACACAACAAGTAACTGTTGTTTACTAATTATAGTTGGTTGATTAAATATTATATTGGATATTAATATTTAATTATGGAGAATATAATAATAATTATATTTAGAATTAATTATTATTACTATTTAATTAAATTAAATTTAATTAAATAGGATTCCCAATAATAATATATGGAATTTTATTATGGGATTTGATATATATGGAATCAAATCCGTAGAGGTTTGATATACATGGAAATCAAATCTGTAGAGATTTATGTATATGAGAATTAAATCTATGGAATTTAATTTACAAGATTCACTAATACACATTTGGGCTTGGACAGCTGTTAAAATAGCCCTTAGAGAGCGGTTATAACAACTGTCCAAGTAACAGCTGTCCAAGCTTGAATAACTATTAAAAAACCGTTGTCCAAAAGATTGGGCTTGGAAAGCGGTTTTCAACCGCATTGCAAGAGGGGGGCTTGGACAGCGGTTATTAACCGTTGTCCAAGCAAAGGCTTGGACAACGGTTAATAACCGCTGTCTAACTTTTTTTTTTAATAATTTCTTTTATTATATTAGATAGACAGCGGTTATAAACCGCTGTCCAACATCTTCTTCTTTTTTAATTATTTATTTATATTTTAATAATCCTATAATAAAACCATAAACCAAAACTTATATATACGTCCAATACCATAAACCATAAACCAAAAATCCTATAATAAAACCATAAACCAAAACTTATACCACATATACGTCCAATACCAAAATATCAAATAAATAAACATACACATCATGAAATAAATAAACATACACATCATAAACATACGTCCAATTAATACACCAAAAACATGAAATATATATCATCACAAATATATAACTTCATTATATGCTACCAAAATTTCAAACAACGATCACTCAATAACGTATGAATATAAGAATCGATTGTAAGGGTACCCATCAATCGTTTTTCCATTTTCTCGATCTTTTCTTAGAGTAAGACTTGAGCTCACGTTCATAGACAAACTGCAAACAACGAATCAATCAATATAGTATGAATTTTTATTCAATCAATAATAATTTAAATAAATCGATAAATTGACTTATATTGAGAGACAATATGAAGAATGTTTCTCAAGACAATTATCTTAAAGTATTAAACCTAAAAGAATACCTAACCATACTTAATCTACATTCATTTTAATTTTCTAATTTTGAAATCCTTCCAATTTTTTACTCATTGCAATTTTTTGTTGTTTCTCAAGACAATGTGTATCCTAATGTATCATCATTAATCATCTAATTAAAGAAACACACTATCCATTCATTAAATTAATAACCAAAATATATCCCAATGTATTAATCCTAATTTATGCTTAAATCCTCACACAAGCATATTATCAAACACCTTAAGTGCATTATTCATCTCTAACAAAATGTTAATTTCTAACACTAACAAAAATTAATTCAAGCCACTAACAACAATTAATCCAAGCTACTAACAATAATATAATTAAATCAACATAGTAACAACAATTAATCATAACAAATTAGCTATATATATACAAAACATATATATATATATATAAATCATTTATATATATATAGTAGCATATAACAATTAATCCATATATATCCTAACAATTAATCCCAAACATATATATATAAACACATTTATATATATTTATATAATTAATCCAAATATATATATATATATATATAACAATTAATCTCAAACATATATATATAAACACAATATTTATATATATATCCTAACAATTATTCCCAAACACACACACACACACACACACACACATATATATATATATATAAATAAACACATGCAATATATATATATTAATTAAAATATATATACATATATACATATATATAAAAGAAAAAATACGTATATATATATGGAGGAGGAAAGGGATGGCGGCGGTGGGGAGGATGGCGGCGGTGGGGGTGGTAGGGGAGGGGCGTGGTGTAGGAGAGGGAGGGAGGAGGGCGCGTGATGATTTGGGGGAGAGAAAGAAGCTAGGTAAACGGCGACGACAACGATTTGGTTGGAGGAGGAAACCGATGGCGGCGCGCGATTTGGGTGAGAGGGAGGAGCTAGGTCTTCGGTTTGCGGCGATTTGGGGGGAGAGGAATAATTGGGGAGAAGAAATGAAGGCAAAGGGTTACGGACTATCTGCGTCTGTGAGCATATATATAAAAAAAAAAAAAAGGCGGTGATTATATATCGATAAAAAAAGCGGTTATTAAATTTGTCAAGTGTTTACTTAGACAACGGTTATTAACATTTGTGCAAGATTTTATTCTTGGATAAGCGGTTTCAAGTTTTTATTTGATTTTTTTTTTTTTTTTTAATAAAACCTCTCTCCAAGCTACAACTTGGAGAGTTGTTTGAAAAAAGAGCTGTGCAAGCCTAAATGTGTAGTAGTGATTAGGGATTTTATTTCCTAATCATGTTAGCTTAAAACTAAGTTGGATCTCCCGTATCTATACGAGTCCTTGGGAATTCATAATACAAGACTTCATTTTTTTCTCCATAAAATCTCTAATTTAGATTTTTCCTAGCAAATTCATCTCGGGGATTCAACGCTGGCAAATATGTGTGAATTAGTAAACGACTGTTACATGGATACCGTAGTTGAGGAATCCGTGTATGAATTGCTGTAAGAATTATGTTTACATTTACTCGTATTTAATTATGCAATTATTTGTTCGTTGTTGGTGAACTGTTTAATTTCGTTGCGCATGTATTACGTGTTTACGTGCTTCTAAATACAAACAGAAAGGGGATTCTTAACCTTAATTTGCAATAATATTTAAATGTGTTGATTTTTGTGTAATTATTCGAAATTTTAGATTAGATTGTGATTAAACGAAATATGATGATTTAATTTATAATTAATCATTTTACTAAATTTTAACAAATACACACATGCTTTTTTTTTAAAAAAATAGTTAATTCTAAATAAATACAGGACTTTTAGGTCTAATATCAATTTAATCACGACTTTCAAGATTATTATATTAAAACCCAACATTTGATATTGTTGCAAATTTATACACGTTTTATTTTCTCCGGCCTATAAGAGACGACATGGCTCACTGGAGCATGTGTATACTTGCCTGTTAGGATGACACATATTAAATATTATTTTTTAATTATATTATATCATATTACACATCCTCTATCGTTAACACTTTTGAAATAAATTAAAACACAAAACAGGAATTTAAATAAGTAAAATCTAAAACAAACAAACAAAACAATTAAAATGTAAATTAAAAATTAAAAACCAAACAGTTCATCTTCATCATCCTTTTCATCTTCACCCTTCCATTGCAGCATCTTCATCAAAATGTCGATCCATTTTGCAAAACTCAAAACCCCTCATAATTGCAAAACCACATATCCCATCCCAAAAATTGAGTTTTGCACAAAAATCCCAGAATTTCCAAAGCAAACACCCGCCCAAAATCGCATACGCGAATTTGGTTCAAATTTGCAAAAAAAGAAATTCATGCCCTCAAATTTGCAAAACTACACATCAAATAAACAACAATTAAAATAAAATCAATCTCAAACTGCAAATAAATTTTTTATCCATCTCATATGTTGGGAAATTTATAGTTTTGATAAAAGTTCCAGAAACACATGTAATAGGACCAGTCAGACCTGTTAGCTGACTGATGTTTATATTACCGTTTATATAATACCAGTTGATAATTACTGTATAGAACAACTGATGTAATAGATAGGTCACATATTGAGGGGGAACCTCAATATGTATAAGTCAAATCAAGATCCAAAGAAATTTGATATCCAAGCGGGTTTAATGCTAGAGAAGAACCGAAGATTAGATCGATCCGATCTAGTCGGATATCTCAATTTGAAGTCATAAAGCTCAAACTCGAATACTTGAAGATCGATGACTTCCGAAGATCGGACCGGAAGACCTACATCGGTAAGTCCGCTAGTTGAAGCTAAGTCAACCTAAGCACCGAGAAGACTTCATCGGTAGATCGATCGATTCGACCGATCGGTCACCGTGAAAATCGATGTTTCACCTAATCATCGTCGATGATCCGAACAAGAAGAATGTCAACCTTAGTTGGAAGAACAACATTGAAAAGTCGTCTGTTAACCAATAAGAACAAGACCGTATGATCGGAACCCGACAATTAAGGGATTTGATCTTTCTCTCTAACGGCTATAAAATACAAGTTCACGCTTTTGGCCATGTCGTTCACGAAGACGCGTCACATCAATCTGCAAACCTACCTAATATAGCACTTTGAAATTCAAATTGCTCTCCAACGGCTATTTGATTTCAAGGTCTATAAATATGGGATCACACTTGAGTGAAGACAGGAAACATTGAACAATCAAGAAGCTCAAGCAATTATCAGTTTCATACGAAGAACACGATCAAGAAGATTATTATATTAAGTGTTCATCCCATAAGTTCTTAGCATAGAAATCTTTTCATCTAGGCGATAGGCTACCTTAAACACTAGAAAAGATTTCATAGTTGGAACCAAAACAATCTTATCTAAACCCAAGTTAGGTTAAGTTGTTTAGCAAGATTCGACTAGGGTTTCTAGTTCTCGATTTTAAGGATCGGTTGAGTGAGAACTCCTTAAATATCTGTGTCGATTATCTTTGTGTTGGACTAACACATAAAACTAAGTCCAGTTGGTTAAGTTGGTGCCCCCTTGTGATAGGGAAGAAGTGGGCGTAGGACTGGTTTTTGTCGAACCACTATAAATCTTGTGTGCCTTTACCGTTTTGATTAACGGTCTACACATTTGCACACAACCTTTAAAGCGCATACATATTCTAAGTTGAGATCATTAGCACCAAGCTTCGATCCGATCAAGCTTGACACTTGGTCAACCGGTTAAAAACACTAACTTTGGAATCGATTTATAAAAACCGGTTTTTCACGGGTAAAACTTAAGCTTCCGCACACATCAGTTAAACCGATAGTTATCGAAACCCGATCGCCTTTCAGCGATTAGTAAGTTGGTTATCAGCCCAAACCGATTCACTAAGACTTCGATCAAATTTAATCGCCATCACACCCGATCTGACAAAAAGTTTTTAAGTCTATTCACCCTCCCCTCTAGACTTCGCCCTCACAAAACCCGTTCGGGACCTACAAGTGGTATCGAAAGCGGTTGGTTCTCTGAGACCAATCGACTTTGTGTATCATCGATTCTTGAGGAAGAATCTTTGTGGTCGATCGAACCGATCTTGAAAAACCTTCTTAAAACTCATTCATTTTCCAAAACACTTTCAAAGATGGATAACACCTCGGGTATGTATCATGATTTTTGCGAAGTTCTCAATCGATGAGTATGCAGATTGGGCCATATATATGTCCAACCATCTAGGTTCGATTAGTGGCAGAATGATGGAAGTCATCGAAAGAGGACCCATCATCATATATTACGACAACCTTGCAGTTGGAGGAGATCCAGACTTTACCCTGGGAAGTCTTGTACGAAAAAGCCCAGCCTTGATGGATGCAGAGGAAAGGAAACTGCATACTCTAGATACTATCGCAAGGCCTATTATCATGAAAACAATGGATAAGGTCACCAAGGAAAAGGTTAAGTATCTCAAATCTGCGAAAGCAATGTGGGATACTCTATTTGAAAATATCGAGGAAATGACGGAAAAAAAAAAATGGTCTGCAGCCGAACCGGTAAAGTTCAAAAATCAAGATGAATAAATGAAACCATCAACGAACTCGATGGAAGGATTACAATATCAATAAGCAAGCTTCGAGAACTTGGTAGAGAGATGTCAAAGATATCAACTACAAAATTTTAAGGTCTCTCACCAAGAAATGGGACATGAAGGTCACGGTAATCAAGGATTGCCAAGACATTTCAAAAATGAAGCCAAGTAGCTTGTTCTTGAGCCTTAAAGCTCACGAGTTCGATTTAATTGATAGAGGACAAGCAGATGAAGATGAGGTGCCCGCTGAAGCCTCAACTTCCAAATTAGTTGCTTTTAAGGCAACCAGCAGCAGATTGAAGACCAATTAACCCATTGGAAACATCATAAGTCAGCCAGAACAGATCGCTCTGCTTACCAGGAAACTAGAGAAATCAAATACTCAACTGGGTAAGTATCGAAGATTCTATAAAGATTATCAACATAGCCGAGGAAGAGATAGGAGATCAGACAACAGATCTCCAGAAAGAACCAGATCTGATGATCAGAGAGATCACAGAGATGAAAGGAAAAGAGATAATCTAAAATGATGAGAAGAGATAACCAATCGCACGCGAAGAAGCTCGAGACTACTATCGAAAGGAAAATCACCGATAGATCATACACAGACGGAGTGATTCACGGAAGAAAAGGTTTTCGTGGATCAAGGGCGTGCTTCAATTGTGAGAAGCCCGGTCACTACAAATAAGCAGACGCCCAGACTGGACGCCAAGAGAAAGGGAAGAAAAGAGGAAAAGAAGAGAGCAAACGGGGACGGACGAAAAGCCATGGTTGTTGACCGCCGAATCGACGATTTCAGATTCGCCCTCGAGTACTCTGGATACTCCTCTGAGAAGACTTCATCGTCGGTGATCTTTGATTGACTTCTATGGAAATGAAGATCGATATTCTCTTGAGGATGATGATGAGATCACTTTGATGGCCAAGGAGGACCAACTGAGGTAACCTCCAAACCTCGCTTTGTTCGCTTCTACACCGCTATCATTAAGACACCGGCCGGGAGATTGACCTCGTGACTCTACTCGAGCAATTGCTTGAGGATCTCTCCAATGCAAAAGAGACACTTATGTTATAGTGGAAGTGAAAATGACAAGCCGAGGACCGTAAATAATCACTTGCTAAAGAGAATGATCTCAAGAAAGCCTCCGAACTTAAATAAAATTTAAACCGCCGAAGGCAACCGAGGAATTTAAAATTCGAAAGTTAAAGCTTCGATCAGAGAAGCAGATCAAAGATCACCGGCATTAACAAACAAAGAAGTCGATGACTTCAAAATCCGCAAGCAAAATTCGATGAGCTATTAGAAAGGTGTAATCGACGAAGTTTCGACAAAAGATACACCAAAATCCAAACATGTATCTAATAAGGAAAAAAAAGACGATTGAGAGGGTAAAGGCAGTGCCCAACCGGATGGGAACGAAATGGACCCCAACCGGTAAAGCATCAACAGGAATCAACGAGAAGAACCCGGTTCTTCCGAAGAGACCTCAACTCGATCAACATATCGGGAATCGAAAAAGACAACCGTAAAAAGGAAGTCCAATCGAGACCCAATCAAGGTCGACTTCCTAATAAGCATGCTTCGTAAACCGCAAAAACCACCTATCTGCGAAAAGATATGAATCTTTTGATGGTAGCAATCGTACCTACCCCTATAATCGAAATCTAGGGTCTTTTTGACTGACCACCTTTGGATGAAAAGAAGACAAACGAAAAGATAAATCCCAAGTCTTCTAAGTCATCCAAGGTTCACACTAATAATCATACTAATCGAAAAGCATATAAAGAGGCGTATGATTATGTTGATAGGTATGGGAGACAAATCGGGCCTTCGATCTAATCGATCACAATAGAAGTGCTCTGTTTGTATGGATCCCCAAAACTAATCCTAACCCCTCGGGACCCAATCCAAAAGGGGTACCTAAAGCTGATTTTTGGCTGCAGGATCGTGGGTCCGCCAACAAAGGAGGTTTGCAAGCAACTATCCGGTACATCGATAGTGGATGCTCAAGGCACATACGACCGAAGCAAACATCTCCTCGGCTCTTACATAGAAAGAAAGGCCAGCGTGTACTCTTCGGTGATGATAACTTTGGTTATACCAAAGGATTCGGAACCTTAGAGAATGATGATGTACAAATGGCGGAGTCTCATTATGTCGAAGGTCCGAAGCATAACCTATTATCGGTTTCACAATTTCTGCGACAAGCGGATTGATGTTGAGTTCTCGACTGACCAATGCACTATCAAGAATCGAGCCACTCAACAGATTTTGCTAACTGGTTCAAGGAAAGGGACGATCTACATAGCTGATTGGAACAGCTTGCCCAAGAAATGCATGCTCGATTGTCAAGAGTTCCAAAAGTAAGATTGGCTCGGCACAAAAAGAATGAGCCATCCGAACTTTAAAACTCTTAATAAAATAGCAAGGATGTCTCTAGTGGAAGGACTTCCGAATGAAGTATTTTCAAAGGATCGGACATGTCTTTGCATGTCGAAGGGGAAAAACAGTCAAAGCTTCATTCAAGTGAATTCCGGGACCAAGATCCGCCAATCTAATCGGTTGCTTCATATGGATCTATTTGGACCAGTTACACCAGTCAGTCTCAACGGACACAAATATACTCTGGTAATCGTGGATGACTATTCCAAGTTTACCTGGGTTATATTCTTACATAAGAAGAATGAGACCACAACGAAGATACCCGAAGCCGCTAAAAAAAGATTACAAAATGAGAAGGGTGTCAGTGTAGTAAAAATCAGATCAGATAAAGGTACAGAATTTCTGAACTCTTTTATTACTGATTTTTGCTCTAAGTTTGGTATACAGCATGAAACATCAGCTGCAAGGACGCCACAACAAAATGGAGTAGCGAGCGAGGAAACAGAACTCTCAAAGAAGTTCTCGCACGATGTTAGCTGAACATGCAATACCAAGCCGTTTCTGGGCAGAAGCAATCAACACCGCATGTCATACTCAGAACAGATGTCTTTCGACTAAGGCTCACTACAAAACACCCTATGAAACTGTGGAAGGACAGAAAACCTCGTGTTTCCTACTTCCATGTTTTTTGGGTGTAAGTGTTTCATACACAACAATGGGAAGAGTCAGGTTGAAGACTTTTGAGGCCAAGTCAGATGAGGGTATATTCCTAGGATATTCCACATCTAGCAAGGCTTTCAGGGTTTACAACAGACAAACCCTACTTGTGGAAGAAACACCCCATGTAGTCTTTGATGAAGCATCTTCCAACAAGAGAAATGCGCCTCGAACAAGATGTACGATCAACCAAGACGATGCTCGGAAAATGGATCGCCTAATGATCAAGGAAAAAGAATCGAAAACCGTGACAAAGATACATTCCGGATCTAGCTGATTCACCGGATCATTCAGATCCTAAGATATCTAAAAAACTGCCGATGAAGAAGTTCGACATGGTGAGATAAAGTATCAATCGAACCATCCCGGTTCGGGGAACACTGAAGTTCCCACGAGCGAGACATCGAGACATGATGAGTCCAACATCACCGAGACATGTTCTTATCAAGTGGATCATAATTCCGCACCACTCCCGGTCGCTAGTAATGAACCTTTATCGAAATGGATGATGTTCTCCAAACCGCCTAAATCGAAGAACATAAGGACACGGATAACGGTCATCCAATCGATCTCGATCATCGGAGACCCATCGATAAAGTTAAAACTAGACATCAGTTGGTGAAAGTGCCATGTATTGTTGTTATTTGTCTATGAAGGAACCAACAACAATAGAGGAAGCTCTACAAGAGGCCTAAGCCGGATTCTAGCCATGCAGAGGGTGGAACGATTCGACATAAATTAAGTTTGGGAACCGGTAGGCGGACCAAATCATCAAGAGGTCATTTGCACGAAGTGGGTTTTCAAGAACAAGAGAGATGAGAAAAATGTCATTACGAAATAAGGCAAGACTTGTTGCTAAGGGGTATTCACAATCGGAAGGAATTGATTATGACGAGACCTTTGCACCGATCGCTCGCCTAAAGCCATTCAAATTTTACGGCATATGCTTCCCCGAGAGGGTTCATCAGGTATCGGATGGACGTAAAGAGTGCATTTTTAAAGCGGGGTACTAGCAGAGGAAGTTTATGTCGAACAACCTCGTGCCGAAAAAAGAACAACCAAGTGTACCGTTTAAGAAAAGCTCTTTATGGTTCGAAACAAGCTCCTCGAGCTTGGTAATCCCCTTTCTCTCGGTTCTTGATCGGTGGGTTCACTAAAGGAACGATGGGACGTAACCTTATTCGAGAATAGAAGATGGAGAAGATATTTCGATGGTTCGGATCACGTGGGCGACATCATCTTGGATCTCCTAACAAGAGTCTATGTGAAAGATTGACAAACCGATGCAAGGGAAGTTCGAGATGTCCATGATGGGACAAATGAATTACTTTTACGGGTCTCCGGGTGAAGCAAAGTGCGTGAAGAGATATTCATCTGCCAAGCAAAAGTACACTAGGAATTTATTGGCTAAGTTTGGAGTTCAAAATTGCAAGGAAGCCAAAATTCCTATGATGGTGGATTCAAGATGGATCGAGATGAGGATGGTCGAAAACAAATCGAAAAGAATATAGGGCTCTCATTGGATCTCTACTATATTTTGGACAGGAAGGAGACCGGATATCACCTTTGCAAAAGTAGGTGTATGTGCCCGATTCGGGCAAATCCAATGCAAAAAGCCACCTGCAGCTAAGCGGATTCTTAAGTATCTGAAGGGACATGAAACCTTGGTTTATTTTACCCATCGATGATAATCTAGAGCTTAGTGGGTATTCGATTACGATTATGGAGGTTGCAAGATTGATGAAGTCAACCTCGGGAACATGTTAGTTTTAGGAAGTAAACCGATCTCGTGGTTTCAAAAGCGGAGACATCGATCGGGCGACATCATCTACCTTGGGCGAGAATATATATGGCTGCGATTTGGGTTGCTAACAAGCTTTCTCTGGCTTCAAGCGGTGAGGATTATAACATCGTAGCTAAGAATGTACCTATATTCTGTGACATTAATAGTGCTATTGCAATCACTCAGAATCCTGTTCTACATACAAGATGCAAGCATGTGGATGTCAGACACCATTTTATAAGAGATCATGTTGAAAAGAAGAATATCGAATGGAAAAGATTCACACCGACGCATTTCTGAGAAAGTGATATTCTAACCAAGCCACTAGCCGAGATTAGATTCGAGAGAATTGTGTAATGAGCTAGGGCACGGATCTTGGAGAAAAAGCACCTAAAATGCTTGATGGATTGTTCTCGAGAACAAATTTGGTTAAGAGACTAACCAGTTGAAAGGAATCGATTGAGCTTGGTATCTCAATCGATCGTAAGATCGATCAAAGGAACTGATGTGAGAAATCGATCAGATTTACGAGTCATCAAATTAAAGGAACTGATCAGATTTAAGGTTTATCAGATTAAAGGAAACACTCAATTTAAAAGGAATATCGATTAAATCGGTTGGGTTATTTCACATCTTTGTAAGTCGATTTAGGCGATATTCAACAAGCAAGATTCACAGATTAAAGCCTACAATCGCATAAGAAAGGAAGAGAATTTACACAACAATGGAATAATAGAACTTTTCATTGATAAAGACCAAGGTCGATTACATTACAAGTTACAAGTACAAAGGACCGGAGGTCAAGACATAAGTCATGTAAAAACCTAAACCTATAACCCTAAACCCTCATCCTAACCCAAGAAGTGCGGGAGAGAGAGATTTTAAAATCGATGCTCTCATTTTCCCCCACTTAACAAAGGGTGAGAGAGGCTTTAAAGTAATCCTAAAGCCATAGGAAGCTAAAACCCAATTGGAGCGAGAGCGGCGTTGATAGGATTTCTAAGCGAGCCCCTTAGACCGAAGTCAATGGACTCTCCGGTTGTTAAATGGAGCACACGTGCAAGAGTTTGGTTCAAAAGACCTTATGGGCACATGTGCTACATGTAAAAATTGAGTTGATATACGAAGATCATTTGTTATGCGATCAAGACCGTATATCAAACTCATGTTTTATATCGAGGCCGAAGTCTGTTGATGCTGAATACGTCATAACGATAGACACACAAGGTGTGCATACGGTTAGGAGAAGTGTCTTCTCGATTTTGACAACGAATCCGATCCGCCGTGGTGGTAGAGAAGCTTAGCAACAATTGTATGTGAAATCTTTGATGGCACGAAAAACGTTGATAAAGGACACACATGGTTGATTTGAGAATTTGAAATCATTGAAAAATGGGTAAAGGTGTTTTTGGGAAGTTTCATAGGAAATAAGGGTTCACCGGGATGCATGTTTTTACAAAAGAAGATAAGTATGGTGAATGGGTTATGTTGTGTAAAACATTGGTCCAATTTATAGAGGCCAAGCAAAGGGTGCAAATGCAAATTTGATTTCAAAAAAGCCTTTTAGAGAAATTTGCATCACAAGAACCGACGATGTAGAAATCACTTGATCGATAATTGGATAAATTCTGCGGATTGACATATCAAGATATACAGACGATAATTCATGTCAAATCGCGCCAACTTAGGGAATAGAGACTACTATTCTAGACTAAGTTTTAGGCGGTAACACTTATCCCAAGAATTGGCTTGATCGAGAAGAATCAGATTAGGTCAACCAAAATCGATTACATCTAAAAATCGGATAAGGAAGAATCGAGTTGAACTTGAAACCTCAACAAATCGGATATATCGGTCTATGAGAAAATAGAAATATCGGTTGAAGGGGAACTTCAACTGGTCGAGGAGGATCGGAAGGAAAAATCGGACTACAAAATGAAAGCAGATCGGTTGAAAAGAATAGTTGGGAAATTATAAGGTTTAGGCGTAAAAACTAAGATCAACAAGTGGAATCAACTTCAAGTGGTATTGGTGATTACTATATCGATCAACCGAATCGCCTTTCTTTTCCCTTGTTATTTGCTTATTTATCGGATCTTATCTGTTTTTTATTTGCTTTTTCAGACGCATTACATGTGGCGTATCCCCCGCAAATCATTTAATGCGGACGCGGGAATACATGTATTAATTGCTACAAAATGAGCTTTTTAAATCCAAAAAGTTTTTCGACGTACCTTTTCCAACCATTCGATCAAAACCGCTTAATCGGATCGTTTAATCTTTTCAAAGCGGTTGATCTTCCAAATCTTGTCTTTTGTTTCCTCCTCATCTTTATAAGGTTCATCAAAACCCCCTACGAGTTTTCCAAATCACAAACTTGCGATTTATTTTACGAAAACTCTCGGATTACTTCTCTGCGATTCAAAGTGTTTTTCTTAAGTCTCAAATTCGAAAAAGCGAGAATCGGTAATTTATGATTATTTGATGAATCATTCTTTTAAAACCATTGATCTTAAAAGATTTTGTCAATCGTTGACATCCTGTATTATGTTTTATTGTTTCTTGGTTTCCGCATATGTGATATTCTTAGTATTTATGCACAATTTTAACCGAATCTATCTTATCTGTAGATGATCACTCACGGTATGGGTAAAATAATGTGCATTATTACGGAATCGACATTAAGGATTATCGAGGACAAGTTCGTACAATTTGGGGTTACAAAGGATCCGGAATCAATGGAAGTAGAAGAAATTCTAAAGAAAGCAGGACTTGAGAAATATTGTGCTGCTCACTGCAATCCAGTGATGCAGTATGAAGCCCTAGAATTCGTAAGAAATTTAAGGGTGAATCTGGATGCTCAGGGAGAAGAACTACTTTTCGGCGGTCACGGAGAAGAGATCGGGGCCACGAATGAGGATATAACTAGTCTGTTCAACCTACGAAAAGGGCCGAATCTACCGCTCACTATAGAGAGAATCAAGATGAGCAGATCGAAACGAAGCTCATCGGAGAGGCCGACAAACATCATCGTCGGGCTTTGTGGGGCCGATGCTCAAGAGGAAATACCGATTCTTTGTTTGACATTTTGTAAAAAACAATTATGGGTATTTCATTACGGCCGAATCTTTCTTACATCGGTTAAAACATGCATAAAGATGGTCAGCAGATAATTGATAAACCAAGAACATCAATTGGCATGGGTTCCTAAAGGCCATTCTACTCCAAGAACATGATAAATTTGGAGTTGATGAAGTGGAGGCGGTGTCTATTCGAAGAAGAGGATCGCAATCTCAACAAGGTTGCAGTTATCCTACAAGACAAAATGCCAAATGCGGATGGGGAACAGAATGGATGAAGTCTTACAAGGCATTCCTCTCCACCACTTTAGCCATATTTGGGCCACCGACGATGATATCGCCAACTCCCCAAAGACGAAGAAGGAAAAAAAGGAAGCAACTTTGTCTACACCGGATGCCCCGGAAGAAGAAAAGAAAATTGGTGAAGGTCCGGAGAAGAGGCGAAGAAGCGCGGCAAGCCTCCATGACTCGATCTTTAGAAGATGAGTCGATGAAGAAAGAGCACCAGATCGTCTGTTGCACCACAAAAAATCGGTGAAAAATCGACAGCAGACTTCTCAAGATGAGAGTCAGCTAGTTCATTCTCGAGAAGAAGCACGAGACTAACGATCTCCTTCTCCTCCAGCCGAAATGATTCACCACTCGACTAATGGTCTTGAGCATGTCTCTCCTACTCTTCCACCCGCGAAACCCAAACTACATCACTGCGAACCTCGAACTACATCGGTTCGCGAACTGTAACCTTACTTGTTGTGGAACCAGGTACTCCCATCCACAAAGCAGAACCTCTGCAGTCGAGCCAATCGCATAACTTCCGCCTACTCAAGCACCACAATTTAACCCTCCACATCTCATCAACCGGACCGGGACGGACAATTCCTCGAGTCTAGATCATCAAAGACCATCACAGGAAAATGGTCAAAATGCAAATCGAACGAGAAATTGATGAGATGTATCCGTAACCGGGTCGCCCATCCTGCTATTAGAGAACAAGTTATGGAGATCCTCACCCGAGAGATCTCCGGATTATAAAGCTTCTCGATTTTATAATGATTATTGAACAAAATGGGCGGGCCGATGAGTTTGGCATAGATTTTGATTTCGATATGAGGAAATGCTAAAAGTAGATCACCACCGAGGTGATAACTCTTTGAATCTATCAAAGCTCGATCCACGAGGAAGTCGGGGTCGATCGAACAAGGCGAACAGAGATCGCTCAAGAAGCTCCCGGGGCAGAGATCTTCAATGAAGGATACGGGGAGCCGCTGATGATAGTGGAACTAGTGCCGCAGCGAGTTCATGACCAACCATTGGAGGCACAAACAACTGAAAATCGATCAAGTGGACTTAAAACATTCCAACATCCCACATCATCACGATCAACTTCGGGAGATCGATCTTGTCTCAAAGATCTCCGAAAAAGAAGAAGTTGAGGAGTTGATACCGATCGAGGTAGATTGGCCTCAAAGAAATAACAGATCAAAGGGAATTGGCTATTTCCCAGACAGAAAGAATCAAAAGATCGGTTCTTCCCAAACCGGTGACCACCGTGTCTGCCCGAACTTATAAAATCCGTTGATGACAAGTGATTGGTGGATCAACAACAAGTTTTCTTTTCGATGCTCCTTTGAAAAAGCTCGAATTGATGTAAGAGAAACTTGACAAACTAATTTTTACACTCTCTCGCCATGGAATCTATCAAGATCGAAATGATCTCGGAAGGTTGAACATCTAACCGCCAAGTTCGTGTTTATCTGTTGCAGATCTCAACAGGCAATATCGATCGAGTTTTGGATCCCTAACTTCCCACCTCATGACTCTTTTGATCAAACCAAAAAGGGGGGAAGGACGGAGTGAGAAACCAACCGACATGATCGAACAACAAGACCTAATTCGCACGATTTGAAGCCTATGGACAAAGACTAGACCATCTGGATCTCTTTGCTAATGAAGTCTCTCGAAAAGATGGAAAAGTCAAAGGCAAGAAAGGTGGCTGCTGCTTGGTCTTTGGGACATCACAACTGCATGCGACCACTCGGACTAAAATAGTCACAAGAAGCACAAATTTAGCCGATACGTGCCAATTAGGAATCGGCGAGAAATCGCCCCCAAGAGCGATTCTTTGAAGAGACCGAAAAAGTGAAGAAAAAAGGGGAAAAAAAAATTGACAGAGGAAAAAATCAAGAAAAAATTCGGATCGGAGCGAAGAAAGGAAAGGCCGGAAAATCGTACGGAACCTCACCGCCGCCAGAAGTTGATGAGATCATTCCAAAAACCGCCGCAGATCTTTAAGAGGTTTGAGGAATGGAACAAGATCGAAATGAATGGCCACGGATGCTTTTTGTCCTTAATCTTGTTCCACGAGAAGAATCTCGGATGATGAATTCCTCAATGGTTAGAAAATAAATATCCGATTTTTTCAAGTATCTGGAAAATGAGGCCAAACTTATCAATGTAAAAATATCTCGCCAAGAGTATGATCCATTGGATTACTCGAAGAAGGCAGATGGCTCATTTGATGATGGCATTTGAAGATTCTACTTTGACATCGAGAAAAGCGTACATAATCGATCCTCGGCGGACCAATGATGTCAAATGGAAACTATATCAGATTTTCAACGTACCTCAAGATCAAAGAGAGATGCGGGAAGAATCAAGCCTAAAAAGAGTGAAGAATCGAAGACTTCTCAAGATCATTTGTTTTTAAATTCAAACTTTTACGATGTAACATGTAATCGACATATCTAATGAGAAAAGTTTATTTTTAAATCTAAGACAAAATCTCATTGTCTTTCGATTATGTGCTCTTTCTTGTTCTATATTTATCAAGCTGTGTTTTGGTTTTCTCGGTGTTTTGGTTTTTTATCAAAAGGGGGAAATTGTTGGGAAATTTATAGTTTTGATAAAAGTTCGAAAACACATGTAATAGGACAAGTCGGACACATTAGTATTGATCGATGTTTATATTCTGTTTATATAATACCGGTTGATAATTCTTTGTATAGAACAAGCGATGTAATAGATAGGTCACATATTGAGGGAACCTCAATATGTATAAATCGAATCTGAAGATCCAAAAAACATTGATATCAAGCGGGCGAATGCCAGAGAAGAGCGAGAAGATTAGATCGATCGATCTAGTCGATATCTCGGTGAAGTCATAAAGCTCAAACTTCGAGAATACTTGAAGATCGGATGACTTCCGGAAGATCGGACGGAAGACCTACATCGGTAAAGTGCGCTAGTTGAAGCTAAGTCAACCGGCACCGAAGACTCCATCGTTAGGCCGATCGATTCGACCGATCGAAGTCGACTCACCGGTGAAAACCGATGTTTCACCTAATCATACGTCGATGATCCGAACAAGAAGAATGTCAACCTTAGTTGGAAGAACAACATTGAAAAGTGCGTCATTAACCGATAAGAACAAGACACGTATGATCGGAGCGACAATTAAGGGGATTTGATTTTGCTCTCTCTAACGGCTATAAAATACAAGTTCACGCTTTTTGGCCATGCAGATTCTGAAGCACGTCACATCAATCCCGCAAACCTACCTAATATAGCCCGAAATTCAAATTGCTCTCCAACGGCTCTTTGATTTCAAGGTCTATAAATATGGGATCACCTTGAGTGAAGACACCGGAAACATTGAACAATCAAGAAGCTCAAGCAATTATCGATTTCATACGAAGAACACGATCAAGAAGATTATTATATTAAGTGTTCATCCCATAAGTTCTTAGCATATAAATCTTTTCATCTACCGATAGGCTACCTTAAACACTAGAAAAGATTTCATAGTTGGAACCAAAACAATCTTATCCAAACCCAAGTTAGGTTAGGTTGTTTAGCAAGATTTCGCACTAGGGTTTCTAGTTACGATTTTACAGGATCGGTTGAGTGAGAACTCCTTAAATATCCGTCGATTGTCTTTGTGTTGGACTAACACATAAAATTAAGTCCGAGTTGGTTAAGTTGGTGCCCCTTGTGATAGGAAAGAGTGGACGTGGGATCTGGTTTGTCCGAACCACTATAAATCTTGTATTGCCTTTACCGCTTTGATTAACGTACACACATTTGCACACAACCTTTAAAGCGCATACATATTCTACGTTGAGATCGGCTAGCACCAAGCTTCGACGATCGATCAAGCTTGACACTTGACCAACCTGGTTAAAACACTAACTTTGTAATGTCGATTTATAAAAACCGGTTTTTCACGGGTAAAACTTAAGCTTCCGCGACACATCGGTTAAACCGATAGTTATCGAACGATCCACCTTCAGCGATTAGTAAGTTGGTTATCACCCAAAACCGATTCATCAGACTCTGATCAAAGCTAATCGCCATCACACTAAATCTGCGACAAAAAGTTTTTAGAAGTCTATTCACCCCTCCCCTCTAGACTTCTGCCCTCACAAAACCCGTTCGGGACCTACATCATAAATCGATCGAATCCCAATAAACACATCCCAAATTTAGTTTAAGGAGGTGAACTGCAATGAGAACAACATGTGAGGGATTGAGGGGGCGACGAGATACAATGGGTGGATTTTTAAGGGGGCGGGAAGAAACTGGGGGATTTCATTTAATTTGAGACATTAGAACATGTTTAATTTTGAAACATTGCCGGCGAGAATTACTTTTAAGTTTTGGAATTTAGATTTATATGTTTTATTTTGCTTTTTTAGATTATGTTTAATTTATTTTTTTTATTTTTTTATTCACCTATTTAATATTTTTTATATTTACGATTTAGACACTTCATCTTACATGTAGTCTGACGTGCATCAGACATGACAAAAACAATAGTTTCGGCGAGCCACATCATCTCTTCACTCGGAGGAAAAAGATATGTATTAATTTACAATAATATTAAAGGTTGAACTTTTTTACAAAAAGTCTAAAAATTGTGATTAAATTGATATTCGATCTAAAAATCGTGTATTTATTTAAAATTAATCCTAAAAAATGATCGGAATGCTAAATGTAAATTTGATATGGTGCATCGTATTAGACTTTGAAACTCTGATTATCAAAATGTTGGGTCGGCTTTTTTCTATTTCTTCACCAAGCACACTACTCATGGAGTATAGTAAAAATACTTTAAAACTTATATAAATTGAGAACAGCAACCATCTAATTTGACATTCGATTCTCCTGTTCCACTTTTGGTATCACTTTTCAGTATTTTATTGATGTCTCCTTTTAAATTTTTAACACATGCACTCAGGGTATGAAGACCCATTGAATATTTTATTATTGTTTCACGTATTATCCATTCATATTATAAATATAAATGGAACATCAATTATAAAATAGGTGATCTCATTTCTCTAACTTGGAAAAAAATTGAAAGAATAGATGATATTATATTATGCTCCCATGAAAGGATATTAATTTGATAAAAAGACAAAGGTCACTATCTCGTTTAATTTGTTTAGAGGAAAACCGTGTATACGTAATAAATATATATTATTATTTCCTAATTTAATTAGATAAACACTCATGTGAATCAGGTCTATATATGAACTCTATTATTTTTATAGATAAAAATTATCATTATGTGCAAAAATGTTAACTGTTTAAAAATATGAAGCATTTTTTAAACATTAATTGTTTTTGTGTATAATAGTAATAATTTTTATGCATAACAATTAAAATTTTTATACATAACAGTGATACTGAAAAAATTGAGCTCAATCCGTTTTTGTCAGTTTACTATTATTATTGATGAACACCGTGTATACATATTAAGTAACATCGCTACTATAGTCTATATATATACACAGTACCTGTGTATAAACACACTCACGTATTATGTGGATATTAATTAATATTCTCATTGGCATTTCCACATAATTTTCAGAGAAAGGTGTAATATTTCGTGTCATTGATGTTTCACCTGCACCAAGTGCGTCTCCTTTTACTTATCTTGAACCACCAAAACCTAATTCTTTTTGAGTAAACAATGTTTTTATTGCTATTGTTGTTTACAATTCACGTTCCGACTTACATTTTGCTTGTCATATAATATAAGTTTATGCAAAGTCAAACCCAGAAAATAGCCAATCAGTGGACACCTAACTTTTGCTCATGGCTCAAAAAGATGGCCACACATTTCAACCAATAGTAAGTGAGATAAATAGCTGATTATGTCAGGGAAAAAACAATAAAATGTGCTTAGTTCGTTCAACATAAATTTAATTTCGGTATATAAATTAGAAAATGACATAGGATAACATTTTTTAAAATCTCAATTTAATTAAAGTGTTGTTTTAAACTTGGAATATAAAATTAACGGAGTCCTTTTTTTTTTTTTTAATATTTGTTGCATGTGAATTTGATTAGATGCCAACTAGGTGACCTTAATGGAAACTAAATAAACTATTTTTTTTTATCGAACTAAATAAACCGCTCTCTCCACCCCAAACTCTTTTGTATAATTACTGTGTGAGCTGTATTTAATATAAAATTATTTATTAGTATTTGAGTTGATAAGTGAGGGAAAAATATTTTTCTAGGACAATAACTTTAGGAGTGTTGTGTTTTAAGGACAATAATTTTACTGATTTGAAAATATAGGACAATATGTCTTAAAATATGTAAAAATAGGACAATATGTTTTAAAATCTGTAAAAATAGGACAATAGGTTTTAAAATCTGTAAATGTAGGACAATTGAGCCCGAATAAGCCAAAATTGGGCTGAAAAATTCGGGCTCAATTGTCCTACATTTACATATTCTTAAAACATATTGTCCTATATTTACAAATTTTAAAACATATTTTTCTATATTTACAAGTTTTAAAATATACCGTCCTACATTTTCAAGCCTTTAAAATTATTGTCCTTAAAACACAACCCCCCTAAGTTACTGTCCTTAAAAAACATTATTCCCTGATAAGTGATAAAATGTTAAGGGTATAATAGATAATTTTACTTTATTGTAAAATATAATAATATTTATTAGAGGTGATAAAGTGTTGAAGGTATGAGTTAACTATATATGATAAATAAATTGTGTTTATCATTTAAAAAAATGTACAAAAGAGTTTGAGACTACCAAAATAGAAATTGTACAAACAAGTATAAAACGGAGGAGTATTACATATTTAATATTGCTTGCATTGTTGCATCTCATCTCATCTCATTAATTGGTTTAGTCGAAGAGTTGATGCGTGTGAAGAGTTAGCCTGTAAGTTGAGATAGATTCAACTGAATAGTTAAAGCTAAAGCTGCTTAAGAGATTGGGTCTAGAACTCGGTAAATTTCTCATATAGTCATAGTCAAATCTTTAATTTGGAAGAAGATACGATTATATATACCTTGACACTCTAAATAAGAATTCCTAAACTAAGGAATGACCTCAACTTATTGAGAAAAAAGGATGTAGAAGTATTGATACTTGAAATCATTATAATTATTGTGTTATTTAATGCTTTATTTTCTTAATTATCATTACGTATCATTTGGATAAATTGCAGAAGTGATCCCATGTAAATTTGCCCTCATGAAAATGATCCTTTTTTTTAATAAAAATAGTCCCATAGTATTTTACAGGCAAAAAACAAATAAATTTTTGGGATCAAATTTGTTTTTTGACAATTCTATTGGGACCAAACTGTTAAATACAAATAAAATTGGACCATTTAAAAAAAAGATTAAAAAAGAACGTGGGACTAAAACTAATAAAATTTTGCCTTTTTTAAAAAAGAAATAAAAAAATAATAAGAATTACGCCATAAACTTTATTACTTCAACATACAATGATTGAGAAGAACCACTACATTTGGAAATTAATGCAAAATAATAACATCAAGACAAACTATTTAAAACACAACCGTAATTTACATAACTAGTAGTAACCCTGCCCTGTTTTTCACTTCACAAAATAATTCCCATGTTACATAACTTGGTAATTATAATTTAATTAACAAAATGCTCCATGCATGCATGATATATAACTGCAATTAATCCCTTCTCCCTCCATAAGTAGTTGGTGACATGAAATTTCCAGGGTGAACTTTGTTGCTGCTAACAATCACACGATTCTCCGCCGCCCCGTTTTTTGCAGCACTTTGTTCCTCCATTTTCTTCATCTTGTCTTTCTGGCGCTTCTGCTGCACGTGAACGTGTGCATAGCTTGCTCCCATGGAAAACATACTGAAATTTTTATGCAAGAAATGAATGAGGTGATGAGATTATAAATATAATTGAAATGTTGTTGCGTGGTTAAAAATGGGGCGATTGGGATGAATTTATAGGCACAATTATGTTTCTTTTCTGATTAAGAAAATCACTTAAACATAGATTAATATTAATGGCCATAACTAAGCGCCGGCTGTTTATAGAACACAGTTTATTAGAAGTGGAGGGGGCATCTTTAAAGGTGGTTAAGCCATTATTAGAGTAAATTTTATTTTTTGTCCATAGGACACATTACCTCACAATTTTGGTTCCAGTACCCACAATTTTGGTCACAAAATCATTTTTTCATGCAATTTTGGTCTCAACGTTACGTTTTCCATTAAAGTCAGCTGCAGTTTTGGTCCCACATGGCATGAACCTCACGATTTTGGTCCCAAAACTGCAGCTTACTTTAATGAAGAACGTAATGGCGAGACCAAAACTGCATGAAAAAATGATTTTGAAACCAAAGTGGTGAGTATTGGGACCAAAATCGTGAGATACCGTATCCAGTGGAACCATTTTACTCCCCATTATCAATATAAAAGAAAAATTGTGTTGATGGTTTTTGCATAGTTGGACAGTATGTGGTTATAAGGCTGTCAGCATGCAGCCTAGCTTTCTTTGCCCTTTTGCAATATTTCAATAAAATTTAACTGTTTAATGTAGTATATACACACATTAATATTATAGATAGATAGATAACCACTAAGGCATAACACAAAGTTTGTGTTGTTAATTATCAATTTATCCATCAATGGCATAATAATATTGTCACTAGCTAGCAGTAGCTAGTCTTTAATTAATTATTGCTAATTCATGTTGAAAGTTGTGGTTATGCTAATCGTTGGTCAATTGTGTAAAATGAGTTCATTCCCACAATCTCAACAGCAAACCTAATATTTTTATCAAGGCAAAATGCATCTTTAGGTCCCTAAATTATTATTTTTTGTTTCGAAAAGTCCTTAAACTCACTACAAAAAAGGCGGGGTTCAACGACGGATTTAGCGACGGTTTTAACCGTCGCTACACAGAGTAGTGAAGGCTTTGGCGATGGTGTTTTGACCGTCAAAAACGAGGGTCGCTATGGTTTAACGACGGTTATTTCATATCCGTCGCTAGATAGCGACGGTTATTAACCGTCGCTAGATAGCATCGGCTTTGGCGGTTGACATATGGGTCCGGACCCAGGTCAGAATAACAGTCGCTAAACCGTCGCCAAAGCCGTCTAAAGTTTAGCGACGGTTTAGCGACGCCAATATTCCGTCGCTAGTAGCGACCATTGCTTTTCGTCGGTATATCCGTCGCTAACGTCGTGAATTTTCGAAAAAAAATGGCTCGCGGTGGTTCGAACCCGGGCCCGGGGGCGCCCGAGTGAGCACCGAACCACCCGAACCATGGACCATGTCGAACCCAACCACAAAGCATTTCATATATAAACATCCAAGTCTCCCAATTAATTGAGGCAATTGTTCGCTCCCATGGGAGACCGAACACGGGACCTTGGGCGCCTGAGGCGGGATCAATTCCGTTCGGACACTTGCTTTCTTGCGTCTACTTAATGAAATTAATTCTATATGTCCTAAAAATGATTTTTTTAAACAATTTTTTAAAATTCTTTATTTTAATTTATCTTATTTATTAATTTATTCACATTTTTATATAATAATTTTTTTATAAATAAATTAAAATTATATTATATTACATTAAATATGTATTTTTTACTTGTTTTTTTACAAAAAATATACATATTCTATCTAAACAAGTTATATATACTTTTCTATCTAAACAAGTAATACTATCTATGTAAATAAGTAATACTTTTCTATTTAAACAAGTTACATATACTTTTCTATCTAAACAAGTTATACTTTTCTACTTAAACAAGTAATATTTTTCTATCTAAACAAGTTATATATACTTTTCTATCTAAACAAGTAATACTATCTATGAAAAATTTTCTATTTAAACAAGTTATATATACTATTCTATCTAAACAAGTTATACTTTTCTATTTAAACAAGTAATACTTTTCTATCTAAACAAGTTATATATACTTTTCTATCTAAACAAGTAATACTATCTATGTAATCAAGTAATACTTTTCTATTTAAACAAGTTATATATACTTTTCTATCTAAACAAGTAATACTTTTATTTTTAAACAAGTAATACTTTTCTATCTAAACAAGTTATATATACTTTTCTATCTAAACATGTAATACTATCTATGTAATTAAGTAATATTTTTCTATTTAAACAAGTTATATATACTTTTCTATCTAAACAAGTAATAATTTTCTATGTAAACAAGTAAAACTTTTCTATCTAAACAAGTTATATATATTTTTTCTATCTAAATAAGTAATACTTTTCTATGTTATCTCTGAAATTATTTGCAAGTTTAAAGTATTATTTAATGAAACTAAAAGATAAGTGTGTCAATGTTTAACGTGGAAAATAAATTGGATACAACAAATGAATACATGAACATAATAAAAATGAAATATTATTTCTTAAAATGCTAATTTAGGTAATTGCTGGCTAACATCACGAGCTTTAATTCAATGCTAAATTCAAATATTATACGTAAATAAAGATTGAATTTTTTATATAGTAGGAAAAAACATGTATAGTTAAACTCCGTCCGTCTTATCTTGACCCAAATTCTCGTAGGTTGATCTTTCGTGTTGGCTCTCGCCCAAACCATTTCTAACGCTAAGGTCAGTCGATGGTTCTCTAGCATCAGAGTCCTGAGTCGTATCTTCAAATATTTTTTGTTGACAAGAATCAAATATTAGATGAATTAAATCAATTAAATTACAGTTTTTAAATTAAATATTCAAATTATCTAGTTTCTAAAAAATTTAATTTGAGATAATTCACCTGTTTTGTGGACGAGCGGTAGTATATTGCTGGAAGCGAATAAACCACTTGAGGCCTAATTACATCGTGGCGTGATGGAGAGTCGTCTTCGTCACACTTAGGAAATAACCAATTACCATTTTCAGTTATCCGACAATTCGGACATGTCATTTCCCCTTTGCTGTTAAACACTGAGCCAATGCATTCTAAAAAATAAAAATATTATCAAATTTGACTTTTTATAAAACTCAACACTTCATAATTCAGGTATATATGAAGTCCAATAATGTTAAGTTTCTTATAAATTCCATTTTTATTTAAAAAAAAATATTAATATTATACACTGTTGGCATGTTTGAAAAAATTTTGATAGCTTAGATCTAAAGTAAAAAAAAAATTGTTCTGAAATTGAGCTTCTTAAAAGAAATTAAAAAATGTACATACCTAAGTGAAAGTCATGTCCACAAAATAGTTCAGCTTTTCCCCTCTTCTTGTCATCAGACACCATTTCTGAACAAATAGTGCAAACTTGTGCAATTGAATCATTCGTATAAGTTGAGGAAGCCATTTTTCTTAAAATCAATACAGAATTGTCCTACAACACACAAGAAAAATCCACACAACGCTACAAGTAAAGTTTTTCTCCTTTAACAACAATAATAATTCTCTCAATAAATTTTAGGTGTGCAATAGTTGCATATGTTACTTTTGTATATATATGCAAGTTAAATCAAAAAAAAAATTTATAAAATAATTAAATACATAGAAAGCTCAATCATTATTTATTATTACTTTTTAAATGTCTAATAAAATTAAACAAAATAAAAGATGAAAAGATTGAAAAAAATTACTCATAAATGAATTGCATAAATATTATTTTCCTATTACATAATATGGAAAATTATATTAATAGTGTCATAAATATTATTTTCCTACAATATAATGTGGAAAAGTGTATTATTAGTGCCATGATTCATGAATATGTTCCTATTATATAATGTGAGAAAGTGTATTAATAGTTTCATAAATATTGTTTTTCAATTATGTATATAATATAGAAAATGTACTAATTAACTTTATTTTTCAGTTATGTAATGTGGAAAAGTGTACTAATTGTATGATGAATTTTATTTTGCTATGTTATACATAGAAAAATATTGTGTACACATTATTTACATATAAATTAGTGTGAACACAATTAGTATATTTTTCGACATTCAAAATTAATTACATAATAAAATTTGACAAAAATTCGTACGAGACAGTCTCATATATGATACGGGGTACAACTTAGCAAAAATCAATATCCATCTCTTCCAAAGTGTTAAAGCTTCAATACCCACATTATGTTCCGTCTCACGACCGTCTCACGCGAGTGTATCTCATGACACTACAAAAAATGTGGTGATTTACGACGGTTTTAGCGACTCTGTAGCGACAGTTTCAGTGACGGTTTTCTAACCATCGGAGAAACGAGGATCGCTAAAATATAGCGACGGTTTTTTACAAGACCGTCGCTACTAACGACGATAAATCTGTCTCTACTTATCGACGGTTTTTTACCGTCGTAATATAGTGACGGTTTTGTCGACGGAAAAGTGGGCCCGGTTCCCGGGCGGAATAAGCGTCGCTAAACCATTGATATATTGTCGACGGTTATGACGTCATAAAACCGTCGAAACCAAAGACGAAAATTTGTAGTTATTAGCGACGACAAATATCGTCGACATTTGCGACGAAAATATTTGTCTGTCTTAGCGACGGTATTTTCCGTCTCTGAAACCGTCGCTAAATTGGGAATTTTTGAAAAAAAAAATGGCTCATGGTGGTTCGAACAAGGGCCCGGGGCGCCCGGGTGGGCACCGAACCACCCGAGCCACGGACAATCTCAAACCTAACCACCAAACATCTCATATATAAGCCACCTAGCCTCCCAATTAAATGAGGCATTTATTCGCTCCCATGGAGGACCGGACATGGGACCTTGGGCGCCCGAGCGGGGATCAATTCCGCTCGGGCACTTGCTTTTTTGCGTTTACTTAATGAATTTAATTGTATATGTCCTAAAATTTATTTTTTTCAATTTTTTTTTAAAATTTTTTTTCAATTATTTTTTAAAATTTATAATTTATTTAAATTAATTAAATTTAAATATTTTTTATATTTTTAATAAAATTAATTTTATTAATTTAAATTATTTTTTTAAAATTTTTTAAAATTATCTTATTTTAATTCAATTAAATTTTTTTTAATAAAATTTTTAATTTATAATTAAATTAATTAAATTAAAATCGTATTTTTATATTATTTTTAATAAAATTAATATTTTTTAAAATATTTTTTTTTTATTTCAATTATCTTATTTAATAATTCAATTAAATTTTAATATAATAATTTATATTTTTAATTTATAATTTATAATTAAATTAATTAAATTAAAATAGTATTTTTTAAATTATTTTTAATAAAATTAATTCTATATTAATTTACAATTAATTTTTTTTTCAATTCTCTTAATTAATTAATGATTCAATTAAATTTTAATATAATAATTTAGTTATTTTTATATTTACAATGATTATAGTTTTTAAAATATATATTGGATAATTACCAAAAAATAAATTGTGTTTAGAACAAAATTAAATAACTAGTAATATCATAATAGAGCGTTGTCAACGTGAAATATTACAAATGAAATACAATATAATTATTATTCGTCATCCTCATCATTGCCCCATCTGTATTATCATCCTCCTCCTCCTCCTCATCCTCCTCCTCCTCGTCCTCCTCATCCTCCTCCTCGTCCTCCACTTCCTCATCACCATCTTCATTCTCCTCTTCCTCACCATCTTCATTCTCTTCCCCACCGCTGTCAATCTCTATCAAATCTGGATTTGCAGCTGTTAAGTCTACGAAAAGATTGAAATCTTCTGTATGCACTTCAGTTTGAATGGCAACTGTTCCGTTTGGAACGGAGCGTCATCAACTACGACAGTTGAATTCGGTTTAGGAACTTGCACCAGTGATCTCGCCTTTATTTTGCAAATAGTCATCCATTCATTATTTGCTCTCAAACCTGGATACGTGCAGTAGTATACTTGGGATACCTGAGTAGCAAACACAAACAGATGATACTCCGGATATCTTCTTCTTCTATGAACATCGACTAGTTTGTATTCGGGATGAATCCTTGTTCCTGAAGCAGATGGATCATACCAATCACACTTGAACAACACAACAGTCTTCTCAGGGAACCCCGGATATCCTACTTCAATGACTTCTTGCAGGTGTCCGAAAAAGTAGTCACGGCTTTCTCCATCGAACATTGCACTGTTAATGCAAACACCACTGTTCACAGTAGATTTGGTCGATGGAATAATTCACTATATGAAATTTGTAACCATTTACATAGTATCCTTGGTACGTGTTGACCACACGTAGTGGTCCTCTACTGAGATCCCGCATGAATGGGTTCACAATTCCACCATTATAACCCTGTGACGCGAATATTTGAGGTTAAATATATAATTGTAAACATTTAATATGAATTTATTAATAAACAACGGTTTAGAACCACTCCTATAGTTTTGGAACCACTCTGCAAAACCACGAGTAATATATTCACCTACTTGTGCATCTGAGATGTTTGGATTTATATGGTGTAGCTCTTTAGTAAAGATCATAATTGAAAGCAATATATTATATTAATCAACTATTATATAATAAATTAATATTCTAATTATGTAAATGACACATATATGAAATACTTACTCAATGTACGGTTGGACTTCCTCACAATTGAATAACACATATTTATGTGCAGCTTCAATCTCTTGTCAGTTCAACAATGACCGTTCATTTGTCTTACCCAATCATCGACCTGGAAACTTAAACACGGATAACATACCCTCAATATCATCAGCAACATTGTTTGTGCCTCTACCGTCGTAATTACGAGGCTCGTTTCTCAACCTTGTTCTAACATGATCCTCGAAATAGTAAGAACAAAATGTTGTAACCTCCTCACACAAGTAGGCATTAACAATTGATGCTTCAACTTTTGCCTTTTGTTTAGCATTGAGCTTCAAGTTATGTAGATATCTATAGATATATAATAAAAAAACAATTATAATATCAAAACATAAATATATTAATATTTGTATAAGTAGTTGTGAAGTGAAGGTTTACCTGTCAAATGGATACATCCACCTGTATTGAACTGGACCGATAATTTTGGCTTCATATGCTAAGTGCACCGGCAAGTGCTCCATCGAATCAAAGAAGCTTGGAGGGAAAATGTGCTCCAACTTGCATAAAATAACTGGAATGTCTTTCTCCAAATGGACCATGTCGTCCAACGTAATTATTGTAGACGTTAAATCTTTGAAGAATAAACTCAACTCAGTTACAGCCTTCCAAATATTGTTGGGTAGGAATTCCCGGAATGCGAGGGGCAACAGTCGTTGCATAAACACGTGACAATCTCAGGTCTTCAATTCAATTACACAAATCCCATTTGATGTGTTTACACAATGACTCTGATTGGAGACATAGTCATCTGGAAATCTCAGGTCTTCAATTCAATTACACAAATCCACTTTCTGTCTCTTATCAAGTGTGTAATTGGCTTCGGGATATCTTCCGGTACGTTCATCCCTCTTCAAGTGATCACGTTTGCATATCTCATTCAGCTCATCATGCGACTTTGCAGTGTCTTTTGCCTTGCCCTCTGTTTTCATGATTGTGTGGAACAAGTTATCGAACACATTCTTTTCGATATGCATCACATCTAAGTTGTGCCGAATCAAAAGTGAGCTCTAGTAGGGCAAGTCCCAGAAAATGCTCTTCTTCTTCCAACCACCCGGTACCATTTTATTATGCTCATCTGCATGTTCTTCTGTTGTTTTTCTCAATCCATTCTGATTAATTTGATTTAACAACCTTTTACCTGCATGAATGCAAAGAGTTATAAGTTAATTAATTATCATATGTAGATAAAAATATATTAATTAAACCCTTTTTTATAACGAATGTGTTCTTGATAAAGTCCTTTTTATTCTTTCGAAAATGATGATCTTCTGGTAAAAACTTTCGATGGTTATCAAACCATGAAACTTTTCTGCTAAGCGGGAGACTGAAAGCGTCAGAATCCTCCATGCAGTAAGGACATGCTTGTTTCCCAGTCGTCCTCCATCCGGACAACATGGAGTACGCAGGATAGTCGCTGATCGTCCAGAGCAGGGCAACCCTCATCGTGAAGTTTTGCTTTCTCGATACATCGTATGTCAGCACTCCATTATCCCACAGATATATTAAGTCTCTTATCAAGGGCTGAAGGAAAACATCTAGTTTGTCTTTTGGATTCTTTGGACCAGGTACCAATACCGTGAGAAACATCGTTTGGGGCTTCATGCACATCCACGGAGGTAGATTATAAGGAGTCAATATAAACCGGCCATAACGAAAACTGCTTACCGTGCATTCCAAATGGACAAAAACCATCAGTGTTGAGACCTAACCGAACATTCCAAGGTTCGTCAGAAAAAATAGGAAATACCTCGTCAAGATGTTTCCAGGCCATCGAGTCAGCAGGGTATCTCATCTCTAAGGTATCAGGATTAGTCTCTGTATGATGCCATGTCATATCTTTGGTTATGACACTAGATTGATACAGTATCTGAAGACGAGGAATGATCGGGAGGTAATATATTATTTTATTTGCCACTTTCTTCTTCATTTTCTGCTTCTCTCGACCGTCAGTCCAGTTCCATCGCGGTACTTTGTACCGAGAGTGCCCACAAACTCTGCACTTATCTAGATTCGCGTCTTCTTCGTTACCCCAGAATAACATGCAGTTATTGATACAACAATCAATACTCTCTACTGGTAGACCCATACTCTTCAACAAATTTTTGGCTTGATATTCTGTAATAGGCACCTTATTACCGGGAGGACATACTTCATTGATCAACTTACTAATCTGGTTATAGGCTCTTTGAGAAAGTTTGTCCTCAGCCTTGATAGCCATGAGTCGAGCATTGAATGACAATAGAGAGTGAGTTTGATATCCATCATACAGATCTTCATCAGCTGCTTTGAGTATTCTGTAAAAATTAGCTACTTCCTCATTTGGTTCCTCCTCCATAGCCTCATCTTGAATCCCACCAGCTTCCCTGATCATCGTATGATACATATCCGGTGTATCCACTGCAGGTGGCTCGAACTGTACTCCAGGATCATCGAATCCATGATCATCGTGTGTCTCATTGTATTCGAGATTATTTTTTTTTTTTTCGGGCAAAGTTAGTTGTTATATGTTAGTAGTTAGTACACCAAGCACCCAAACACTCCACAAATTCATCAAGCCACCTTATAACTCTCAAATTCCAATTCATTCCCAAGGGAAATCAAACCTAGGTCTCCCACTCAGTTGAGGAGCCCAGCGGCCAGGTGGGCTAAGCCACTGGTTTATTTGAGAGTATTATAATACACTTTAAGGTCATTGAAATCAACATTCCACCGCTCTTCACCATGACGTGTCCAATTGTAGTAATATGGAACAAAACCATTCATGATTATATGTGTCTAAACATCCACAGTATCTCTGTATGACTTGTTTTTGACATTTTTTTGCACTACACGGACATCTTATACGACCTTTTGAATTTGTTGCACCATGATTAATTGCAAACTGAATGAAGTTATTAACTTCATTCAAGAACTCCATATTTATACTTTCGTTGATAAGTCGAGGAGTCGAATACATCCACTGACGATTCGGATATTCCATATGTTTCAAATCATTATCAACATGTTAATTCTACAAAAAAATTGACAAAGTTTCGTCTGTATATTTAAATATCCAAATATATTCTTCTATCACATAACATACAAAAAATTTGCAGAGTTTCATTTGTATATGTAAATATCCAAATATATTCTTCTATCAAATAACATCAAATACATTCATTTAACATAAACTATCTACCCAATATGCATCTAACTATGATCACAACATTCATTTAACATAAACTATCAATAAAATATATGTCAATTCCAAACTTATCAATTATATGTACTATTGTTGGGAAATTTGTATTTAGTTTTGATGGAAGTTCCAAAACAATTTGTAATAGGATCAGTCAGACCTGTTAGCTGACTGATGTCTTAGAATCAGGTTAGGATGGCCAGCTAAAATGTATAGATAACTGATGTATAAGGTAGGTCTCATATTGATGGGGAACTGAATATGTATAGGTCAGGTCAGTTAGTCGAATGAATAGTTAATCAGATGATCAGGTGAAGACATGAAGCCAATAACTCAGAAGACCTGAAGATCAGAAGACTACCAGAAGATCAAGAAGAAGACCAGAAGACCTACATCAGTCGAGTCTGCTAGTTGAAGCTAAGACAACTGGCATCAGAAGACACTATCAGGTCAGCTCACACCAGGTGTCAACTAATATTTCACCAAGTCATACATTGTTGATCTGAACAAGAAGAATGTCAACTTTAGTTGGTGAACAAACTCTGACATGTTGTACTTGTTAACCGATAAGAACAAGACACGTATGACCTGAGCTGACACTGTGGATTTCGGCACTGCATAGTCAAACGACTAGAAAAATGACATACACGCTTTCGGCCATGCCATTCCTGGAAGCACGTCACATCAAATCCTGTAAACCTACCAAATATAGCCGGAAATTCAAATATCTCTCCAACGGCTCTTTGATTTCGAGGTCTATAAAGATGGGATTACTCTTCAGAGTGAGATACGAAAATTATCAAGAAGCTCATACTATAGCAAAATTTCCGCACGAAGAACACAACCTTGAAGATTATTTTCTAAGTGTTCATCCCATAGTTCTTAGCACAAAAATCTTATCCTCTAGCTGTTAGGCTACTTAAATACTAGGAAAGATTTCAAAGTTGGAACAAACAACAAATCTTACCCAAAACCCAAAGTTAGGTTAAGTTTGTTTAGCAAGATTTCAGACTAGGGTTTCTAGTTCTGATTTCTGGGATCGTTTGAGTGAGAACTCGGTAAACATCTAAGCAATCCCAAAAGGGAGGGTAGACAATCTCGTGAGGGAGATAAGTCTCGTTTGAGTGAGAACTCGGTAAACATCTATTGGTTAAGTTGGTGCCCCATGAAGGGAAGAGTGGATGTAGGACGAGTTGTCCGAACCACTATAAAAATACGTGTGTTCTTATTTGCTTTCATGTTAACTGTCATACATACTTTAGCAAATCTGCATATCACACATTCAAAAAATTTTAAAGTCACCTCCCATTGAGATTTTATGAGTTTTAAATCGGGTTTTTCGGGACCAACAAGTGGTATCAGAGCAAGGGTTCAAAAGTTCACTAGATTTTAATGTGAACACCTGAACTGATCTTTTTTGTTAAAACCCATTTAGTTTAAAATGCATAAATTTTATAAAATTCATGGAGGTTGACAATCATCTTCTCATTTTTAAAATACATACAATATTCTTCATCATTTCACTTGTTTAACTAACACTGTTTTTCTAGTATATTTTTATTGTTAGTTAGTTTTGGCATCATTATCAAAAAGTGGGACATTGTTCGGAAATACTATGGTTTAGGCAACCATCAGTAAGGTCAACAGTAATCAGGTCAACCAGATAAGATCAACAGTGGTAACTGACTGATTACAATATCAGTCAGTCAGATACGTTTTCTGATTTATCTCCATACCTATTCTATGTTAGCTATTATTGTTCACATTACTTTATGATGTCATGCCTGCAAACATTAAATGCGGACGCGGGGCTTGTGTATTAAATACATTTTTTTTTAACCTTTAAGTCCAAAAGTCTGCCTGTTTAAAACCTTAACCGCACGATTGAATTACTCTTCAACCGCTTTAATCTTGACCGTCCACTTAAATCAAGGACACTCAAGTACCTTCAAAAATAATCGTGCAAAATGTTTCCCTCCTATCTTTTAAAACCATAAATACCTTTTCTCTAAAAACCTTTCGCATTTCATACTTTCTAAAACCGCAAATTCAGTTCCAGAAAATTCTCTCAAACATTCAAAATATTCAAGCGATTAATCTATCTTCCAAAACTCTCATATCGCTTTTCTGGTAACTTACTCATCTTGTTATTTTTTTTTAATATCATATAATGATCAGTGTATAGAAATTGTGTGTATTACTGTTAATCATGATCAAATGGAATTTAAATCAGTCATTGTCATTTCTATATACATCATAAACTATATGCATATTGGGGATATATATTCATGTGTATTAATTCGTAAAATTACTCTTTTATGAATAACAATGTGTGATTGATTATGTTGTTTCACATAGAACTCACTTTGTATGCTTGTTTATGATTTCAGAAAATGGAATCGTCAATAGTGCTATCGGAAACTTGTGACTATGCCTCTATGTTCAAAAATGTCATTGATGAAAAGTATGTCATTTTCAATACCACAAATGATCCAGAATCAAGGGAGATACTCGAATGCTTAAGAGCCTGTGGACTTGATCAATTTTACTATCTCCATCAGGAAACTGTTCATATGTTTGAATCATTGGAATTCTTGAGACGACTAAAGGAGATGGACAACAAAGAACTATTCTCATTCGTTGGAAGGACCAGGATCGACGTCTCCAACGATGATCTCAGAAGAATCTTTGGTCTTCAAATGGGCAAGAAATACCCTGATGAGTTCACTGCTGGAATGTCAGATAAGGAGTATCTGCAGAAAGTGTTGTTGAGACCTGGGAACATCAATCAACTCACACATGTCAAAGTTCCCTACCTCCGAAGGAAGTATAGACTGCTTTTCGAAATTGTCTCGAAAGTCATTCTTGGGATCTCTTTCAGCCCAGATGCTCTAACCCAGCAAAAGCAGCATGTTATGGCCGCAATCATTGAGAAGGCCCCAGATATGAACTGGATGGGGTTATTCAAGCATCGTTTGCTGCAGGAAACTGATAAGTTTGCCACAGATGAAGAAAATCGAGTGAAGCTAACCAAGAATATCAGTAATATTCACAAGGTGTCTATAATTTTGGCTGATAAGCTTCCCAGTGACTATCCTTGTTCACAAAATGGGCGGAAGCAATATGTGGAGAAATTCAAAGTCTTGCTTTACAAGGATGAGGCACTATCTGGATTATCTGATGATGATCTAACACCATATGTGCCGAAGTCTAAAAATCCTGAAGGCAAAGCTCCATCTAAGAGAGGAACGAGAAAGAGGAAGCAGGTTGTGAGTAAGCCTTCTGATGCAGGTGTGAAACGTCAAAAAAACACTTACTACAATGCTGCCTAAGAAGGATGGTATGCCTTCTGGAGGTCTTCAAGATTAAGGAAGTGATGTTGAAATTCTGGAATCAGGTGAAGATCAACCTGAAGAATCAGGCCGAGAGTTAATGCTGGTGGAAAACCCAGTTCAGGTGGAAATCCATGGAGCTGATGTACAACCTAAAGAGAATCGATCGATTTCGAACCATCGGACTTCGGCTCACATAAGTTCTCTTTTCAGAGGGCATGAAACCACCTACTGCCCCACTTCACCCACCTCATCTTCAAAATCACCTTCACCTAAACCCCTTAACCGTAAAAAAAACTTCACCCTCACCGAACCATCAACCGGACAACCACCTTCAATTGAACCTTCCACTTAGGAAATCGTTTACCCTTCTTCTCGAACCCCTCTCCCAAAATAACCAACCACAGCAGAACCCAGCCCTATCAACCTTCAACGATCAACCGAAAAACCTCCATCCTCCCCGAATCTTCACAGTTAAATCCACTGTTTGAAGGCATTCAGAACCTGTTCAAGAAATCATTCAGGAACTTGTTCCAACACCTGTTCTGGAACTTGCTCAGGAGGAGCAAGATGTTGCTGAGATCAAAGACATGTATATCTCCATGTCTCACAATCCCTTCAACAAGAGGACCCTTCTCCAATCACCTGTACAAGAACACTCTACGGTGTATTTTCTCTGGCGACAGTGAATGCCTATAGACCAAAGACTTTCACGAACTCATCGAATCATATTGGGATCGGGGCGGATGGATGGGAGATAGTCTTCGGAGGAACATCGGACTTCAAGGATATTGAAGACTTCATAATTTTAATGAATGTTTTGGAGTCTGATTACTTTGTTGACCTGGAGAAGAAGCGAACGAGAATGCGGTGTATCGGTAGAAATTTAACCGGCCTCTGAGATCTCGATATCGGATCATTTGGTGCACGGAAAAGCCGGGTACGAAGAAGAAGAAGAAAGAGGTTATGATCTTTATGCTTATACTGAGTATGAGCAACCTGCCGATGAACCAGGTATGGGTGCTGCAGATGAGACCCAGCCAGGCGAGGTTTCAACATCTAGTCAGACTACTGTGCTAAGTGCTGATATCCTAGATCTGATTTATGCAAAAATACAAGATGGGGTAAAAAGCAATACAAGATGGGGTAAAAGCAGTTGATACACAATTTCGACTCTTCTGCACCGTCGATCACGAAATTTAAAGAAACACAGAGCAACCTGATTAACAAATAGAGGATGCTAACTGTTGACCAGATCTCAAACCTAGTTGACAGTGAGAGGAAGTTAACAGTCCAGAAGATCACAAATATGCCCGATTCTATTGTCGAATCGGTAACAAAACGAATTGACCCTCTTGCTGACAAGATGAGGATCCAGACTGATATGCTTGGAGAGACGCAGGTTCTCTTGGAAAGTGTCTGGGGATCCTTGGAACGAACTGATTCGTGTAAAGACACATAGCAGAAAAAGATTTGATCAATCTATTACTCAGGCCAAGAAAGTTATTGAATCTGGATTAAATAGGTTCTTGGGTACTGCAACTACTTCTGCAAATGTTGGATCACTCCTCTTCTTTGTGGAAGAACTTAAGGATGAGATAACACATCGGCCAGGGCCTTGAATCTCAAAGTCATCACACCTTTTAGATGCAACCAAAAAGGGGGGGAAGGACAAGATAAAGAAAAACAAATCATTTTAAAAACAATTTGCAGATGGTAATTGTTGATTTACCAGAAGTGACCCATTCTGGTTTACCTAAGGTCACTCCGTCTGATGCCACTCCTTCTGAAGTCACCCATTCTGAGATCGCTCCTACTGTTGAACTAAAACAATATGTGGATCAACCACATGCCAAAGGAGATCGAGGCTCGGGAATAGAAATCAATAAAAGCGGAAGACAACCCCATGCGAAGTTGTTGCTAGGTGGACAAGATTGAAGACTTCTCGTCAATCGCCTGAGAAAAAGATTTGATCGGAGGATCGGCAAAAAAGTCTCGAGTTGGCAAAGTTGTTTGCAGAGAGAAGAAGACACTGGCGAAGAAAGACAAGACAATCAAGGAAAAGGCAAGCAAGATGAGAAGCAAATCAAGAAGCCAATCGTGACCCGGACTTCGATTGATACATCGAGATCTCGATAAAGAAGAACAACTGATGAGGTGTGGGGTCATTGAAGCAGCTATCAAGAAGAAGAATCTTGCTGAAGCTGCCGGTCTGGACCGAAGATATGTCAAAAGGAAATCTAAGATGGCAAATCAGATGGAAGAAGTGGTTGGGAAGAGAGAGTTTTCCTGCGGAAGTTGAAAGCATTATGGTGGCCAGACGAGACTTGCTTCCTGAATGGACAAGGATTAAAATCGACTGGCTGAGTGACGTCTACATTATTCAAAAGATACCAGAACATGCCGATCAGGGTGAATTTAATGCTGAGTTTCAAAACTGGCTGGAGATCAAACACCCCAAATTATTCAAAGTGGTGATGCATGAAGGAAAAATCATGTCATTAACTCCCTCTGCACCCAAATTTCAGACAATGATTCCACCACTCAGAGCTGATAACTCTCTTGACCCAATTGGATTCAAACAGCTCTTATATGATTTTGTTAAGAGAGGAGACATAATTGAGAGTGAAAGATTGGAGACCTTGCTGCAGAGAATGTACAAGATTTTCAACATTCCAGAAAGTCTTCAGAAGTTTGATTATTGAAGGAATCAGAAGATGTCTTAGATCAGGTGATCAGGTGAAAGGTAAAATTTGTTCATGTAATCGTCATCTCTTATATATAAAACAAGTTACCTTTCTGATCTTAAAACAACATCTCATTGTCTTCTGATTTCTGTTGTTTATGTTTTTACATTTCACATGGTTATCTGTTTTTCTGATTATATGTTTTGGTTCCATCAAAAAGGGGGAAATTGTTGGGAAGTTTGTATTAAATTTTGATGGAAGTTCCAAAACAGTTTGTAATAGGACCAGTCAGACCTGTTAGATGACTGATGTCTTAGAATCAGGTTAGGATGACCAAATTTGAAATGTATAGGCGGTGATGTATAAGGTAGGTCACATATTGAGGGGGAACTCAATATGTATAGGTCGAAGTCGGGTTAGTCGAATGATCGATTAATCGGATGATCGGTGAAGACACGAAAACCCAATAGCTCGAACGACACGAATATCGAAGACTACCGAAGATCAAGATCCGGACGGAAGACCTACATCGATCGAGTGCGCTAGTTGAAGCTAAGACAACCGGCATCGAAGACTCTATCGAAGTGGACCGGATCGGTTATGGCCCGATCGGGTTAGCTCACACCAGGTGTCAACTAATGTTTCACCAAGTCATACATTGTTGATCTGAACAAGAAGAATGTCAACTTTAGTTGGTGAACAAACTCTGACATGCTGTACTTGTTAACCAATAAGATCAAGATACGTATGACCTGAGCTAACACTGCGGATTTCGGTGCTGCATAGTCAAACGGCTAGAAAAATGACATACACGCTTTTGGCCATGCCGTTCCTGGAAGCACATTACATCAAATCCTGCAAACCTACCAAATATAGCCGGAAATTCAAATTGTTCTCCAACGGCTCTTTGATTTTGAGGTCTATAAAGATGGAATTACTCTTTAGAGTGAGATACGGAAATTATCAAAAAGCTCATACTATAGCAAAATTTCCGCACGAAGAACACAACCTTGAATATTATTTTCTAAGTGTTCATCCCATAGTTCTTAGCACATAAATCTTATCCTCTAGCTATTAGGCTACTTAAATACTAGGAAAGATTTCAAAGTTGGAACAAACAACAAATCTTACCCAAAACCCAAAGTTAGGTTAAGTTTGTTTAGCAAGATTTCAGACTAGGGTTTCTAGTTCTGATTTCTGGGATCGTTTGAGTGAGAACTCGGTAAACATCTAAGCAATCCCGAAAGGGAGGGTAGACAATCTCGTGAGGGAGATAAGTCCCGTTTGAGTAAGAACTCGGTAAACATCTATTGGTTAAGTTGGTGCCCCATGAAGGGAAGAGTGGATGTAGGACGAGTTGTCCGAACCACTATAAAAATACATGTGTTCTTATTTGCTTTCATATTAACTGTCATACATACTTTATCAAATCTGCATAACACACATTCGAAAAATTTTAAAGTCACCTCCCATTGAGATTTTACGAGTTTTAAATCGGGTTTTTCGGGACCAACAACTATATATATTTTTAAACGGTAGAAATGTGAAAACATATCATAAAATCGTCCTCGAGAGTAGATATCTTTCCTCTACACAATATGCACTTCAAAAAATGATTTTTGCCTCTATCTACACAAAATTTGGTGTTGGTTTTCGAAAGTGTTTTGTTTGTTTTCGACTTTTCTCCAGACTGAGTTGGCTGGTTTGTTTTAAATTTTAGCGACGGAAACCCGTCGCTAGAAGCGACGGTTTAACGATGGAATTTTAAATAATCGTCGCTAAGTTCGTCGCTAAATACACAATTTTAAAAAAAAAAACATAAATTAAAATTGTTCAATGATAATTAAAAATTAAAAACAAAAACATAAAATTAAAAATTGTTCATAACATAATTAAAATAACATCCTAGGGAATTGCCCTCCAAACAGCTACAAGTGACTCCCAAACTTCGTGCCCAATTTCTTCTGATAAATCCACTCCGTCTTCCCTCCACTGTGTACGCTACCTGTACATTATGTCTTGGTAACGTTAATTGAGCAACTTTACAAAATGCCTTGTAAACTTGATCGGTCTCAAGCTCGGGACTCCACGTAGTTTGTTTCTATATTTCAAAAATAATACAATAATTAATTTAATTAATTTTAACAATATATATTAAAATAAAATATTTTAAGTACATTTTATACCTTAAACTCCTCAAAATACAATTGACGCTGCTCAGTTGACACATTTTTCCATCGAACAGCGTTGACATCAATTCTCACCCGCATAATGACGTCGTTGGCTATACAGGAAGCCTCGTGACCAAGTACAATACTATAACACATTAAAAAATAAATACATAATTAATAATTATTGTATTAAATTAATTAATTATATAATTATTATCGTATAAAACAACAACACTTACGCTCCATTAACAATATTGATTAATAAACCAGTAGGCCTTCTGGATGAAGCAGAAACGTCATCACTTTCAGCAGCCATCTTAATAAAATATAAAATTTATATATTAATTATATTATATAAAATAAAATAAAATATAAATAAATATACGAAAAAATAATTAAAGTAGTACTGTGAATATCGAAGAATACAAATGAACGAGGCTTGTTTATATTGCTTTCTGATTTGGTTGATGAAACAAATGGGCAGGTTGGTCGTGTATTTATAAATTTGGATTTAGCGACGGTTTTCAAAAAACCGTCGCTAAAGTCTATCACAATTAATGACACCACCTCCCAACGGGCGTATCTCTTCGTTTTACGCGGTTTTCAAAAAAAAAACCGTCGCTAATAATGTCGATTCGAACTCTCGAATTAATGACACCGTCGCCGACAATTTTATATTCCCTAAATGTTACGATTTTGACGGTTTGACTAAAATATCTCGTTGAATTCGTTTTTTAACGTCACTAAGTTGTTAAAATGCGTTGTTTTTGTAGTGTGAACTTTTCCGTATATATATAACAAGAAAACAATATTCATTGCACAGTTAATACATTTTTTCTTATCTTAAAATTGAAAAAAAATGTTAATTCACTTTTCTCCATTGTATAACAAGAAAACAAATTTCATCGGGAAAACAATGCTCAATACATCATTAATACACTTATCCACATTATATAATAGGAAAACCATATTTATGTGATGCATTATCTAACCCTTGTTTTTCCTACATTCAAATCTATGTTTTAAAAAAAACGAAAGTTGAGCGGACGACCCCAAAAAAGGTTAAAGGGATTGAAAAAAATATTTTTATATGACGTCATAATAAATATTATATATATATAATATGCATAATTTTTAAAAAATTCAAAATTACGTATTTTGAATATAAAGTTTGACTAAAATCAAAGTTCAAACTTAAAAAACATAATAGAAATGTCCATTAACATAAATAGTTCCAACTTTCAAATTTCAATTTCCAAACATAATAGAAATGTCATCAACAATACAAAAGTCACAAGTATTAATTTTTATTTTATTTTTTAATTTTAATTACTTGATATTTAAAATTTGGAGATCAATTAAAAAATATTGAGATGATATTATAATTTTTATTTTTATTTTTTTTGTAGATGATGAACTTTTCATTAAATTTAATTTTTTATAACAAAATAAACAAAATTTCACTTAAATTCTTTTTTTAAAAAAATTAATGTATTTTTTTCCAAAAAATTAAATCTTGAAAAAAAAAATTGAAAAAAAAAAAAAAAGGGGCAGTTAAAAAAAAAATGTTAATTCATCATTTTTTCTCCATTGTATAACAAGAAAACAAATTTCCATCGGACAAAACAATGCTCAATACATCATTAATACACTTATCCGCATTATATAATAGAGGAAAACTTCTTTTTTTTTTTTTTTTTTTTTGGTTTTTTTATGTGATGCATTATCTAACGGTTTTTGAGGTTGTTTTTCCTACATTCAAATCATTCATTTTGTAAAACATAGATTCAAATCATTCATTTTGTATATGACGTATATGAATGCAATAAATACACAATTTCACATAATATAAAAGGAAAATAACATTTATGCAATTCATTTATGAGTAACTTTATCATTCTTATTATCTTTTATATTATTCTATTTTATTAGATTTTTTTAAATAATAATATTTTATAAATAGTGGGCATTTCATATAGTATTTAACAGTGTTTTCATAACCGAACCGGTGATCGAACCAGACAGACCACCGGTCAGTGGTTCAATCGTTCGGACCGGTTCAACCGACGGTTCAACCGTTTAAATGATTTATATTTATTTTTTTAATATTTTTTATGTTTTATTATTTTTTAAAAATAATTAATTTATCAATTGACTTGTAATATTAATATTTAAATTTAATTAATTAAACTTGAGGCATAATAATAATATAAACGTGTAGGTTTTCTTGATAAATAAATTTTGTCCCACATTGAATAAGTATTAGATGAAATGTGAGAAAAAAAGTGTAAAAGTTTGTCCCACATCGAATAAGTATTAGAAAAATATAAAATGAAGTAATATAAAAGGGAGGATCTCCTATCCCACATCGAATAAGTATTAGAAAAGATGTGAAATAGAGTAATATAAAAGGGAGAGGAGGTGGACTTTATGGATCTTCCATCTCATATTGAATAAATATTACTAAAGATGTGAGATTGGGTAATATAAAAGGGAGTAGAAGTGGATCTAAACTCTAAGCCTCCTATCCCACCTTGAATAAGCACAAAAAAAAAGTAAGATGGAGTAATATAAAAGGGGTGGGGGGTCTAGATCCTAACTCACAAGAAAAAATAATGAAAATTTGATTGATATTAAAAATAATAATTTTTTTCTACCTAAATAATTAATAGTTTAAAATTAAAAAAAAAAAGTTTAAAATTTATTTTTAAAAAAAAAAAAAACCGGTTTTTTTCCGCCGGTTCAAACAGGTTCAAACCGGTCCAACCTTAAAAGCGGTTTTAGGCCTCTTTTTTGACCGATTTACCGGCCGATTCCCGGTCCAACCGGTTGAACCGGTCGGTTCAACCCGATTACAAAAACATTGATATTTAATTTATTTATCACTTGGAATTAACTTGCCTATAGATACAAAAGTAACATTTGCAACTTTTACAACTTAACTTTCTTGAGAGAATTCTCATTGTTGTTAAAGGAAAAAAAAAAAAAAAATACTCACAGTATATTTTGTGTGTTTTTCTTGTTTGTTGAAGGACAATTTTGTGTTGATTATTAGAAAAATGACTTCCTCAACTTCAACCAATGCTTCAACTACACAACTTTGCACAATTTATTCAGAAATGGTCTCTGGTGATAATAATAATGCCACAATTTCAGCATTGTACGGCACCATTAACTTAAGTTGGCCACTGTTATGTAAAAAAATAACTCAATCTCTCCTAATTTTGATTCTACAATTTTCGTAAATAGTCATCCTAATTTTGTTTGGCCATTTCTTAAAAAGGAAATAAAGCAACTTTCAATACTATTTAATACTATTATTTCTCTCCACCAAATTCACTTTACACCATTTAATACTATTATTTCCCTCAATCAAACCCACTTTACCCACTTTACACCATTTAATATTCATATCTCCTATTTTTTCTTAATCTCTGTATCTACAGAAACGGATAAGCAAAAATAGGACGGAGGGAGTACTAGTTAGAAACAAAAATATGGATATTATATATACTTTGTTATTAACTTATTATTAAATAAGCATGCTTCTAAGTTCAATCATTGATATGCTCTATCATTTTCACCGGTGCTCTTCCACCACTATAAACTATTCCCTCCGCCCCATCTGAGCCTTCACACTTTTTATTTATGTCCGTCCCATTTCATGTTGCACACTCTAAATATGAAAAAGAATCTTACAATCTCCTCCACCCGCACAATTTCCACCCTACATCCCCTTTGAAAAATCAACAAAATCATTTTTTCTTAAAATGCGTGCAAGTCAAAGTGTGAAACTTCATATGAGACGGAGGGAGTAATTATCATATGAGAAATCTGCTTGCTCCTGTCCCTACTGTCTCCCGCTACTAAATGCCCCGAAGAATGAGTTCTACTGGCCTTTTAAGTGTGAAATTTGGGCTGGAATTAGTAAAAAATCCCGCTGGCCCATCAAGCTCAAGATTTCGGCCAACATTTGGCCCCCTAGTGTGGGTTGCAGTGAGTAAAATTTGGCCTAGAACTTCATGACAGATCTTTGGGCATTTCTCCAACACTTCTATCACTCCAAAAAGGTCCTAAAATCACTTAAAAAATCAAACAAAAGATCAAGTGGGCTTTCAACTCATCAAAGTGCATATAAGTGAAAAAACATGCAAATAAATCACACTAGAATGCAAATAAACACACTCTAAGCAACCTAAATAATGCACTATTATCCACTTATCAAATTTCCCCACACTTAAATCTTTGCTTGTCCTCAAGCAAACTCAAACAAAAGCACAAATGGAATGAAGAAGTCATGACTTTCGCTCAGGTCCTCAGTACAAAACTAGTTTGACATTAGTGCAAAGCAACGAATGGAGTAATCCTGGACTAGATTCAAAATTCCACAAAACCCATGAACTTAAGGGCACCAAGTTCTAACATTATCCACACTTGATCCTCAACCCATCAACTTGCCAAATTCTTCAATGTACCTTCAATCCCCCTTTTTAATTTGTTTCACATAAACTGATAAATTCAAACAGACTCTGCATTCTATTGTATTCCCCTTCTTCCTTCAATTTTTTTTTTCAACTCTTTTTTTAACGAGGTCTGCAGCTCCACTCTACTCTTTGGGTTTTAGTTCAATTCATGTTAGATTTACGAATTTAAGAACACTTGAGCCCCCTAGAGTAGGCAGTTGTTTCAGCCCCTCGTAATTTTTTTTCTTTTCAAGCATAGGACCGCAACTTCACTCAATCATTAGGTTTTAACTCGAATTTTCGAACCCCTAAAAATGGGCAGCTGCTTGCACAATTTTTCAACTAAACTCCAATTTCCTCCAAACCACCACAAAATTTTCCAACCTTAGGGAGTACACCTCAAATGCATCATCCATCCAAATAACCAACTTAAACTACTTTATTAAGGGGAACCAAAAATACACATCATAATCCAAGCAAATCAACAAATCAAGTCACAACCATAGACTCAATCATACCTTGATGTTATCCCACAGATCCACATAATTCACATAATTTCAAAATCAGCAAAATTTAACCAACTTTACTCAAGGTTCACTATTCACACAAACATCACACCACTACCAACGACTCTCAGATCATCATCGCCATTCACTTCTCCAACACAAGCACATACCATCATGTAAATACAACATTCAAGCCCAAAATCAGCACAACAGTAAAAGACACAAATATATATATATATATATATATCAGCACAATATATCTTGCCTCTCCCCTACACTTAATATATTGTTTGTCTGCAAGCAACAAAAAACAAATATGCACAAGAAGAAAGGATAAGATAAGAGAAAGAGTATCACCAAATAAATTGGAGAGTATACGATGTTATTAGTAATCCACCATGCTCATTCACTTCAAGCACGGGAGAGTCTGCAATAAAATTGAGAAAGACACACGAAGAAGACAAATAAAAGAGAATTAAAAAAAATCAGAATACCAAAAAAATAAAAATACGGGCTACCTCCCGTAGAGCGCTTTTGTTTAATGTCTTTTAGCTCGACGATCAACATTTATTTTTCACGTGATAGGAGTAAAGTAATCCCTTCAATCAAATGGTAATCTATAGTGACGAACAATACTTCCTCCCATCAAGATCTTTTCATTCCCTTTGAGCCTACGCTTGTTAGTGCACAAATCCTCGAGGAATATTTCAAGTCTAGGAATCTGGACTAAGACATCAAGTAGTGGAATATTGATTTCCACCTTACGAAAAATATCAAGGATTTGCTTCTCCTTATCCACCTTCAGTGCTCGTTCAAACCATGGAATGATTTCTACAGAAAAATCCACACTGGGGGGGCCAGTGTTGCTCTGATCAGTAGCTTCTCCTTCTTTTTCATCAGTAATCTGTGGAGGGCCAGACTTCTTATCTCTTCCAGCTGCTTTTCATCCATCAACGTGACAACACTTATGTTTCTTGGATTAAGTTCAGGTTGGGATGACAATTTCCCCCCGATTTGAGCCTCGACTCGGCCAACAGAGGTGGCTATTTGTCGTACTTGCATCTCTAAGTTTTTGAACCTCGTGTCGGTGTCATGTTGAAGTTGCTTCATGCTCTGGCTAGTTTCGTACACACCCTTCTGGAGTTGTAGAGTGTTGAAAGTAAGTAGTTTGAGCATTTCCTCCATCGATGGCTTAGAGCTCCCCATAAATGTGAGTAACTTAGCCTATGAGACACCTGAAACAGGAGTCAAAAACACGTTACACCGAACAAAGTAAACAAAAATGGGTTGCTGAAATTCTGCTGCTACAGTGACACTGGGGGGCCAGTGTCAAAATTGCAACGACACACAAAATAAACGAGGAATTATGGAGATGATAAATTAACAACTAAGAAACTAAAATACTAAGAAAAATAAGCCCCCACAAATCACACACAAAAACACAAAAAATATTCACACCATTCCCCGACAACGACGCCAAAATTTGGTGTGCTATCAAGTGTTTCTCCTTTTACTTATCTTGAACACCAAAACCTAATTCTTTTTTAGCAAACAATTTTTTATGAGTGACACTTGTGTGCACCAATTGCACAAGGTGCAATAGGTGCATTATGATTCAATTTTAATTTGGATGCACTATGCACTCTAAACCTTAACCCCCAAATAATGATTCCTAAATCATATATGAACCATTCGGGCCAGGTAAACCATGAATCACTTGGGCCGAGTGAACCATGAACTGCTCGGGCCGGGTTTGGGTCCGGGACGAGAAAAAAAAACCTAAAACTGAAATTAAAGTTAAAAGAAAACTGAAATTGAAAAGAAAAAAAAAACTAAAACTGATTTTTTTTAGAAAAAGAACTCCTAAAATTAAATTGCACCAAATTGATTTGGTGCAAATGGTGCTCATGAGAATTTGCATTTTTCTATTGCCATTGTTGTTTACAATTCATGTTCCGACTTACATTTTGCTTGTCATATAATATAGTTTATGCAAAGTCAAACCCAAAAAATAGCCAATCAGTGGACACCCAACATCCCGTTCTCTATTTCTCGATCGGACATACTAATGTGGAATCATGAAAAATCGGGGGTCTATTCGGTGAGGTCGGGGTATATTGAGTGGATGAAGCATGAGAACAAAGCATCTGTGGAGAATGGAGACAGAAAATGGAAATGGGTTTGGAAAGTGGGTGTTGTTGTGTACCAAATTGTTTGGCACTTTTATTGCTACAAATGACACTTAAAAAAAATTAGATAGACGAATAATCCCGGAAGAAGGCAAACTCGCCTCAAGTGGCACTTCGCGTCAAGAAAAGGGCGAGTTGGCCTCGTAGTCGGGCAACTCGCCCAAGTCACCCGCCTTTGTCGAAGAACCGGGCGAAGTTAGCCCCACGGCCGCAACTCGCCTAAGTCGCTTATCAGGCCAGCCACGAAGTCAAGACGAGGCGGGCGGCCGTTCTACCCAGCAACTTCGCGACGCGCCACATCACCAGGACGATCGCGACTCGCCCAAGACAGGCGTGATCACGCTCACACAAGGCCGCTGGCTGGCGCCTCCACACTGCGTCTGCTCAACAAGGGCCCACCATTGTCACTTCAGCGATCATTGTCACCACTGGTGCTCCACCACTGCTGGCCGGCGTCTCGTTGTTCGCTACCAAAGCATACAATGGTCGCCTGCGGGCGCTATGGTCACCACAGTTCAGCCCACCTCATACACGCTATGGTCACCTTTGTCACGCCATACACGCCATCCACGCCCATCCATCCAAGACACCATGGTCGCCACATACGCTTGGTCACACGCCACTGTCGCACAAGATTTAGTCGACGCGGCGCTCAGATTAGTCCTACCACACGAAGTCGCCTATGCAAGGTCGCTTACCGAAGTTGCGGTACTAATAATTAAGCCTTTATCGACGATTAAGGCACCCTCAATATAATTGCGTACATAAAGAGGGAAGTTATAATTAGCCAATTCTGTGAGACTTGTGATCAAGGTAAAAGGGACAGAGAGATTTGAGTCAAAGGTTTCCCACTTACCAAAGAATGATTTTGGCTAACCTAACACGTAAACAACCAACATCAGAGAATCTTGCCCAACATGGCCGAGAAGACTTTGAGGATATTGCTGGTTCTACCGCCGCGGACTCAAAAGGGAAAGCCTAGGCGCAAATCTCCGCGCTACCTACAAACCGCCAATTCAGAGTCGCAGATGGCGTGTTTAGTTATGCGAGACTAAGATTTAGAGTATGCTGTAGAGTCCAAAGTAGCTGGTTACAATTAATGCTTGGTCAAATTCCATCGAGAGTTGTAGCAAGGCCAACTAGATGGTCATTTTGTACTATATATAGGAGAAGTTAAGACTAATTAAAGGGTTGCCAAAATTTCACATTGAATGCAACGGCTTTATCAGCCAACAAAAGAGGCCTTCGGCCCAAATCCTCTCACATTTACTTACTTGCATTTATTCTTCCGAATCTTGATCATTGTCATTCAATGAGGAACATTCGTTTTGTTCAGCATTGATTGCTCTTCACACTCATTAATACTTGTTTGTATCTCCAAAATCACACAGCCACATTACAAATCTCGTTCTGTAGTTTTTGGTGTACAAGAATTGGCGCTAGAAGAAGGGTATTTCACTAGGAAGTTCACTGGTTTCCTTTTGCTTTATCCTTTCGAATCTTCAAATCTTCAAAAGTTTTTATTGAAACCCAGTTTCCAACATGGTTTCTGCCGGAATGCAAATGTCTGGCCAACAAAGGGAGACATCTTCATCCAATGAAGGTCCGCTCAAAAACCTCGATGACATCAAAACTCCGGAGGATCTCCGAGAGGCAGTGAAAATACTCAAATGCCGTCAGCGCAACCTCGCCAGAGAGCGAAGTAGGCCACATCGGCGTGCTGAATCCCAGCGGGCCTCAGGGTCCCAAGGGAAAAGAAAGATGGGGGAGGGCGCGAGGTCCGGAAACCGCCAACCTGCTAAGACATGCAATACCGCCCACGAATCTGGAGGACCCCATCAGCGCCAAAATTGGCGGGAAGAAACCCACCAGTCTCGCCAATCTGAGTCTGTATTTCACAGATTGGGAAATAATGCTCCAGGAAGGCCGCGTGGTCGCCCAGTTGAGTCAAATGCAAGCTCGTTCCCAACTAGGCTAAACTTGGAGGCATATTTTAAGGCGGAGAATGGTGCTCGAGCTAAGGCTGGAGAGGGACCGAGAGTGTCTGTGCATAGTCATTTAGGCGCGCCAGCCCCTCTCTGGCCTCCGAATCCGGAAAATGAACAGCTCGAGACCATCAAACAAACCTTCAAAATTTTGCAAGATCAAATGAATCGGCAGGGAGGACAAGCTGCTCCAACTGTACTGCCGATCTCACCACTAAGTCCTTCAATCATCCACACCCCCGTTCAGGTAAATATGACTTCGATAAATCCGTATAATGGCAATTTCGAACCCCAACACTCATGTTGGGAAGTTCTCCTCCCACATGACCTCAATGGGCGCCACAGATGCGACTCAATGTCGTTTGTTCCGCTCACACTTGGGGATCAAGCCTACAAGTGGTTCAACTCGCTCACCCCGGGTTCCATCGAGTCCTTTCATCAACTGGCCAATCAGTTCCTCAGCCACTTCATCACGATGGCACCAAGGCCGACAGCCAAACAAACTTTTGCAAACATCGAGCAGGGCCCAACAGAATCAGATCGAGACTATATCGAGCGGGTCGATAACCTCATTATGGAGGGAGATCCCATGAGATATGAAGCCAAAGTAATGGGAGCGGTTAGAGGCCTACGATTGAACACTAAGTTATGGAAGCTGATGTATAAGAAGTACCCGAGCTCGTACCCCGACTTCCGATGGAAAATGGGCAACCACATCAGCAAAGCCGAGATGATGGCCTTGCGTCTGGGCGGGAAAGTTGCGAACAACAATGAAGCGGTGAAAAATCCAGAACAAAAGCCCCAAAGCACTCACAAGAGAGGCGGGGGCCAACACAAGCCCACGAGTAACTTCAATCCATTCAACAGCGAGATCGAGGTCAAGCTGTTAGAGGTCCTGAGTACTTCTCCGAACGAGGTCTACGATAAAATAAAAGTCAAGCAACTCTTGGATCAGCCCCGCAAGATCGCGAAGGAAAATGGGAAGATAAATCCCAACAAATATTGCCACTACCATGAAAGCATCAGGTACAACACCAGCGATGCCGCGACCTTCTCCGGCAACTGTGGAAGCTTTATGAGGACGGAAAGCTAGATGACTACGTGAAAAAGCGTCAAAACAATCAACAACCCCACAATGCCCCAGGTTAATCCAGGGCCTACCGGCCAACGACCTCTTCCACCTTTTCCTGAAAATGCCGCGGGAAGGGCAGTACAAATGATCTCTCCTCTGGGAGGTAGCATCGGTGGGATCCTCCCATCGATGGTTATGTCACGATAAAGACGAAAGGCCGAGATACGGGCTCTAAGCCATATCCACCAGACCTTTTTCCAGGTCAACCACGCAGCAGAGAAGACCAGTTCGCTCGCCTTCTCGGACGAAGATAAGCATGGTGTGCAATATCCGAACAATGATCCTATCGTAATCTCGACCAAGATAATGGGGGTAATGGTCCATCATTTGTTAATTGATAATGGCTCTATCTGCAACATTTTATTCAAAGGGGCCCTCGACCAGATCGGAGATTTCTCCGATTATGTCGAACCTTGCGACCTCACTATCAAAGGTTTTGGGGACTCATCTGTAAAGCCTTTGTTGGGATTATACTGGAAAGTAAGCTTTTACTTTGTATAATCAAAACTGAATTTCGGACTTATTTACTGAAATAAATTGTTTATCACTGATGCTTTAAATATCATCGAATGTTACATATATTTCTTTGCATAAGCTGTTCAATAAATAATCGTGTTACATTGTAGTTAATTTAGTGATGCGGATCACGAAGATTAAATTAATGATCCCTTGTAAACAAAAAGTACACCATTCACGACCTAGATGGAAATGAACAATCCATAGTGAAAGGTTGAAGTGTAAGGCTCAGATTAGCTTGTCTTGACCAAGAGATTACACTAGTGCATGACTGATGCATTGAATAGGACCTACAGGAGGACAAATTCTTCAGAACTGAACAATGAAGAATTAGACCTCAGCGGTTCGTTATTTCTTAATCTTCGTCCCTTAAATAGGATCACGTGTGGTTGGTAACTATTGCTTTGACTTATCACGGGTAGAGAATCAACGAGATTCAATACTTTTTATCTTGGGCAATATTATTGGTCACATGCGATTGCTAAGATTTAATACGGAGAATCGTGTGCAAGTACGCTTGTTTGATTTGACCCTTGGGAGGTTCATAAGCTTTATCATACCAAATCTTGCAAGTGGAACTAGTTTCCGGTATGGATAATAATGTTGAATCGTTCCTTAACCAAGGACAAAAGATATTAATTAATGAAAAGCTATTTCAGTGGCTTGAATTAATTAATGGGCTAGATAATCTTAAACACGGGAAATAATAACCGGGAGCCATATTGACAGTAATATGGGTTAAGATGGATAGTGCAATATTAATTATGTAGTGAGATTAATTAATATTTATGGGCTTGAATAATATTGTGGCTCAATATTGATAATTCAAGATCCATTGGAAGGTCCAATCTTAATTCTCCTAAAGGCACCCTAAGTAGCCCAACATAAAGTCCAATAACTGAAAAAGGTGTTTAAAAATAAAATAAATATTGTTGCCTTATTTTTCCTCTCTATTTTTTCGAAAATTATGGATTAAAATGGGAGAAAGATTTTCTTTGAATTTTGTTATGGAATGAAGATATGTATTCTTGGAATACAAGATTATCTCATTAAATTCAAGAAATCTCCCACTTGGTTATCCATATAGTAAATTTCGAAAATTTTGAAATATAAAGGGCAAGAAAGATTTTCTTGATTTTCTTGAAAAGATATTATGAAAGATATGTATTTCTTGAAATACAAGAATATCTCATAAATTCAAGAAGATCCAAATCTTGGATTCTTGTTCCCTATATTTCGAAAATTCCATAACAAAGAGGAGTTGGGATTTTTGTGGAATATTATAATTATGGAGAAAATAATATATGAGATATATTCAAGATTTCTTGGAGATCAAGAAAAGGATTTTTCCATATTATTTTATCCCAAATTTTCGACCACCGTACCTCTATAAATAGAGGATGAGTGTTTAATTCCCAAGTACAATTCCATGTGCTGAAAAAATTAGTAAATCCACAAAGGTGGTGCAACAAAGTTTATTTTTCCTTTTGTTATTTGTTCGCGAGCATCCTACCACCGGATTGTCGAGCAAGGATTAAGGAAATACTTGGGAAGGCTTTTCGGTGTGTTTAATCAACAAGACCATTGCTATTCCAAGAGGTATGTTTACGTAAACTCGTAGTAATTCCGCATGCGTAGGATTTACGTGAACTAATTATATGCATGATTTGTTGTTGAATTATTATTTGAGTTAATATAGGATTAATTCATGCTAGTAATAATTATCAGAATTAAATTTGTATTTGAATATTTATCCCAAATAGATCCGTGCAATTAATTCCCCAACAACTGGTATCAGAGCCTCGGTTTCGGGCTCTGAATTTTAAATTGTAATTTAATTCGTTATCATTAAATTTGAAATTGGATAGTAGAATTGCTAGATCTTTTTTGCAGGTATCCAATTGTCATGGAATTTAATGTGTTTATTTATGCATGCATATAAATTGTGGTTTTTAATTCGATTCGATTTAAATTCATTTTGCCTAAATGAGAAAATCCAAAGTAGATTAGGATTTGTTTGATTTGATCAATGTAATAGACTAGTTTAGATTCAGGTTTATTTATTTTTTTGTAAATAAATTGTACTTAGGATCGAAAAGGAGGCAGACGAGACGAAGAATTAAAGGATAGATAATAAGCGCGACGCGACGACGCGTGCATCGCGAAATGTGCCAAGGAGGCAATGCGACGACGCCTTCGCCATCGGCATGACGCTAGGCATATGATGAAGCGTTAGGCGGGATCGGCAGGCGACGTGGCGTGGGGACCATGCGAGGGGGCCGAGGCGACGGAGGTGTGATGGTGAGCGTCGGGGGGGCGCCTACGATCCGTATCCGGGGCCGGTGCCGGGTAAGCGTGAGCGCAGATGCTGGGCCGGATACGCCGCCGTCGCCGGCTTCTTCGCCGAGGCGTGTCGAGGCAAGGGCGGGCGGTTCGCCGAAGCGTCTTTGGCCGGTGACTTCGACGAGGGCGGCGGATCTTGGCGTCATGCGATCATGAGAGCTACTTGGCGTGGCATTTCGAGATTGAGTTCTTTTCGAGACGATCGAGTGGGAGAAATTCAAGGCGACATTTCTTCAAAATCAAGCCAAGAAAAATCAAACCATGACAATTGGATAATTAAATTGCCCAATATGTTTATTTTTCCTCTTTGCTTGATTTATTATTGTGATTTCTTGTGTTTTATTTAAATTGTTTAAATGTGTTTGCATGAGAGTTACTTGATGAAAAATCTCACCTTCAAAAAATTACTAAGTATGTTTAAATAATTAATTGACAATTTTATTAGGATAATAAAATTGAATTAATTTTGACCTCCATGATTTATTTATTTGTGAATTCTTTTGGAGAAATTCCCCTCGGGGTGTCAAAAGTTATCTTTCACATGAATAAATTCGGATGGATGATTGTGGATTATTACTAGTGGCGATGATGACCTATGCGAGGCTAGTTCAAAGCGAAATAATAATTTCGTATTTAATCATGGTTATTACTTAGGTATAAAATTGATATGCATATACTTTCAAGTCCCTGCCAATTTTATATTAAATCAAGTGGGAGCCAACTATTAATTTGGATATTAAAGGTTTGTAATCGTTCTTGTTTATAACTCTTGAATGTGTTTAAATAATGACCCACCCCACGTGGCTTATTTAAACTGTTTTTGAGATGTTGGTGATGCATGTTCATATTTTTTGAGATTTTAATATGAAACATGTGATCGAATTTTGTGATATATTTGTGCTTATGCATATTATTATTTATTTGATTCATCATGTTGCAACCTTTTAATCCTTTATTCAATATACTTAAAGACAATTTGCTTCTTTGAAAGCTGCGTTGATTGGAATCGTAAACTTACTATTATCCTCCTTTGCACAAAGCCATAACGGGTTCTCACTACACCTAAAAACCGAAAAAGCCAAAAGATGAGTCAACTAAAAGCGGTTAAGAAAGAGTATGCCGACCGGGAGCGTTCAACGAAATGGCAAAGTGTACCATCTTGGCTTTATGTCGATGTGTTGCAACACCAACACCGTAAGCGTTGAGACCGCCTGCAGACATCATGACTAGTCCTAAAGCGATGTTTCAACATCGAACCGTGCAGGCTCGTCCGGATCACCATGAGGTACTTGCTCTCTATGAAAATGGTGGAGGGAACGCCAGAAGGGAGCACGTTCTCGGATGATGGCTCACCTTAACAAACTTGGAGGTACTTGGCTATTTGAATAAGACATCGAGACCTAAATCGATTACATGCTCCACTCTCTGCCGAAAAGTTTTGAACAGTTCAGGCTGAACTACCAGATGAATAATCAGAAGTTCTCGATGCCTGATCTATTGCAAGCTTTAATCTCGGCGGAGGCGATATTGGGCAAAAGAGCCAAGCCTTTGTGGCAAATGGACCCTCTTCTTCTTCTAGGCCAAGGGGTGGTAAGAACAAGAAAAATGACAAAAGCCACAAGTAAGTGAACTCAAGTGTTGCCAATGGCAAAGAAAAGGTGAAGAAGGGTGGAGCAGTGAGAAAGCCAGCTAAGGGGAAGTTCTTCAACTGCGGTGAAAAAGGACATTGGAGGTTAGCCCGTTCCAAACCCAAAAGGAATGGAAAGAAAGGTAATTCTAACGCACTAGTTGTTGAAACTTGCTTAGCGGTGTATGCCTCCAATTTATGGGTAGTGGATACGGGATCCACTGATCATGTTTGTTTCACTTTACAGGGGTTCAAGCGGACCCGGCAACTTATTGAGAGTGAGATCCTCATCACACTGGGCAATGCTACGAGAGTGGCAGCTGAAGCAGTGGGAGAAGTGCACCTATCTTTTGAAGACAGAGTTTTAATTTTAAGAGATGTTCTTTACGTGCCGAATTTTAGAAAGAATTTAATTTCAGTTTCTAATCTTTACCTTGATGGATATTCGGTTACTTTTAATAAAGTTGTTACCATTTCTCTTTTTGATAAATTTATCTGTCATGGAACGTTGTCGAATAATCTCTATACAATTAACTGTGCACACCACTCACGAAATGCATCCTATAACACATCAACTGTTTTCGAGAAAAGAAAACGTTCATCAAACATGAACGAGACACTTCATGGCATCTAAGATTGGGACATATTAATCCAAAGAGGATCCAAAGGTTGGTGAAAGACGGTTCACTGCAGTTTCTCCAAGTTGAACCAATTCCAACCTGCGAATCATGTTTTGAGGGTAAAATGACCAAGAGGACATTCGAAGCCAAGGGGAATAGAGCTAAAGAAGTGCTAGAAATCGTTCACACAGATGTATGTGGTCCAATGTCAACAAAAGCAAGAGGAGGTTATGAGTATTTCGTCACTTTTATTGATGACTACTCAAGGTACGGTTATATTTTCCTTATGAAGCATAAATCTGAGACCTTTGAGAAATTCAAAGAATTTAAGGCTCAAGCAGAGAATCATAGGGAAAAACGTATCAAGTCTCTACGATCTGATCGTGGAGGCGAATACCTCAACGATGAGTTTTTGAACTACTTGTCTGATAAAGGGATTGCATCATTATCGCGCACGGAACCCCTCAACAAAACGGGGTTGCAGAGCGAAGAAACAAAACTCTTTTGGAAATGGTTGGATCTATGATGAGTTATGCAGATCTTCCCAAGTCGTTCTGGGGTCATGCCTTAGAAACAGCAGCCTACATTCTGAACTTGGTGCCATCGAAATCGGTTCCCAAAACTCCCAAAAGAATTGTGGACCGGGGCATGAAGCCCGGTTTTGAGACACATGAAGATTTGGGGGTGTCCGCCCACGTGTTGGACAAGGAAGTGGAAAATTGGATCCTCGATCGAATTAAGGTTGTTTATGGGATACCCGAGGAACAAAAAGGGTGTATGTTCTATGGTCCCGAAGATCAAAAGGTGGTAATAAGCACCCACTTTAGATTTTTGGAAGAAGACTATATGAACGAAAAGAAGACCCAGTATGAGATTACCTTAAATGAGCTAAGGGGGCTAACCTCAAGTATTAATCGCACAAGATGACATACCAAACGAAACACTTACACAACCGGAACCTCGTCAGAGTGGGAGGTTGTGAGACACCGAGAGATTCATGGGGATAGGAGAGTCCTCGGACTTGATTCCCGGACAAGACGAATCAGACCCATGGACATACGACGAGGCAATCCAAGACAAGGATGTAATTTCTGGCAAACAATGAAAGCGAAATGGGTTCTATGGATCATAACAGAGTGTGGAGCTAGTCGAACCACTTAATGGGGGTCAAACCCATTGGTTTCAAGTGGGTGTACAAGAGAAAAAAAGACCGGACGGGAAGGTGGAAACCTTCAAGGCAAGGCTTGTGGCGAAAAGGTTATACTCGAAAAGAAGGAATCGACTATGAGGAAATTTTTTAAGCCCAGTAGCCATCTCTCAAGTCCATCCGAATTCTCTTATCGATTCTTTGCGCATCTCGACTTTGAAATCTGGCAAATGGATGTCAAGACGATTTCCTTAACGGAGAAGTCTTGATGAAGAGATCTATATGCAACAACCCCAAGGCTTCATTGAAAAGGCCAAGAACACCTAGTTTGTAAGCTCATGAAGTCCATTTACGGACTCAAACAGCATCGAGCTTGGAACCAATATTTTGATCATGTTATAAAGTCTTATGGGTTTGATCAAAATGAGTTCGAAAGTGCGCGTGTCGGGATCTGCATTGGTATTCTTAGTACTATACGAGAGCGACATTTCGATCATGGGAACGATGTAAAGGTGTTATCGGGGCGTAAGGGCATGGCTTTCAAAATAGTTTGATATGAAGGACTTAGGGGAAGCCGCCCACATCCTTGGGATCAAGATCACTCGAGATCGCAAGAAAAGGATGATAGGCTTGTCGCAAACTTCATACATGTATTAATCTTGAAACGATTCAAAGATGCAGATTCAAGAAAGGCCGTACCTTTCAGACATGGATCCATCTATCCATGAAAATGTGCCCTAAGACAAGAAAGGAGATAGATGACATGAAAGGCATTCCATATGCTTCGGCTGTCGGAAGCCTTATGTATGCAATGCTGTGTACGAGACCGGATATCTGCTTTGCCGTTGGCATGGTGGCAAGATATCAAAGTAACCCGGGGAAAGAACATTGGACGGCAGTTAAAAACATTATGAAGTATCTGAAAAGAATTCGAGATAGAATGTTAATTTATCAGTCAGATAGTCTAATACCCATCGGCTACATGGACTCAGATTTCCAATCAGACTTAGATTCCAGAAAATCTACCTCCGGTAGAGTGTTTTGCATGGGGGGAGGAGCCATGACATGGAGAAGCTTTAAGCAGAAATACGTCGCAGATTCTACCATGGAAGCCGAATATGTGGCTGCTTGCGAGGCAGCGAAAGAAGCGGTTTGACTCAAGAACTTCCTAGTGGACTTGGACTTGGAGATCAAGAAAAAGATTTTCCCATATTATTTTATCCCAAATTTTCGACCACCACACCTCTATAAATAGGGGATGAGTGTTTCATTCCCAAGTACAATTCCATGTGCTGGAAATATTAGTAAATCCACAAAGGTGGTGCAACAAAGTTTATTTTTCCTTTTGTTAATTGTTCGCGAGCATCCTACCACAGGATTGTCGAGCAAGGATTAAGGGAATACTTGGGAAGGCTTTTCGGTGTGTTTAATCAACAAGACCATTGCTATTCCAAGAGGTATGTTTACGTAAACTCGTAGTAATTCCGCATGCGTAGGATTTACGTGAACTAATTATATGCATGATTTGTTGTTGAATTATTATTTGAATTAATATAGGATTAATTCATGCTAGTAATAATTATCAGAATTATATTTGTATTTGAATATTTATCCCGAATAGATTCGTGCAATTAATTCCCCAATAGCCTTATGGGGCAATCCGCTTGGCAGTTGAGCTAGTTTCAGATCGCGACCCGAAGGTGAAGGCAACTAGAAAACTCGATTTAATCATCGTCGACCTCCCTTCCACGTATAATGGGTTTCTGGGGAGACCTTTCGAGCATGAATTCGGGACTGCAACCTCGGCCCATTATTACTGCATCAAATTCCCTACCCCGGGAGGGGTTGTGGGCACGATCAAGGGAAATCAGGCAATGTCGAGAGGATGTCTACTACAGGTCAACGCCGAGAAGGACATGACCATGGAAAAACTCAGGATGGGGACAATTCTAGTGATGTCGCAAAGCCATCTCGGCGATTAAACGTCACTGCCAGAAACGGAGTCAACATCGAGGGGCATACCGACCTCGAACCCAGAATCGGTTTTGAACCCATCGATGACCCGCGATGGTCGGGAGGGCAGCGAGCAACACCATTCGAAGAGCTCCAAAGGGTCCCCATCAGCGAATCTCAGCCCGAGATGGAGGTGTTCGTCGGAACATCTTTAAGCCCCGAAATGCGATGCCAAATGATCGGATTCCTGAAGGCTAATTTAGATGTTTTTGCCTGGTCCCACCAAGATATGGTCGGGATAGATCCTGAGATCGCTTGTCACCAACTCAATATTGACCCCTCCAGAAAACCAATCTCTTAGAAGAGAAGAAAATTCGGCCCCGAGAAATATGCGGCTCTGGCCAAGGAGGTCAAAAAACTCTGGATAACCAGCTTATCGAGCAAGCTGATAAGTTGTAATGGGTGGCAAACGCAGTGTTGGTAAATAAAGAGAACAACTCGTGGAGGTTGTGTATCGATTTCACGAACTTAAATGAGGCTTGCCCAAAGATCACTTCTCCATGTCGCACATTGACCACTTAATCGACAACACAGTAGGCCACGAGGAGATGTCCTTCATGGACACGTTCGCAGGATACCATCAAATAGTGATGCACCCGAATCACCAACAACACACTTCCTTTTTGACATAAAAGAACATCTATTGCTGGAAGTGTATGCTTTTCGGTCTGAAAAACGTCGGGGCAACGTATCAGAGATTGGTTAACCGCATGTTCACAAATAAGATCGGCAAGACCATGGAGGTATACATCGATGACCTAGTAGTCAAGAGCAAGAAAAGAGAGGATCATCTGGGGCACCTCGCCCACGCTTTCGACATTAATTCTGAGGCAGTACAAGATGAAGTTAAACCCCAAGAAATGTAATTTTGGAGTGGAATCCGGAAAGTTCTTGGGGCATATGGTGAGCCAACACGGGATCGAAGCCAATCCGACCAAGATTAGGGTCGTGCTCGACATGAGAGCACCACAGAACATTAAAGAGGTTCAAAGGTTGACAGGACAATTGACCACCCTGAATAATTTTATCTCGCGAATGGGCGACAAGTTCAAGCCTTTCTTCGATACGATCAGAAAGGGAAAATTCAAATGGACGGCTCAAAGTCATCTCGCATTCGAAAGCATGAAGGATTATCTCTCAAACACACAAATACTCACAAAGCCTGTCCCAGGAGAAAAGCTTTATCTTTACTTAGCGGCCTCGGAAACCGCATTAAGTGCAAGATGTTGGTTGGGCCGGAGCGGCGGATCACCGACGATCTATTTCGTGAAGTTGCACTCGGACCGACGCTGAGCTGAGATACCCTCCTCTGGAAAAATTCCCTACGCGCCAGAATGAGCGCCCCAAAGTTCGACGCCCGACCGACCACCATGTCGAGGTCCTGACCTCGCTACCATTGCGGCGAATACTCCATCGACCAGATATCGCGGGAAGATGCCTCAAGTGGTCGGTAGAGATCGGGCAGTTTGGCATAACATATGCACCCCGAACAACAATAAAAGCACAAGCACTGGCGAATTTCTCGTAGAATTAATTTTCCCAGCCGAGCAAGAGAGGGTAGTGGGGCAACCATGGGAACTATATGTCGACGGGTCATCAACCATTGAGCGAGCTGGGGCAGGCGTAGTGTTAATCAACACGGAAGGAAGATCATTCACAACGGCAATCCGTTTGATTTCCAAGCGACAAAAGACGAGGCCGAATATGAAGCTCTGATCAACGGCTTGGAAATGGCAATGGCCATAGGAGTTTAACATTTCAAGATTTTTTACGATTCTCAACTGGTAGCTTTCCAAATGACTGGCGAATATGAAGCGAAATGCTAGCAGATGATTGCTTACCACATGATAGCCTAAAATCTACTCGAGAAGTTCATACATGTCGAGATATCCCAGATCCCTAGAAAGAAGAACACCTAAGTAGATGCTCTAGCTCGGTTGGCGACATCCGAAGGAGCGACCGACATGTCAGATATAACAATCATCAAGCTCGCTGCCCCCTTGGGCAACCCGACCCTTGTCACGCACCTGGAAATTGACGAAGTTACCTGGATGAGTCCGATCATCAAATACATCAAAGACGGCCAGCTCCCTACTGATAAGGTCGAGGAACGTCGACTCCAACTAAGGGCGGGCCGATATACGATCATCGGCGACCAACTATACAAGCGGGGTTTTACCCTCCCGTTGCTAAAATGTGTGACCCCCAAGGTCGAAAAAGAGATTTTGAGAGAGATACACGAAGGGGCATGTGGTAACCACGCCGGAGGTCACTCTCTTGCCCACATGGCCCTGCGATAAGGCTATTTTTGGATAACACTAAAACATGACGCCCTCGATTTCGACAAGGCTTGCAAAAAATGTCAAGTCTTCGCGCCAAAGATCAAGGTCGCCCCCGAAGAGCTCGCCTCAATCTTTAGTCCTTGGCCCTTTGCCAAGTGGGGCATCGATCTACTCGGACCGCTACCTACGACACCCGGACTGGTCAAATTTGCAGTGGTCGCGGTTGATTATTTCACTAAGTGGGCGGAAGCGGAGGCCCTCGGAAGCACGGATCAATTTGCGATCATTCGATCATATGCAGATTCGGCCTACCTCAAGCAATCGTGTCAGACAACGGACCACAGTTCGACGGATGGGAGATCGGGCCATTTTTTGAAAAATGGAGGATCACCAAGCTATTCTCCACCCCGTACCACCCACAGTCGAAGGTCAGGTCGAGGCGATCAACAAGATCATCAAGCATACACTCAAGACAAGGATCGAAGGAACCAAAGGAATCTGGGCAAGCAAGCTCCCCAAGATACTCTGGTCATATCGGACCACCTGCCGAAATGCAACGGGAGAAACACCTTTCTCTCTCGCCTTTGGATCGGAGGCGGTCATCCTAGCGACATACCGGACGTCACGAACTATCGACAAAACTAATGATCGGGCTCAGGAGGTCAACCTCAATTTCCTCAAGAAAAGACGCATCAACTCAAACATTGGTAACAAGATCTATAAGCAGAGGTCGGAAAAGTATTACAACTCAAAAGTTCAAGTTCGCCGATTCCGTAAAGGCGATCTCGTGTTGAAAAAGATACAAGGAGTTAGTCAAGGACCTTTCGGTCCAACATGGGAAGGACCCTTCAAGATCACGAAGATATTGCCTAATAGAGTGTATGAGCTCGAAGATGCAACGGTGTTCCAGCCCAATATCCATGGAACGCGACCTTTTAGAAGAAGTATTATCAGTAGAAGGGGGCACTAGCCCAAGACTATCAACATAGAATATAAGAACTTATTTCGGTAATAAATGTAGTGATTACTCCTGCATAAATACAAAGTTCTAATTTTCCCATTTTATCCTCCATCAAAACAGAAAATAGGGGCAGGTCTATAGACCTCTAGCGAGGTCAGGATATCTTGAAATTAGAGTTAACCGAAGTCGCTAAGTCGCAATCTCTTAAGACGACAATAGGCGAGATCGTTTAACTCAAAACAAAATACGAGATTATGATCAATCAAAATCGCTAAGTCGCGTATAAATAAGACGGCAAGCTAATGAAGGTTGCATAAAAATAAGACAACAAAGTCGTGTATAAGTAAGACGACTAGCTAATGAATGTTGCGAAAAAAGTAAGACAACGAAGTCACGTATAATTAAGACGACTAATTGATAGCAAAATGATAAAAGCATTGGAGTTGCATAAAAATAAGACAACAAAGTCGCACACAAGTAAGACGACTAACCAATGAAAAGTTGCATGACAATAAGACAACAAAAATAGACCATTTGTGTCAACAAAAATAAAGATCAAGCAAAAAGTTTTTCCAATCCAAATCAATCAAAAGTACAAGCAGAAAAATAAAGCGCCACCAAGGACCGAATAATAGTCAGAGGCCTGCGGCAAACAGAGTACTAAACAGTGGAAATACATGGAAACATAAATAGCCTAAATCTCAGGAAGGAGGTACAACACCTTCCCCATTAGGGCCGAGATCCTCAACAACTGGATCATCTCACCCATCATGCTCAATCACATCAACAACTGGGGCATCATCTCCCCCGATCTCGGGAACCGTCTCACCAACTTTCTCGCTAACCGACCCGCCAAAGACATCTCCAACTTTCTTCATTTCTTCTACACCGACATTCTCAACCCTCTTGTCAACACTCGCCTCCACAACTTGGGCACCTCCCCCAACATTCTTCCCCGCCACTATGACTCGACAAAATGGGGTGGAGAACTCACCCACGCCCTTCTCTCCCACCAAAGTATCTAGCTCATCAATAAGGGGAGTGCCCAGCTCGCGTCGAGATAGATCAGTGGCCGAATCTGCAGGATACATAACTTCAATGCCATCACCAAAGGAGGAGAAGTCATAACCAAAATCACGAACGAGATCCGCGATGGGCAAAGCATAATCCGAGCCAGGAGGATTCGACCTCAAAAAGTTCATGAGTTGATGGCGTGTTGGGGTTATCGTGAAATTATGCTTTTACTTTGTATAACCTATGTATTAAACACTTATTTACTGAAATAAATTATTTATCACTGTTGCTTTAAATATGATTGAATGTTATATATATTTATTGCAAACCGTTCATATAATAGCACATGTTACATTGTAGTTAACGTGGTGATACCAGATCACAGAAGATCACGTTAACAGTCCCTTGTAAACAAGTGCGGTTTTCACAACCTAGATATACCCGAATAGTCTATTGGTAGAAGTTGATGTGTAAGTCTCAGATTGACTTGTCTTGACCAAGAGATTACACTAGTGCATTTGATGTGCTGAAACGGACCTGCAGAGAGGATAAACTCATTCGCACTGACTTATGGGATGAAGAGTTAGACCTCAGTGGTTGTTGATTTCTTAATCTCTGTCACTTAATAAGGACCGTGTGCGATTAGTAATCATTGCTTTGACTTATAAATGGGAAGAGAATCATTGAGACTTCGATACCTTATATTGTGACTCAATATTAAAATTCAGAAGTCCATTGGACGGTCCATCTTAATTCTCCTAAAGGCCCCTCAAGTAGCCCAATTATAGTCCAATAAATGAAAGGTGCTTAAAATAAAATAAATTTTGTTGCCTAATATTTTGTATTTTTCGAAAATATTAAAGAAAAGAGGGGGAAGAAATTTTCTTGAAAAGATTTTATGGAAAAGGATATAAGTATTCTTGGAATACAAGATTATCTCATAAATTCAAGAAATCTCCCACTTGGTATCTTTAATGGGATTTTCGAAAATTTTGTGTAAGGAAGGGAAGAAAGATTTTCTTGATTTTCTTGGAAAGATTTTATGGAGAAAGATATGTATTCTTGGAATACAAGAATATCTCATAAATTCAAGAAAGATCTAATCTTGCAAATCTTCTTGTAAATTTCGAAATTTAAGGCTAAATAAGGGTGTGAGATTTTTGTGGAAAAATACACATTGAAAGAAGAATATATGGGATATATTCAAGATTTCTTGGAGATCAAGAAAAGATCTTTCCTTACGCTAATTTCAGTCCAAAACTTCGAACCCCCCTTACTTATAAATAGGGGATGAATTTATTCATCCACACACCAATTTCCTTGTGTTGGAAATATTAGAAATCCACAAAGGTGGTGCAACAATTTTATTTTTTCCTTTGTTTTATAAATCGTTTATCGGAGAACCTCCCACCGGGTTATTGAGCGGGGACTTGGGAATACTTGAGAAGGACTTTTGGTTGGTAGCCAGATACTTGATCATGTCCATCTCAGATTGTCTCTCCAACGGGTACGTTTACGTAAACTCCTAGAAATTCCGCATGCTATGATCTTTTACGTGAATTTTATTTGCATGTCGTTGTTGGCTTAATTATTATTTGAATTCACTTAGGTAAATTCATGCTAGTAATAATTGTTAATTTAAATTTGTGTTTTTGAGGTCATCCCGATAGATCCTGACAAATGTTATCCCAACAACTGGTATCAGAGCCCTGGTTCGGGCTCTGATCTTTTAAACTGTAATTTAAATTGTTGTTCATTAAAATTTGAAATTGGATAGTAGAACTGTTAGATCTGTTTTGCAGGTATCCAATTGTCATGGTATTTTAATATGCTTATTTACATGCAAATAAATTATTGGTTTTAATTCGATTCGTTTGAATTCATTTTGCCTCGTGAGAAAATCCACGAGTAGATTAGAATATGTTTGATTTGTTCAATGTAATAGACTAGTTTAGATCTAGGTTTATTTATTTTTCGTAAATAAATTACAACCTGATCGTGAACAAAGACGGAGATGGAGAATTAAAGATGGACGTCCAAGTGCCCAGACGTACGCGAGTCAAGGCGGAGCACGCGGCTAGGCAGAAAGCCTAGCAACAGCGCGCACCACTCGAGCGGTCGCATATGGCGCGAGGCGCACGCGCGTGGAGCGCGCGAGGGTGGAACTTGGACGTCGGGGCAAGCCGGCTGGAGCGCGCGCCATGCGCATGGCGTTGGGCGAGCGCGCTTGGCGCTGGGCGCTTGGTCGATGCGGCCGGCTGGGATGCAGGCGGCATCCTAGCCGCATGTTGCTCGATGAGGGAGGGTGACGGGTGCCTATTCCCGGAGCTTTCGGGCGTAGGCGTAGGCACCGAATGTCATCATAACCCAAGACAGAGGACACTCGTTAAAGAATTGTTGCGGATTCAGTAGGAGCCTTTCGAGACGAACGATGTAGGCAAAAGAAGAGACGATTTCTCAAGATCAAGATATGGAATTTAAACCATGACAGTTGGATATATGTGCCCAACTTGATTTATTTTATCTTGATGCTTATTTTAAATTCGTGGTATTTTATTTGTTAAATGTGTTTGCATGATTTAAAATTGTCAAAAGAAAATCTCACTTTCGAAAATTACTAAGTATGTTTTGGTTGACAAATTTTATTCCGGATAATAAAATTACGTCAATATTGACCTCCATGATTTATTTATTTGTGAATTCGTTTGGAGAAATTTCCCCAACAGAACGGCCAAAAGATGGTTTTCACATGAATAAATTTCCAAAAGGATGATTGTGAATTATTATTAGTGGCGACGATGACCCTCCCAACGAGGCTCGTTCAAAGCAAAGTAATAATTATGTATTTAATCATGGTTATTACTTAGGTATAAAATTGATATGCATATACTTCTCTGAAGTCCCTGTCAATTTTATATTGGTCAAGTGGGAGCTGACTATTAATTTTGAATTAAAGGTTTGTAATTGTTCCTGTTTGTAACCTGTTTGAATGTGTTTAAATGGACAGATCACCCAACGTGACCTATTTAAACTGTTTTGAGATGTCGGCTGATGCATGTTCATATTATTTTGAGATTTTAATATGAATAATGTGATCGAATTAAGTGATATTTTGTACTTGTTAAAAATTGCTATTTATTTCAATTCAGCATGTCGCAACCTTTTAATCCACTGTTAATATACTTAAAGTCAATAGAATTGTATAGAAAAATATGCTGATTGGAAACCAAAAATTATGATTGTCCTAACTGCACAAAAGCACAAGTGGATTCTTGACACACCAAAAATCAGATGAGCCAACTGATGATTCAAAAATGTGGGGCTCGTCAGATCACCTTCGAGAGGTGTTGTCGCTGAAAATGGTGGAGGGCAACCCCGTAAGGGATTCCGTCCTCAAAATTGATGGCTCATCTGAACAAACTTGAGGTTCTGGGTGCAGATTATGATCTGGAGACCCAGATCGATTTAGTACTCCACTCTCTGCCTAGAAGTTTTGAGCACTTTGGCCTCGCTAGTTGATTTGTTGTAAGCTTTGGTCTCGGCAGAGACGTTGATGGGGCACCAAACTCAAGTTTTGATGGCAAGTGGTCCGTCTTCATCTTCTAGGCCAAGGGAAGGCAAGAATAAGAAGAGGACCAAAATCCATAAGCAATCAAACTCAACTATTGCCAATGGCAATGGTAAGATGAGGGATGCTAGTGGTGTCAAGGAAAATCCAAAGGGGAAGTGTTTCAACTGCGGTAAAGAAGGACAATGGAGATTTGCCTGTTCCAACCCCAAAAGGGTCGGAAAGAAAGGTAATTCTCATGCACTAGTTGTTGAAACTTGTTTAGCGGCGTATACTTCTCATTTGTGGGTAGTTGATACGGGATCCATTGATCATATTTTCTTCACGTGTTCAAGCTGACCCGACAACTTAGTGGAAGTGAGATCCTCATCACACTGGGCGATGTTACGAGAGTGGCAGCTGAAGCAGTGGGAGACGTGCACCTGTCTTTTGAAGACAAGATTTTAGTTTTGAGAGATGTTCTTTACGTTCTTGTTTTTCATAAAAAACTTATTTCAGTTTCAAAACTATTTATTGATGGATATTCTGTTCGTTTTTCTAAATAAGTTACTATTTTTCGTAACGATGTATTTATCTGTCATGGAACATTGCGGAACAATCTCTATACTATTAATTGTGCACACCACTCACAAAATGCATCTTATAACACATCGACTGTGTCAAGCAATAAGAGAAAACGTTCAGAAAAGGTGAACGAGACACTTCTTTGGCATCTAAGATTGGGTCATATTAATCTAAATAGGATGCAAAGGTTGGTGAAAGATGGTTTATTGTCGGACCTACAGATGGAACCATTTCCAACCTGTAAATCATGTTTGGAGGGTAAAATGACCAAGAGGGCATTTGGAGCCAAGGGGAATAGAGTCACAGAAGTGTTGCAAATCGTTCACACTGACGTGTGTGGTCCAATGTCAACCAAAGCTAGAGGTGGCTATGAGAATTTCGTGACGTTCACTGATGATTACTCAAGGTTCGGGTACATTTTCCTGATGAAACACAAATCGGAAACCTTTGATAAATTCAAGGAGTTTAAAAGCCAAAGTGGAGAATCATATGGAAAAGAGTTTCAAGTTTCTACGATCTGATCGTGGAGGCGAATACCTCAACGATGAGTGTTTGAACTACCTATTAGATGAGGGCATTGTTTCCTAGTTGACTGCACCCAGAATCCCTCAACAAAACGGGGTTGCGGAATGAAGAAACAGAACACTCTTAGAAATGGTCAGATCCATGATGAGTTATTCAGATCTTCCCAAGTCGTTTTGGGGTTATGACTTGGAAACAACAACTTATGTTCTAAACTTGGTGCCATCCAAATCGGTTCCCAAAACCCCTAAAGAGTTGTGGACCAGGCGCAAACCCAGTCTAAGACATCTTAGGATTTGGGGGTGTCCGACATACGTGCTAGACAAGGAAGCCGGTAAGTTGGATGCACGTTTGGAACTAAGGCTGTTTATAGGATATCCCATGGGAATGAAAGGGTGTATATTCTATGGTCCCAAAGATCAAAAGGTGGTAATAAGTACGCACTTTAGATTTTTGGAAGAAGACTTTATGAACAATAGAAAGCCCAAAAGTGAGATTACCTTAGACAAAATAAGAGGGCAAACTCCTATACCAACTGTACAAGTTAATATACCAAGCTTCACACCAACACAACCGGAACCTCGTCGTAGTGGGAGGGTTGTTCGACAACCTGAGAGATTCATGGGGATAGGAGAATCTTCGGATTTGGTCCCCGGGGATAATAAATCAGACCTCTGGTCCTACAAGGAGGCGGTCCAAGATAAGGATTCTGAATCCTGGAAAACTGGGATGGAAGCCGAGATGGGCTCAATGGATTATAATCAAGTGTGGGATCTAGTGGAACCATCCAGTGGGGTAAAACCCATTGGATGCAAGTGGGTCTACAAGAGAAAAAGAGGACCGGACGGGATAGAGACCTTTAAAGCTAGGCTTGTGGTAAAGGGATACACTCAAAAGGAGGGTATCGATTATGAAGACACCTTTTCGCCTGTAGCCATGCTTATTCTCTTGGCAATAGTTGCGCATCTAGATTTTGAGATCTGGAAAATGGATGTCAACACAGCTTTCCTTAACAACGGGAGTCTTGACGAGGAAATCTATATGCAACAGCCCGAATGTTTCATCGCGAAAGGCCAAAAACACCTTATTTGCAAGCTAAGGAAGTTCATTTATGGACTAAAGCAAGCATCTCGGGATTGGAACCAATGTTTTGATCATGTAATCAAGTCTTATGTGTTTGATCAAAACGAGTTTGAAAGTTGTGTGTATAAGAAGTGTGACAGAACTACCTTGGTATTCTTAGTACTATACGTAGATGATATTCTGCTCATCAGAAACGATGTAAAGGTTTTGTCAGACATAAGGGTATGGCTGTCAAAATAGTTTGATATGAAGGACTTAGGGGAAGCCGATCATATTCTTGGGATCAAGATCACTCGAGATCGAAAGAAAAGAATGATCGGCTTATCGCAAGCTTCATACATAGACACTGTTTTGAAGCGATTCAGCATGCAAGATTCCAAGAAAGGTTTTGTACCCTTCAGGCAATGAATCCATCTATCGAAAGACATGTGTCCCAAGACACAAGAGGAGATAGATGACATGAAAGGCATTCCTTATGCGTCGGCAGTAGGGAGTCTTATGTATGCAATGCTGTGCACGAGACCAAATATTTGCTATGCCGTTGGCATGGTGGCAAGATATCAAAGTAATCCCGAAAATCAACACTGGACTGCCATAAAGAATATTCAAAAGTATCTAAAAAGAACTCGAGATAGAATGCTAGTTTACCAGTCGGACAGTTTGTTTCCAGAAGGATACACGGACTCGGATGTCCAATCAGATATAGATTCCAGAAAATCTACCTCGGGTAGTGTGTTTTGTCTAGGGGGAGGAGCTGTAACATGGAGAAGCGTTAAGCAGAAATGCATCACAGATTCTACCATGGAAGCCGAATATGTAGCTGCTTGTGAAGCAGCGAAAGAAGCGATGTGGCTCAAGAACATCCTAATGGACTTGGACGTTGTTCTGAATTTGCCCAGCACCATCACGGTTTTCTGTTATAATGCTGGAGCATTTGCAAATTCAAGGGAACCGAGAGCCCACAAGGCCAACAAACACATTGAAATGAAATATCATCTTATATGAGAAATCGTTAAGAGAGGAGATATAGAGGTGGCAAATATCGCGTCGGAAGACAACCTAGCTGATCCATTCACAAAGGGTCTGCCTCTGTTAACATTCGAGAGACATGTGGAAGGAATGAGTGTCAAGAGCTTTGCTAATCTGCTTTGAGTATAAGTGGGAGATATATTATTAGGTTGATGTAGGTGACATTAGATGTCACTGTATAATACATTAGACGTGTTGTGGTATACTTAAAAACAGACTTTGAGTATAAGTGGGAGATTGTTGGGGTTATACGTGAAAGTATGCTTTTACTTTGTATAACCTATGTATTAAACACTTATTTACTGAAATAAATTATTTATCACTGTTGCTTTAAATATGATTGAATGTTATATATATTTATTGCAAATCGTTCATATAATAGCACATATTATATTGTAGTTAACGTGGTGATATCAGATCACAGAAGATCACATTAACAGTCCCTTGTAAACAAGTGCGGTTTTAACAACCTAGATAGACCCGAAAAGTCTATTGGTAGAAGTTGATGTGTAAGTCTCAGATTGGCTTGTCTTGACCAAGAGATTACACTAGTGCATTCGATGTGCTGAAACGGACCTGCAGAGAGGATAAACTCATTCGCACTTACTTATGGGATGAAGAGTTAGACCTCAGTGGTTGTTGATTTCTTAATCTCTGTCACTTAATAAGGACCATGTGCGATTAGTAATTATTGCTTTGACTTATAAATGGGAAGGGAATCATTGAGACTTTGATACCCTATATCTTGGGCAATAATATTAATTATACGACGGTTGATAAGATTAATACAAAGAATCGTGTGCTTACAAAGTCTTGCGTGATTGATCCCCTTGGTGGGCTCAGAACCTTTATCATACCAAATCTTGCAAGTGGAATTAATTTTCCGATATGGATAATAAAGCTGAGTTGTCCTTACTTCAAGGATAAAAATTTTAATTAATATAAAGTTTTTCAGTGGCTTAATTAATTAGTGGACTAAATAATCTTAAACACGAAAAATAATGATCGGAGCCATATTACCATAATATGGGTTAAGATTGGATAGTGCAATATTAATTATATAGTGGTATTAATTAATATTAATGGGCTGAATTATATTGTGGCTCAATATTGGAATTCATAAGTCCATTGAAAGGTCCATCTTAATTCTCCTAAAGACCCCTCAAGTAACCCAATTATAGCCTCAAGTAACCCAATTATAGTCCAATAAATGAAAGGTGCTTAAAATAAAATAAATTTTGTTGCCTAATAATTTTGTATTTTTCGAAAATATTAAAGAAAAGAGGGAGAATAAATTTTCTTGAAAAGATTTTATGGAAAATGATATAAGTATTCTTGAAATACAAGATTATCTCATAAATTCAAGAAATCTCCCAATTGATATCTTTAATGGGATTTTCAAAAATTTTGTGTAAGGAATGGAAGAAAGATTTTCTTGATTTTCTTGGAAACATTTTATGGAGAAAGATATGTATTCTTAGAATACAAGAATATCTCATAAATTCAAGAAAGATCCAATCTTGAAAATCTTTTTGAAAATTTCGAAATTTAAGGCTAAATAAGGGTGTGAGATTTTTGTGGAAAAATACACATGGAAAGAAGAATATATGGGATATATTCAAGATTTTTCTTGGAGATCAAGAAAAGATCTTTCCTAACCCTAATTTCAGTCCAAAATTTTGAACCCCCCTTACTTATAAATAGGGGATGAATTTATTCATCCACACACCAATTCCATGTGTTGGAAATATTAGAAATCCACAAAGGTGATGCAACAATTTTATTTTTTCCTTTGTTTTATAAATCGTTTATTGGAGAACCTCCCACCGGGTTATTGAGCGAGGACTTGGGAATACTTGAGAAAGACTTTTGGTTGGTAGCCAGATACTTGATCCTGTCCATCTCAGATTGTCTCTCCAACGGGTACGTTTACGTAAACTTCTAGAAATTACGCATGCTAGGATCTTTTACGTGAATTTTATTTGCATGTCGTTGTTGGTGTAATTATTATTTGAATTCACTTAGGTAAATTCATGCTAGTAATAATTGTTAATTTAAATTTGTGTTTATGAGGTCATCCCGATGGATCCTGGCAATGTTATCCCAACATGGCGGAGGGCCGCTTGAATACCCGGAAAGATCGCAATCAGGTGCATGGGCGGCACGGATAGAATCGGCGAAGGCTAGGACATAAATGAAGTTCGTCAACTTGCCAGCTACTTCATCATCATACAAGTTGGCCATCTGGGTCTCAAGGCTCGCGATCTTCCCAGCCAACTTCTTGTTTTCCTCCTTCAACTTTGTATTCGCAACCAAGGAAGTCTCGAGATCAGTCCCCATCTTCTCTAGACCACTCTCCGTCCGATTGGCCACTTGAACCATATATGCATATCGACGTTTCTCTCGGTCAAGTTCATTTTCCTTTTGGGCGAGGGCACCTTGAGCTTGAGCAAGATTAGTTTGAGTCAACTCAAGTTGAGAAGTCATCTTCCCTTTTTCCTTTGCCCACTGGCTCTGTGCTCTCTGCAAGGCTTCAATTTTCTCTTTCTGTTGTTGCCGGATGGAAGAGGATTGTGCGAGGTTATGTTCTAGCTTGGACGCCTGCTCTCTTGACCTTTCTTGAAAAACATGAGCCCGTGCCATAAGAACGGAGGCCGTGGTGGCATTCGCCTCAAGGTCCTGCTCCTGAGCATCTCGCTCATATGATTGGGTCCAGCATCGGAGCGTCATTTCCCCCACCTTCCTAACAGATGAAGGAACACGATCATTAGGCTTTGGCTTTCTTTGTCGAAGGAAGCTGAGGTACGGCTCGGATCGATGTGTAGAGTCACTATCATATCGAAAACATTAAGAGAAACACATTCATTAAGTTAAGCACGACTCCTTTATAAACATGAAATGAGTCGATGAAGGAAAGGTTACCTGAGTGCCGGGGCATCACTCCAACCCAAGTAGGTGTCATCTCCTTCTGACCGGGGACGAGAAGGCGAGACCACTGTGCGAATGATGGGAGGAGGATCGAAGGAGCCGATCCCCAGCTCCATCGAATGGCGAGCGGGAATAACCTGAACTCCATCATGGGTGGTCTCCGACTCGGCCCGCTGGGGAACAACTCAAAGGGGCGCCCGATCTTCCTGAACTGAGGTGCCATCAGGGCGTCCTCTTTTTTGACTTCCAGAATGGGTCCTAGTCGGCTGAGTCACTACCGACGAGATTCTTTATCGGCTCGATCCTTGGAGGAGGAGCGCGGATGCAAAAGCGCCAAAGTAGTAGTGATAAAGTTATCAGAGGATGACTTTTCCTTCTGTTTGTTGATAGTCATCTTGTTGTTCTTAGCAAGGAGAAAAGGGGATGTACGAACCATCATCAGGCGGAATGGCGAATCAATATGAGATATAGCAACGAGAGATGGTACTGAAAGGTAAAAGCCAAAGGTATCGGCGAAGCAAGTCATATAACAAAAAACAAAATTGTATAGAAATGGACGAAAGCAAAATACGAGCTCGTACCTAAGGAAATCCGATCTCGGACTTGATTCGAATGAAGCACTAGCCCGATCTTTTTGAGAAAAGAGTCGTGTGTCAGACAAGGTACAGTCCAACTAGCAAGATCCATAAAACTCACTTGAAATAGGCAGCCAGCAAAGTCCCTGCTCAGTTGCTTATCCTCGAGAGGGTCATGATCTGAAAAAGACGAAAAGAAGTTAGGTCAGTCCGAGATAAGTTAATTTAAAAAAAAGGACTTACCAGACTTAATTCCATAATCATAAGGGATGTCAATACGAGCATAGCTCCCGGAGTCATCAGCCGAGCTTCTCAAATCCCCACCAACAAACCAAAATGAATCTTTCTAACGCTTAACCTTATTGGGAACTTCCTCGATAATTTTCCAACCATTCCGAAAAAGTGCTCCACCCATTTGGAGTTATCTGGGTCAATGATAAATTTCAATAATCAAGAAATCGACTAACAGCTGGATGAAGAGGAAACCGGATTTCGGCTTCCATGGCGCCCGTATTCACTGCAATACAATTTGCCAGAGGCTGACTTGCCTGTTCTTTATGTGTCGGGGCATAGAGGTGGAAATCATTAGGGATCTCGTACTTGGCCCGAAGGTTGGCGAGATCGTAATCTTTTATACAATAAACAAACCCCGTCACCACAAAAGTATCTTCCATGAAGTCACGATGTGGCTGTGGAAGATGGCTACGCATAAATTGCAACCGATAAGCTCAAAATCAAAAGCCGGTGGGTTGGCCCTCAGGCAGGTTCATCTGAATCTGTGTCGCCTCCTTTGTCTCACTGATAAAGTGATCAACCTCAGTATCGTCCACAACGATTTTTTTAGTTCTGACCCGAGTCTTGACTGGTTTAGACCCCCCACTAAGCTCAACTCCATCCGCCTCTTCATCCAACCCAACTTCATCGGCCCCATCTTCCAAATCGGCCTCCTCGTTCTATTCTTCTCCCATAACATCTCTACTATCATCCCCACCACCATCGCGATTGGAAGCTAAAACTGATTTTGGCACCCCAGAGTGCCGGAAACTAATATGGTCCAATTCAGAAGAAGAAGTCGACACTGTCGGAGTAAGCCCCAAACCACTAGACTCCTCTGTATCAGTAATAGAGTAATGACGCCCATGACGCATCTCCAAATCACCAAAGTCAGACAACCCCTCGGAGTTGGACTACTAACATCCAACATACCCACCAGGTCGAAATAAGGGGCCAATGAATGTGAAGAATCTTACCCTGTGTCACAATGCCGAGGAAGAGTCAAGTCCACAAAAGCACAACGGAAGGATCAGACCACCTGGGGACAACAACAAAATTTTAGAAAAACACGGGATGGATGATTTTGGAGCAAATGATCGACAAATTCAACTATCATTATCGACCAATAAGGGGCTCAACAAGTTCAAATAATCAAGACACTTGAGGTATCTATATGCAACTATGGAGTCCTATTTATCATATCATACATACCATCATCCCGCACCAAAGTAAGCCAATTTCTACCAAAACCATTGAAATTGCAAAACCAAATGACTCAAAAATTCATATTCATGCTAGTATACCAGTTATTCAAACACATATGCGTCCATACTAGTAAAGAAAATTCATCTCACATCTCAACACCCCTAATCTTTCGATCATATTGAATGAAGCATGGGAATATAGCCAAACTCACCACAATCCAATAGGCACACATACGTTATTCTACAACAAAAATGAAATTCCACAACCTCAAATAGTCAAACCTACTTGTCACCTATACGGTTTGTTTAAAATTTTCAATTATAGCAAGCAAGGTCAAAATTTTCCCCACTATATCCAATTAATTCGAACCCACTACCAACAATCTCACACAAAAAATCAAGCCTCAATTCCCCAATTTTTCTCAAACCCGAGCGATATAGCCAAAAACCACATACAAATCCAAATTGAAATCACTAAATCTCCACTCCTATATGCATATACATACAAATCCCCAATTCCTCTCAAACCTAAGAAAAAACCACATACAACTCCAAGTTTAAATCACCAAATTCCCACTCCCATATAAATGCCAAAACAATATAAATCTTGATTCCCATAAGGAAGGGGGGGACGCACCTTTTAAAGTCAATACCACCAAGTCAAGTTAAGCCTCACAAATAAAAGAAAAAGAAAAAATTCAAGGGGAGTCTCGTCTCGGCCCAAAGGGGGGAAAATCAAGTCCCTTTATGACAAGTCTGTTCGTGGGCCTCCTCTCCCTCCAGTTTCGCCTAAGTCGCCTTTCAAGATTAACCTTTTGAAAATAGAAAGGAAGAAATCAGCCTCTTAGTTTAAAGAGAAAGGGGGGTGACGAAAATAAAAAAAAAAGAAAAAAAAAATTCAAGAAAGGGAGAGGGGGGCGGCCGATTGAAGAAGAAGAAAAGGGGGAAAAGATGGAGTGATCCCTTTATTTATAAGATAAATTAGGGGCTTTCATCCAATTTCAAGTAGTTTCAAAATTCAAAATCCCATGAATAGTGGCTTTGATTGTCTCTAATCGATCCAATCAATGAAGGAAAGTGAGAACTACAAAATAAAGGAAGAACATGGCATACCTGCACGCCGCCGCTCATATACCTGCACGCCACCTGCTCGTCGCCCTTTAACAATGCAAGCAACGGACATAGCCGAAAGAAAAAAAAATTAAAGAAGAAGAAAAGAGGTGGGCGACCGATTGGAGGAGGGGAAGAGAGGAAAAACAAGAATTAGCCCTCCTATTTATAAGGGAAGTGGTCTATCATCTAGTTTCAAAATTCAAAATCCCATGAATAAAGGAAGAGTTGACCAAGAAGTAAGGAAAGTGGTTCGCTTTTTAGCCTTTTGCTTTTTCAACTTCCAAGATAAGTGATGAGTCACATCAATAGTTATTCTAGCAAACATATGCAATTGGGGGGGACAATTAAAAAACAAAACAAAGGGCCTCGCCCGTCCGGCCCGGGTCAAACCCACCCAAGCGTCAAACAAATTTACTTACCCTAGAGGAAGTAACTCGCCAACCCTTTGACTCAAATCCTACTTTTACCTTGAACCCCAACTCCCTTTGTGTTTAATTATATTAACTCGCCAACCCCTTTGACTCAAATCTCTCTATCCCTTTTACCTTGATCACAAGTCTGGCCAAAGTATAAACCGGCAATTAATTTACGGGCTTCGGCGACAATGGCTTAAGGCGACCATAAGAGTGGTCAGCCAGCGCCAACTAGATGGTCATTTTGTTCAGGCGTAAATCTCTGGTTGAAAGAATTATTTTTTTTGTAGCCAAAATCTTCATTGAATGAGCAACGATGTTAGCGCCTGGTGGCGAACCTTCGCCCAAATTGACGCCCGGGCTGCACGATAGGCGACTTGACCAGTTGTCCGCCATAGCTAACTTCATTTCTTCTCGACACAAAGGCGACTTGCGAAGTTCAATGAGGAACTCGCCATTTTGTTGACGCTAAAGTGCCACTTCGAGGCGAGTTTGCCTTCGGGATTATAAATCATCTAATATAATTATTTTTTTAAGTGTCATTTGTTTAGCAATAAAAATGCGAAACAATTTGGCACCTGTCCAGTGCCCCTCGCGTTATTTTTCCTTTTTAGGGAGTAGTGGCGTGATAGTCATCGAGTTCGTCTTTCCACTTACCAAAGAATGATTTTGGCTCCTAACACGTAAACAACCAACATTAGAGAATCTTGCCCAAAATGGCCGAGAAGACTCGAGGAATTATCAGCGTGACTCAAAAGGTGAACTGGCTTATCTCACGCAAAGTTTGTGAATGTCGTGGTCGCGTGTGTTTAGTTAATGAGACTAAGATTTGAGTATGATATAGAGTCCAAAGCATGTTACAATTAATGCTCGGTCAAATTCCATCGAGAGTTGTAGCAAGGCCAAACCCATCCTATAATGGTCAAAAATTTTAGACCGTTAAGGGCCAAAATTTTTATACAACCAAAAAAGAGTCTTCGCCCAAAGTCAAATTCCATTACTTGCATTTAGGCCAACTAGATGGTGATCATTGTTTCAATGGGAACATTCATTTTGACCCGCGAGGGGTTTCATTATTGAATTCATCTTTATCACCAAAAAAGGGCCTTCACCCAAATCTCTCGCGATTACTTACTTGCATTTATTCTTCGAATCTTGTCATCATTGTCATTCAATGAGGACCATTCATTCGTTAAGAATGTTGATTGCTAAAGGCACTTCATTAATACTTGTTTGAATCGAAAATCGCCTGACCACATTACAAATCTTGCCCGACCATTTTTGGTGGTATATTAGAATGTTTCCGAACCAATCAATTTATTTGGCGTGATGGAGGTTCTTTGCATGGAATTATCCTGGAGATGTGAACCTTATCACCAAGTTTGTGAATGTCGATCCTGTGTGTAAAGGCAACGGTGTCGAGTTTGAAACAACGGAGCATGCCCTGCTCGAATGCCCTCGTATCGTGGATTCTTTGGTCCCCATCCTTCGGTGCATATTCTTGGGGAACCAATTTGTTAATGGTGGTATGAGGATGAGTGTCTTGAGGCGGAAGACATGGAGATGGTGCTAAGGGTTGTGTGATGGTTCTCGAGGAATGGTCTGTCTGTTTCATATATATTTTTTTAAGTGAAATCATTTATTGAAAAGAAAAAGGACGACAAACAAGGTAGATTCACTAACAATAACCCCTCAAGTTACTTTTTCCTTTTGGTGGAGTAGTGGCGTGATAGCCAATTGGGAGGTAATTAAATTCGTTTTCTTAAAATGAAAAATTTGGGAGCTCATTGCCAACTTACCATCGGTGACTTTTTATATATGCTGAGAAAAGAATGATTTTGGCTAACCTAACACGCGTAAACAACCAACATAAAGAGAATCTTGCCCAAAATGGCTAAAAAAGAAGACTTTACGAGGATATTCTTTGGTTCTAAAACTTTGGACTCATTGCCTTTCTTGTTTTAGTTTTCACAAATTGCTTTTTATTTGTTGCATAATGCTGAAACAATTGCCAATTCAGACGGTGGCGTGTTTATTTTATTCTTTTCTTGTATAAAAAAAACTAAGATTCATCCTAAAAATTTTATTTTTTCAAAAATAGTAATTGAGTTAAAATTAATGCTCGGTCAAATTCCATAAAATGTTGTTCGTTCAAATAAACTAGATGGTCACTTTTTGTATGCTATAAATAGATAACATTTTTAAAATTTCAATTTAATTAAAGGATATTTTAAACTTAAAAATTTCTCAATTTTTGAATATAATTTATTTTTCATGTGAAATTAGATGTCAACTAGGTGACCTTAAAATGGAAATCTCTCTATCACATTTACTTACTTGCATTTATTCTTCCCGAATCTTGCTTTCGTTCATTGTCATTCAATGAGGAACATTCATTTTGTTGGAGCCACTAGAAAGATTGATTGCTCTTTAGGAATTGGACCACTCATTAATACTTGTTTGTATCACCAAAATCAACATTTTCCCACATATAGATTTTTACAAATCTTGTTACATTGTTCGAAAGTGATTTTTAGAGTGATTAGAGTTGGAGTAGGCCCTTCCATGATTAATGGTTATTTAGGGATTTTTTAAAAATTATTCTATAAAATTGATTTTGGAGTAAGTTCTATTTTGCATGGAATTATCCTAGGAAAATTTTAATTTGAAAACCTTATCACGAAAATAATTTTTTTGAATAATATGTCTAATTTTGATTTGGTGTAAAATTTTTTAGTAATGAGATTGTTTTAAAACAAATATAATTGCCTACGAAAATGGAATTGAAACCAAATGCCCACATTTTCCTAATTGGATATGGTTTTGGAATTCCCCATAATTTTTAGAAAATTGTTTGTGCATATTTTTTTAAAAAATTCTGAAAATTGGAACCATTTTGGATGAATCCTCACTTTTATGAGGGATGAATGTATTTTTGTTTTAAAAGGAAGACATGGAGATGGTGCTGGGGTTTAACGGTCTAATTTTGATTAATCGATCATATGGTTCTCGAAGAATGAAGGTGTGTCTCAGAAAATATTTTTGATTCTAAAAATGGAAATGTCCTATGGTTTTGTTTACTAATGAAATTGTGTGTATGGCTACCAACCATGTTACCGATTATAGACCTGCATCGACTAAGAGGTCGCAGCAACTTAGGCGGAATGAGGATGATGTGTGGCGTGGGTGGTGTTTTAAAATTTTGCAATTCGAATGAAAATGACAAGCCATTCTTGCCAATTGGGAGGTGGTTTTAAAATGGGAATCGGAGGTTTCTTTGAAAAATGAAGAAAGGCGGTGAGTTGGGTTTGAGGTGGAAAACCAGTCCTACTTGTGGAGATGTGCCATTGAAAAATATGTAAGGAAGATTGTGATAGAGGTAGATTCACAGATAGTTTACCATGCCCTGAAGAGAAAGACGGCCAACTTAACTCATTTTGGTGGCCTTATTGCTGAGATTTTTTAGATTTGTGAGGAATTTGATAGTGTTACCTATAGCTGGGTTAGTCGTACGGAAAATTTGGCAGCTCATTGCCTTTCTAGTTTTGCTTTCGATTTTAATTAAACTTTTTTAGAATCCATTCATTTGTCTACTATCCTTGGGAAACAATTTAAGCTTGATGAATTTGTGCTTCCTCTCTAGGGTAGAACACTCTTGAATTGATCTTCTTTGTTCCGAGTGATTTTTTCCCATTTATCTTAATAATGAGCTTTCTTTATTTAGCCTTCATGGAACCGAGCCTTACCTCCGAATTTAATTATCCAACCATTTGATTAATACATTTACTCTCCTGTATAAAAAAAAAAACTTTTGCTCATGGCTAAAAATGATGGCCATACATTTCAACCAATAGTAAGTGAGATAAAAAGCTGATTATGTCAGGGAAAAGCAATAAAATGTACTTAGTTCGTTCAACATATATTTAATTATCAGTGACTTTTATATATGCTGAGAAAATGACAGTAGATAATATTTTTTAAAATCTCAATTTAATTAAAGTGTTGTTTTAAACTTAAAATATAAAATTAACGGAGCTCAATTTTTTATTTTTTTTATATATATATATCTTGCATGTGAATTTGATTAGATGTCAACTATGTGACCTTAAAATGGAAACTAAATAAACTATCACATAATATTGCTTTCATTGTTGCATCCCATCTCATTGCTTTAGTTCACACAATTTCTTATGAGGTCTAAGATATTATTTTATTGGGCGAAGATTGATGCATGTGATCCCGTGAACTTATGGAGCCACATCGATCTAAATCATATTTTAAAAGGAGAGACCCAGCTACTAAACTGGACCACCATCCCATATAAAATGTCATCATAAAATAATAAGTTAATTAACAATAGCAAAAAAAATTCAACATTTTCTTATATTTTAATTTTTTTTAATCTTTTATTACATTGTTCGTTAGTGACCCTTTTAGCCTAGAGCTGATTAGAGTTGGAGTTAGGCCCTCACCATGATTAATGGATTATTTAAAGTGGATTGTTTAGCCCAAGCTCTATAGGATTGATTTTCATGAGTTAGTAACGGTCTATTTACTACAAGAAAATAGTACATTGCTTAGGAAATTTTTCAATATTTTTTCAATATGCCTACGAAATTTTCAACGAAAATAATTTCTCTTTAAATAATAAGGTCTGCTTACGATTTGCCTACAAATTTTTTTAGTTATATAGATTGTTTTTAAACTACAAATATAATTGCCTACGAAAATGTAAATTGCCTAGGAAACTACTTGTGTAGGTAAGTTTGCCTACGGAAATTACAAATGTGTAGGTAGATTGCTCGTAGGTAATTTGTTGCCTAGAAAATTGTTTGTGTAGGTATTTTTTTAAAAAATTATTCTAAAAATTGGTAGACAAGTCATAGACAATCCTCACTTTTTAAGGAATAAATTATTTTTGTAGGAAAATTTTGTAGTCATTTGAAAATTTCGTAGGCAATTCTTAATTTTCTTGTAGGGGTTTAACATGTCTAATTTTGATTAATGGAACATATGCTTTTGTAATGAAATATTATTTTTAATATCAGAATATATATTACTCCACGGATTCGAAACCAAATGTCCTCATTTTCCTAATTGGTATGGTTTTGCGTTATACTATATAATATCAAAATATTTGTGTTTACTCCACAGATTCAAAATCAAATGACAATTGAGGCGTATGGATGCTCTATTTTCAACAAGAGGAAAATGTGTGTTTGGCATGCATTTTGCAATTCGAATGAAAATGTGTCAAGCCATTCATTTCCACCCAATCATTTCATCAAGCATTCCCGTCCTGAGCTTGACAATGGAATCCTCAAGTGAATTAATATTTGCATGATTCTATTTATACAGTGGACTTACTTGTAAACATTAAAGTTTATTGTGTCAAAGGAATAATTATAAACTTAGTTGGGACCCATTCCAACCCAACTTTCAAGAGATTGAGTTGATGTGTGTGAAGAGTTAGCTAGTAAGTTGAGATAGAGTCAACCGAATAGTTAAAGCTACTTAAGAGAATTTCGGTAAACTTCTCAGAGTCATAGTCGAATCCTTTGGAAGGAGGAGATACGACTAAACGTACCTCATATGACCCAATCAATCAGTGTTCAACACATTTCATATCTTATTTGTTAAGTCAGAAAATAACAACACCACATCAAAATCCACATAATACCGACTAATAACAATTGATACTTCAAACCATTATAATTGGTATGTTGTTTATTGTTTTATTTGCTTAATTGTCATTACATATCATTTACTAAGCATATATAGAACTCATCTGGTCAGCATACATCAAATTCATTGATCTTTCACCTAATCGATTCACCTATACGTTTACAAGTTTACTTCAGTAAGTTAAAGACTTTCATAAGATTAAAACGAGTATAAGCTAGGGTTTAAACACTTTCAACATAAGCTAAATGTGATATTAGTTTAATTGATCAGCTTATCTAAGCAGTCAACAGGAGTGTTGTCATTTTGAAACTTACCACTATGCAGAAAATGGGCAAAAATGTCCATTTTGAACTTGCAACTCTTTTTTGCTCTAAGACTTTTTCAACTCACACTTATGCCATTTTATGACTATTCTACCCCTCCCCCTTAATCCCATCCCATCCCATCCCATCCATCAATCCCATCACAATTTCCAACATTCAAACAAGACCTGGACCCGACCCAACCCGATCCAGTCCACCTGATCGACTCGGACGAACCCAACTTGGCCCAATCCAAACACAGCCCAGCCCGGCCCGATCCAAACACGGCCGGCCCGGCCCGCCCGACCCGACCCAAACCCAGCATGGCTAGACCCAACCCGGCCCGAACCCAGCCTAACTCGTGAACTAGCCCGGGTCGGCGGAACCCGAACCCAACCCGAAATTAACTTGTCCCCCGAACTCCGGCCCGCCCAAAACGACGATCCCGACTCCCATAACCCCAACCCAACTTGAAATGGTTCATGGTTCAAGGTTCGGGTTCATGATTTAGGGTTTAGGGTTTAAGATTGTGTTTGGATGGAATAAAATTAATGATGGAATGAGATAATGATGGGATTAAGGATGGGATTAAGGAGGGTAGAATTGTAAAAAAATGACATATTTGTGGGTGGGAAAAGTCTTGAGACAAAAAAGAGTTGTGCAAGTTGAGAAAGGGCAAAAAAGAGTTTGTCCTTATTTAAATATGAAATTATTGATAAATAATTTAATACCCCTGTTGAGTTGTAGTTTATAATGTATTATTTGGTCATATTTGCATTTTCACTGGATAATATTATTTATTTGTATTGAATAATATTAACATTAATGTTACTCCATATTATAATATATCCATATCCATATCCATACTATCCATCCATACTATTTTAAAAAGTGGCTGGTGTTTGAGAAACATTTTTGGACCACTATGTCCTCCTCAATATTTACTCAATGCAAACTAATCCCTATAAACTTTTCACTCAGCTCCTTCAACATTTCACAAATTGCAAATTGTTCAATGCAAATACTCCAATCATTTCATATTAATCCATACAATCAATTGAGGATATACTGATATATAAAATTAAAAAAACACTCCAACACTTTATTGAAGACGAGAAGATGGGCGAGAATATCCCATCAAGAGCGTCGTCGAGAGCGTGGGTAGGGCACGACGATGGTTGGCGAGAGAGATTGAGAGAGTTGAAGCGGCGACGACGGCTCGACGTAGGGTAGGGCGTGGCGAGAGCTCTTGAGGGATGAAAACTCAACCTTCAAATTCAAGAAGGTTTGATCGTTGCTTATTTTAATTTTTTACTTTTTAAAAAGTGGTTAGTGTTTGAGAAACATTTTTGAACCACTATGTCCTCCTCAATATTTACTCAATGCAAACTAATCCCTATAAACTTTCCACTCAGCTCCTTCAACATTTCACAAACTGCAAATTGTTCCATGCAAATATTCCAATCATTTCATATTAATCCATACAGTCAATTGAAGATATATCGATATGTTGGTCCCGGTGTAAACGAGTCTTACACGTGTATGGGGGGAATACACGTGTTCAGTGAATTTTAAAACTTTTTCTTCTCGAGGTCGAGGATGGATCGAGTTGTCTCGATGATTTGGCCCCGAGAAGCCTGGATCATCGAGTCAAAAGTCTACACCGAGATAGTGATCTGAAATTGCTTTAAAACCTCGAGATAATCCCAACTGAGCCTGAGTATTTTCAGAGAACCCGAGCTGCTTGGATCAGATAACTAACTTACTAAACCCTTAGTAGAGTAAGTTCAGTTGTTAACTATCTGTTCTAGCTACTCAGATGTGCGGAATGGTTTGCCCTAAGTTTATACTCGTTTTAAGCTTTGCTGAAAACCTTCCTTTTGATGGAATAATGATTAGGGTTGTGATTCAGTTAGATGCAACTTCAGTGGATTGGTTCCAACTGAATATCAGTGAAAATATGCTTTCAGTTAAAGTTATGCAACAGATAATCAAAGCAATACAGAAAGCAAAGAACACAGCAAATTATAGGGGTTCAGAGACTCAAGCTCCTACGTCCACTCTCTCTGATCTCTTCAGAGAAATTCCTTAATCACCTCCTAAGGTTTTCTGACTACATCTGTAGTTTACTAACCTTTCTACTTTGAGCTTTCTGACTACCTATGTAGTTTACTTACTCAAAACACACACACAACTTTACATTATCCAAGATAGTTTACTCACTTCTTCTCTAGAGTTTTCTGACTATCTCAATGTAGTTTACTAACTCTTTACAACTCTAACTCACCAACAATCACACTCAAACTACCTTTCAAAGGGTTTGGGGTTTCTTGGTTGGTTTCCAACTAGGATAAGATATCCTTTACAATTAAGAACAATGCAAAAGCTAGGATATCTCTACTAAGCTTTGGATATATCTTATCAAGACTAGGCTTAGTGAATGAGCTCTCTTCAATATAAAGCACTTGGGAAATTCTTGGGTTTTCGAGTGCTTCAACTTGCAATAATAACTTTGAGCCCTTGAGTTGCTTACAAATTTCCCGTAACCTTCAATGTAGATGGTCACAAGTATTTATAGGCAGACACCAAGGTCACTCTTAAAAAACTATCCGTTGGAAGAGATAGCTTCATGAGTTTCCTCTTAAGGTGTGAGATGAAGCGCTTTTATATTTGGGTTTGACACTCCTAAAGCATGTTTTTTAGGCAATATGATTTTCATGCGATCGATCACCACTTTTTGCGATACGGAACATAGTACTCTTGACATGCTTGATGACCTATCGCTTTTAAATTGTCGAAAAAAATCTGTTGTTGTCTTCTACGATTGGCTCTTGTCTTGATTAAATGTAGACAACCATAACGGCTCTTTTGGTCAATCTCTCTGAGTGATATAACCTTAACAACACTTAGTTTTAGTTCCTTTTGTCTGCATGTGAATTTCTTGGGCAATATCTATTTTTCTAAGTAATCGCGTTTTTCTCAGTATTGTATCCTTCAGATAGATATTTTTCATTGCCTCGGAACATTCAGATTTATACTGAGCATTGATACATTCTTGAGTCTTGATAATTCCGGGCCTTGATATCCTTTGTCTTGATCTTTGTCTTGATCTTCGTCTTGAGTCTTACGTGTCTTGATGTCTTGAATCTTGATGTCTTCGAATCTTCACGGATATATCTTGCCCGATATCTTGAGTCTTCTTCGAAGTCTTGATTTCTCGATTTCATCTTGAGCCTTGAGTTTTCGATTTCATCTTTGAAACTTGATTTCTCGATTTCATACTGAAACTTCAGTTTCTTCAGAAACTTACTGAGTCTTCAGAATCTTCAGAATCTATCCCCGATCTATATCATTGACTATACGGTCGAGATAACATCCTGAACACTCTAAAACTGAATCCTGACTCAACTATCAAGATTATCCTGAACATGTCATACTCAGGGGTTTTGGGATCTAATCAAAATCTTCTTTTATTAAATTCATCTCCCAACAATTTCCCCCTTTTTGATGATGCCAAAACCATCTTGTTACAGATCACTTAACCTATACTCAGGTTTCAATTTTTCCTATTACAAGAATGGCAAATCTCAACAACTTCATAATAAATCTCCCAACAATTTTCTCACAAAACAATCATAAGGCATATAAAAAATAAAGACATGTAAAAAGATAATGAGGTGTTATCTTTGAGCATAAAAGATAAAGTTCAATTGATGTATGATAGAATGTTACAGTTTACAATGAACTTATCAGAAATAAAGACAAAAAGATAAAGAAATTACAAGAGTCTTCAGTCTTGATCTTCAGTCTTCTTTGCTCTTCAGCTCTAGCTCTTCAGTTCTCTTCTTCCACCTCATCCACAGGCACTTCAAGGTTAAACATCCCATAATACCTCTTCTTCAGCTCATCTCTTTCTTTGATGATATCTGGGATGTTCCCTGTCAGGCCTAACTGGATGGCATATTGAGCAATCTCCTGAGATATGGCTGTTTCATTTACCAAGCCATTCTCTAGCCTAGGAGGAGGGTATGAGTATGGACGAGGCGATGATCGAACTTTTCCTTCATCCACAAGATTGATCCAGCTTTGTAAGTACTTTGGATAGAAGGTAAGCAGATAATCAATGAATGCTTCATTAGGATCTGAGCTCTCCCCTCTCCATTCTCTCAGCACTTCGTAGTAAAACAAGAAGGTTCTTTTAATCTCTTCCCAAGCATCATTGAACTGGATTGGCATCCACTTATCAATGTGCGGCCACTTCTGTGCTTTAGCTGTCCCTCTCCTCTTGCTCGCGAACTTCTTGAAACCACTTCTTCTCCTCTGCTCTTCTTCCTTCTTTTTCCTTATCAAGGGCACTCCTGAAACTGAAGCAGCAGTTTTCTTGGCTTGTTCGATCTGAAGTGATCTCAGAGCTCTCTTGGTATTGAAGACTTCTTTCTCTGGCTCCTCCTCAGACTCTTCAATATCCATTATCAACTTTCTCTGAGTTGGCTTAGAAGCCTTAGCCCTTTTCTTCTCAGGTTCAACAAACGCCACAGCCTTCCTCTTAATGGGTTGTTCAGCTCCGGCTTGGCTTGTTCCAACCTTTCTTCTAGCACTCAGTTTTTCTGCAACTACTTCTTGCATGGTTTCCTCAGAAACTTGAGTGTAAACAGGCTTCTCCACCTTCTTGAATTTAAGCTTCTCAGAGGCTTCAACTTATTTCAAGGCTTCAACAACGCTTATCTTTTCTGCCTCTTTGTCTGCCTTTCTTTCCAAGGTGTGTGCCAATAATACTCTCAGGTCAGCTCCGGGTCTTTCCCCCTTCTTGGCACCATACCTTGGCAGAAGTTTGGATAGTGCAGTGTCCATATGGTATTGTTCCTTGTTGACACTTCGCACCTCTCCCGCCAACTGATCTTGTTCTTCTTCTAGTCTCATCAGGTGGTTCTTCGCCCTGAAGAAGAACTCTTGGACATCCGTGCAAAGCCCCGGTTGGAAGAGCATCTTTAAACATCTCTGTCATTTTGGTCATGAGTATGGAGCCCATTTCCTCAATAGTATTCTTGATCAGATGATCATTCTTCTCCTTGATTTGGCTTCTAGAAATCTGATCCTTTCGATCAATTTGCTTGACTCGCACTTTTCGATTAGGTTTTGACTCCATCCATCTTTCCTTCCATGGCGATCATCTTATCGGTCGAGTAGTCGAAGTTGCATCAGTCCGAAGTAGAACTTCGGACTTTCCATCTTACGAGGATGGGTTTGCCAATACTTAACAATCTGGGCTACTTTGTCCACGATTGGCACAACCTTGTCCAGCTTCTCCACAATGGGAGTGAGATAAATCTCTGGAGCATAGAGAATTTCTTTGTTTTTCTGATTTGGTTGCTTTCGGCCGAGTCTCGATCTCTACGAGCTTCGGTCTCAACTTTGAGCTTGATGTCGACTGAGCTTGGGTTTCCACCTGAGCCTCAGTCTGCATATCAGACATTTCAGAATTAAAGATAGAAACTTGATAATCTTGGCATAATTTTTTAGTAGTGCCAAAAGTTACGAAGAGAACTAACCGGTTTGAGGATGTGTGACGGCCGGGCTCTCCAAAGATCGATCTTGTCCTTCTCCATCTGAGATTGACTCTCATCATTCCCTTGTTGGTCCCCATCTTGGTTTTTGTCTTTGGAGCTCGGGGCACCAACATCAGCTTCTTCCCTCTTAGCAATCTTCCTCCTAACCAGCTCATCAAAATCTGACATTTTCATCCTGAGCTTGGTTTTTCTGAACCCGGAGAATTCTGTTAAAATAGTTGTCTCCTCAATCCACCAGTCTTCACCTCTGAATGAAGCAATGTTGAGCATTTTCGGCGGTGCACGGTTGAGAATGTAACTTTATTGACCCCGATAAAAAAAAGATCTGGAGGTCGAGGATATATGCTGCTTTCAGTACGGTCTAGTATGAGCAGTTCCCTTGCTTCGCCGCTCGATCTCTTCCGCCCGCCCTTCCCGACCGGGCTCTCGGGTTGATGGGAAGTTCTTACGAGGATCAAGGAATGGATCACTCAGGAGCTCATCAAGATTCAATAGCTCCGAGGCTAAATTTAGATCGAGGATTAGGCGACAACTCCTCGGTTTGAATCTGAGCTTACTCACGAGGATTAGCGAGCCTTCCCGGTTTAGTCCGAGCTAGTTCTGAGGTCTGAGGTCCTTTGAAAATTTCTTGAGAAAAGTTATCTGAGCTCAGTGACGTCTCAAGAACCTCAGAGAAGACTTGCTCCTCAGTTTGCTCCTGTGCCGTGGATACAACCTGTGCCAACACTTGTAAAGGCGATTTCTGAGCTTTCTGGCCCTCAGGTTGCACCTCCTCAGATTCACTCACCTCCTCCTCAGTGGAAATCAACATCCTTCTGCGCTTGGGAGCAAGGGTTTTCCTCTTCATTGCTTCTCCCTCCTCCCTCTTGACCTCCATCAAAGCCTTCCCCCTGGTTTGATGGGCTTCTTCAGCAGCAGCAGTTGATTCTACTTTCTTCTCTTTCTTCCCTTTCAAAGTCTTTCTAGTAGATGTAGGCTTGAACATGACCTTAGACTTTGGGAAGGGTGAGGAGTTGGCAAAAATGTCTTCTTCCTCTCTGCACACCTCCAAAATAAAAGCTATTTTGGTTGAATGAAGAATTTTGCCTTTGATCACCACTGATCCATCCTCCTTCTTGATCTGCTTGGCCTGGTCACTCACCACTCTGATCAAATACTTCAACCAATTGAAATATGTGGTGGGTGAATCCTCTATAGCAGCCATCAATCTAAGCTTTGGCGTACTGATCTGCTCAAAACTTCCGGATCTGCTCATGATGCACTTACTAACTATATCTAGCAAAACTCTGTATTTCGGCTTCAAATGTCGTTTATTCAATGTAGCCTCAAACTTAATAGGATGATCTGTTATCCTATCAAGGTATTCCTGCTCCCGACCCAACATATAAGTCGTGGGATCCTCTCCTATATCACACAACTCAAATACATCATTTAAATTTTTGGGGATTAGATACACCTCCCGTACAAAATCTACGTATTTAGAGCTATGTTCTAGATGGGAAACAGTAATCTGGGATTCGATACCATCCTCATCATCTAATTTCAGATTTGAAATAAACTCTATTACCTCCTTAGAGTATTCGGCTTCCGGTTGGCTTGCGACAAGATTTGTAAGTTTTGCGATTCGGATCATATGAAGTGCTTCTTCTTCATGGGTAGCATTGGATGAACTCTCTAGTGATACCACATACTCGTACCATGGCTTGTTAGAAATAGCCAGTTTATCATAAATGGAGAAAGTCATATTGAGGATTTTTGAGGTGTAGGGTTTTGGGATGATGAAGATTTCTGGGCAAAAAGGGTTTTGAGTTGCAGAGAATTTTCGGAGACGAAGGTTAATAAAATAGGGCTTGAATGACTTTTCAAATGAATATATAGAGTGGGTTCATGAGAAATCGTATGATTGATTAAAATCAACAGTTGAGATTGATCACCGACTAATCGGGTATTTGAAAGGACGATCTCACGAAAAATACGCCGCCATTTTAACCTTATTGGTGATTAATTGAATCGAGCAATTAATGGGTATTGACCTTCTTCGGCATTTCAAAGGTCCCAAAAAACATTCTCTTGGTGTTTAGTATTTATTGCAAATGATTCTTTGAGATTCACTTAAGCAATAAATGAGTTGCATAAGTCATTACGTCTTCGGACTAATTTCCCTCTATCAGTCTTACTGAGTATTGACCTTGATAAAATGTCAAGATTATGATCGAGTCTTGAGCGAGTTTGATATAATCTTGATACTAACCTTCAAGACACCCGAGTTTCCCCAAGACTCGATTCAAGTATTTCAATTTTATCCTGAAGTTTCTCAAGTAGAATCTGAGAAAACTTCATGCATCTGAAAAACCTTCAATTTTTTGATTTACTCTATACACTGGATCCAACATCCCTAATTCAATCGATAGTTCACGAAATCTTGATTGACCCAATGGTTTAGTCAAGATATCAGCTCTGGCTTATCAATATGAATCTTCTCCATCGATGTCCTTCTTTTCAACATGATCTCTGATGAAGATTCCTTCCTTAGCTTGTTTCTCCTGAAGTCCAAGAAGGAAATTCATCTTGCAACAATGACATCTCAGATCTTCTTTCATCAGGGCTATGATGTCTTCATTCGACTCAAAATGCCCTTTTACTGCTTTTACCTGAAAAACAAATTAGTTCTGTGGTACCCATTTGGTGTAGGGTCCTACCAGGTTAGTTTGTTCCTTTTGGAATCAAATCTGCTGACAACTCTAATTACTTTAGAGTGGCCGATCATCTTCCATAAACATCTACATACACATTTACCCTTTGTAGGTGCCTTAGCGATATCCACGTGTATGAGTGCTAGCATTAGCATGAACATGAGCCTTAGAATTTTTTTTTGGGTACATGCCTTTTTTGTTCCATTGCTTTGGCTTTTGTCAAATTTGATGCGTGTCTCTGTTGACTTGGGTTTAGGAAACCTTTACCCTTAGGCAAGTGGAGTTTAGGTTGCCTGTACTGAAATTGGGGTCTTTCAGTGATCTGAGGACTTGGTCTTTTCAGTTGAGAATGTCTCTGCTGAGTGTTTCTCTTGAAAATTCCTCTCTTTGGTTCGATCTGAGATCTTTTTCGGTTTTGCATTCTTAGCTTTAAGGCTTTGAAGTACTTGCTGAAAATTTCCTCTTCGAGTGGTCAGGTTTTCTAGCCTTTACCTGAGGTTTAGGCTTTCTTACCTGAACATCCAGTTTTTTCTGGAACCATAGGTCCTTTTCCCTTGTCTAAAACCTTGGGCAATTCTTGATCCAGAAAGAGTGGGTGCCACTTGTTTAACAAAGGCTGTCTTAGTGCTTTTAGATCGAGATTCGGATGACCTTGTGAGGTTCCCCGAAATGTATCCCAATCCAGATTTTATAGTGGCAGGTCTCTGATAACTCTGAATTTCATCTATTACTTTAGATGCAGAATTCAATAGAGTTAGCTTTCTCTGGGCACTATCCTCACATTTTTGTAGAGTTTCATGCTTCTCAGAGAGGTCATTGAACTTAGTTCTGATCAGCTGAATCTCCTCAGTGGATTTCTCTAGTTTTCCATTTAGGGTCTCTATCAACTTCTCTTTCTTCGAGAGTTGTACTTCAGAACATCTAGTTCATCAAGATGGTTCCCATTAATTGAGAAGTGATCTCGGCAAGATTACTAGAGTCTTTCCACTTAAGATTTTCATCAATCGATTCTTTGTTACGCTTCTTGAGTTTCATTCGGTGATTCTTGTAAAAGCAAAGCCGCGATCCTTCATAAGACTCTCAAAAGAATCCATCGAAGTCAAATTATTTCTGATGGAACTTGATGACCATTAGACAGATGTCATCACTGTCACTATTTGAGAACATTTCATCTGAAGAGCTGGAACCTTCTTCAGAGTGTTCTTCCTCTGCAACCATGGCTTTCTTGCTGGAGAACTTCTTGTCTCTCTTTGCTTGCCTTTCTTTTCTCTCCTTAGCACTTAGGTGCAGATAGTCATCTTTCGAAATGACCTTTCTTTTAGCGATTATAGCATCTGTTGGCATCATCATCGATCACTTTCCTCCTTAGACTTGGAGTCCTTCTTTTTGGATGAAGATCCTTCAGCTTTCAGGTCTTTTCTCTTCTCAGTGGATCTGTCCTCAGCCTTTGAATCTCTCTGGTACCTGTGATTCCTGTAATATTTTTTATATTTTCCATATCTACTATTAAGCCTTTCAAACCTCCTTGCCATCAGTACTAGCTTATCCTCTAAGCTCATCCCCGATTTTTAGCAAGGGAGTTCTCGAACTATCTAGTTTTGAGGTGTTTTATCCTTGGCTTTGAAAGCCACATTTTTACTAGATGAAGAATCATCTTTCTTTGTCGACTTTCTTTGATTTCTTATCAATAACAAACTCATAAGCTTTATTTCGGAGAAGACTTGTTGATGCAAGCATTGAATCAATGTTCTTGGTGTTTTCAATCACCCTTGCATGAATATCCCATTTCTTAGATAGACCTCTAAGAATTTTCAATGCTACTTCACTTTGTGGATATCTCTTTCCAAGTGCATTCAGATCATTCATTATACTAGTGAATCTGACTTCCAATTTGTCAATAGATTCACCTTCTTCCATTTCAAAATTGTCAAACTTTCCAATGGCAACTGAAAGTTTGTTCTCTTTAATGTGATATGTGCCTTGGCACATCACAGTTAGTGTATCCCATACTTCTTTGGCAGTATTACAATGAGAAATCATCCCCATCACACCATCATCAATTATGCTATATAGTGTATCTTTGGCAATATAGTCTAGATTGACTAACTTCCTCTCCTCAGGAGTAAGTTGATCATCAGACTTAGGAAATTCAGTCCTGGGATCATTTCTCTCATTTTCTATAACTACGGGATTCACCATGATGTGAATTGGAATGGTCCTTCAGAGACCACTCTCTACATACGTTCATGCTTAGAATACAGGTGAGCCTGCATTCTCAATCTCCACAAATCATAGCTCTCTACTGAGAACATGGGAAATTTCTTAGAAGGCATTATGTCTGTGCCTTTTAAGATTTCAGCAAATAAGATATGTTCAGATAGACCACAAGAATCTTTTAGCAAATAAGACTATGGTCAACAAAGTAGGTGGTCAAGTTGAACCACTGCTCTGATACCACTTGTTGGTCCCGGTGTAAACGAGTCTTACACGTGTATGGGGGGAATACACGTGTTCAGTGAATTTTAAAACTTTTTCTTCACTAAGGTCAGATGGGTTAGGTTTTCCTGATGATTTGGCCATGAGAAGCCATGAGATCATACGAGTCAAAGTCTGCACGAGATAGTGATCTGTTGCTTTTCGAAACCTCGGATAATCCCAACTAAGCCTGAGTATTTTCACAGATCATGAGCTGCTTGGATCAGATAACTAACTTACTGAACCCTCAGTAGAGTAAGTTCAGTTTGGTAACTATCTGTTCTAGCTACTCAGATGTGCAGAATGGTTGGCCCTAAGTTTATACTCGTTTTAAGCTTTGCTGAAAACCTTCCTTTTGATGGAATAGTGATTAGGGCTATGATTCAGTTAGATGCAACTTTAGTGGATTGGTTCCAACTGAATATCAGTGAAAATATGTTTTCAGTTAAAGTTATGCAACAGATAATCAAAGCAATACAGAAAGCAAAGAACACAGCAAATTATAGTGGTTCAGAGACTCAAGCTCCTACGTCCAATCTCTCTGATCTCTTCAGAGGAATTCCTTAATCACCTCCTAAGTTTTTCTGACTACCTCTGTAGTTTACTAACCTTTCTACTTTGAGCTTTCTGACTACCTCTGTAGTTTACATACTCAAAACACACACAAGCTTTCTGACTATCCAAGATAGTTTACTCACTTCTTCTCTAGAGTTTTCTGACTACCTCAATGTAGTTTACTAACTCTTTACACTCCAACTCACCAACAATCACACTCAAACTACCTTTCAAAGGGTTTGGGGTTTCTTGGTTGGTTTCCAACTAGGATGAGATATCATTTACAATTAAGAACAATGCAAAAACTAGGATATCTCTACTAAGCTTTGGATATATCTTATCAAGACTAGGCAGACACCAAGGTCACTCTTGAAAAACTTGCAATAGTAAGTTTGAGCTCTTGAGTTGCTTACAAATTTCCCGTAACCTTCAATGTAGATGGTCACAAGTATTTATAGGCAGACACCAAGGTCACTCTTGAAAAACTATCCGTTGGAAGAGATAGCTTAATGAGTTTCCTCTTAAGGTGTGAGATGAACGACTATGTTTAGGGTTTGACACTCCCTAGCATGTTTTAGGCAATATGTTTTTCATGCAGCTAGTCACCACTTTTTGCAGTCTGGAACATAGTACTACTGACATGCTTTAGTGACCTGTCACTTTCAGTGTCAGTAAAGTACAGTGTTGTCTTCTTCTGATTAGCTCTTGTCTTCAGTTAAATGTAGACAACCATAACGACTCTTTTTGGTCAATCTCTCTGAGTGATATAACCTTAACAACACTTAGTTTTAGTTCCTTTTGTCTGCATGTGAATGTCTTGGGCAATATCTATTTTTCTAAGTAATCGAATTTTTCTCAGTATTGTATCCTTCAGATAGATATTTTCAGTGCCTCGGAACATTGATTTATCTTTGAGCATTGATGCATTCTTGAATCTTGATAATTCTTGGGCCTTCAATATCCTTTGTCTTGATCTTACATCTTTGTCTTTTAGAGTCTTACGAGTCTTGATTGTCTTCTGAATCTTGATGTCTTACGAATCTTCCGCGGATATCTTGGTGATATCTTTGAGTCTTGATTTCTCGATTTCACTTGAGTCTTGATTTCTCGATCTCACCTTTGAGTCTTGATTTTCGATTTTCACCTTGAGTCTTGATTTCTCGGTTTCATCTTTGAAACTTGAAACTTGATTTCATCTTGAAACCGGTTTTCTTGAAAGTTAGTGAGTCTTGAATCTTGAATCTATCTTGATCTATATCTGCGACTATACGGTGGTGAGATAACATCTGAACACTCTAAAAACCCGAATCATTTAACTATCAAGATTATCCTGAACATATCATACTCAGGGGTTTTGGGATCTAATCAAAATCTTCATTTATTAAATTCATCTCCCAACACGATATATAAAAAAAACACTCCAACACTTTATTGAAGACGAGAAGACGGGCGAGAATATCCCATCAAGAGCATCGTCGAGAGTGTGGGTATAGCGCAACGATGGTTGGCGAGAGAGCTTGAGAGAGTTGAAGCGGCGACGGCGGCTCGACGTAGGGTACAGCTTGGCGAGAGCGCTTGAGGGATGTGTTGTTTATACTGGAAAGTATGCTTTTACTTTGTATAATCAAAACTGAATTTCGGACTTATTTACTGAAATAAATTGTTTATCACTGATGCTTTAAATATCATCGAATGTTACATATATTTACCGCATAACTATTCAATAAATAGTACGTGTTACATTGTAGTTAATTTATGTTGGGATTATACTGGAAAGTATGCTTTTTACTTTGTATAATCGAAACTGAATTTTCAGACTTATTTACTGAAATAAATTGTTTATCACTGATGCTTTAAATATTATTGAATGTTACATATATTTCTCGCATAAGCTGTTCAATAAGTAAATGCGTGTTACATTGTAGTTAATTTAGTGATACCAGATCACAGAAGATTAAATTAAGAGTCCCTTGTAACTAAAAGTACGTTATTCACGACCTAGATGGAAATGAACAACCCATCGTGAAAGGTTGAAGTGTAAGGCTCAGATTGGCTTGTCTTGACCAAGAGATTACACTAGTGCATGGTGATGCCTTTGAATAGGACCTGAGGAGGATAAATTCTTCAGAACTGAACAAGGAAGAATTAGACCTCAGTGGTTTGTTATTTCTTAATCTTCGTTCTTTAAATAGGATCACGTGGGATTAGTAATTATTGCTTTGACTTATCATGGGTAGAGAATCAATGAGATTCAATACTTTTTATCTTGGGCAATATTATTAGTCACATGTGATTTCTAAGATTTAATACGAAGAATCGTGTGCAAGTACGCTTGTTTGATTTGCCCTTGGGAGGTTCATAAAGCTTTATCATACCAAATCTTGCAAGTGGAATTAGTTTCGGTATGGATAATAATGTTGAACCGTTCCTTGACCAAGGATAAAAGATATTAATTAATGGGAAGCTATTTCAGGTGGCTTGAATTAATTAATGGGCTGAGATAATCTTAAGCGGAAATAATAACAGGAGCCATATTGGTGTAATATGGGTTAAGATGGATAGTGCAATATTAATTATGTAGTGGGATTAATTAATATTTATGGGCTTGAATTATATTGTGGCTCAATATTAGATATTCAAGGTCCATTAGAAGGTCCAATCTTAATTCTCTTAAAGGCCCCCTGAGTAGCCCAACATATAGTCCATTAACTGAAAAGGTGATTAAAATAAAATAAATAAATGGTTCTTATTTTTCCAATAATATTTCAAAAATTATGGATAAAGTTGGGAGAAAGATTTTCTTTGAATTTTGTTATGGAATGAAGGTATGTATTCTTGGAATACAAGATTATCTCATTAAATTCAAGAAATCTCCCACTTGGTTATTTATAATGATATTTTCGAAATTTTTGAAATATAGTGGGCAAGAAAGATTTTCTTGATTTTCTTGAAAATATATTATGGAAGATATGTATTTCTTGAAATACAAGAATATCTCATAAATTCAAGAAGATCCAAATCTTGGAATCTTGATCATCTATTTTTTCGAAAAATCCATATATATAGAGTAGGTGGGATTTTTGTGGAATATCATGATTATGGGAAAAAGAATATAGGGGATATATTCAAGATTTCTTGGAGATCAAGAAAAGATTTTCCCACATCATATTTTGGGAAAAATTTCGTTCACCCTAGTCTCTATAAATAGGGGATGATTCTTTCATTCCCAAGTACAATTCCATGTGCTGGAAAAATTAGTAAATCCACAAAGGTGGTGCAACATATTTTATTTTCCTTTTGTTAAATCATTCACAAGAATTCTTCCACCGAATAGTCGAGCGAGAAATTAAGGGAATACTTGGGAAGTCCTTCTGGTTAGTCTATTCACCACACCGTTGTCATCCCAAGAGGAATGCGTTCACGTAAACTCGTAGAATTCGCATCGAGGTTTTCGTGAATTATTATATGCATGATATGTTGTTGGATTATTATTTGAATTAATATAGGATTAATTCATGCTAGTAATAATTAAAGAATTAAATTTGTATTTAAATATTCACCCCGAATAGATATGTGCAACTTATTCCCCAACAATTTAGTGATACCAGATCACAGAAGATTAAATTAATAGTCCCTTGTAACCAAAAGTACACCATTCACGACCTAGATGGAAATGAACAATCTATCGTGAAAGGTTGAATGGTAGGGCTCAGATTGGCTTGTCTTGACCAAGAGATTACACTAGTGCATGGTGATGCATTGAATAGGACCTCTGGGAGGACAAATTCTTGAGCGAACAAGAAAGAATTAGACCTCGGTGGTTCGTTATTTCTTAATCTTCGTCCCTTAAATAGGATCACGTGTGGTTGGTAACTATTGCTTTGACTTATCACGGGTAGAGAATCAACGAGATTCAATACTTTTTATCTTGGGCAATATTATTGGTCACACGCGATTGCTAAGATTTAATACGGAGAATCGTGTGAAAGCACGCTTTGTTCGATTTGCCCCGGTTCTTTGGGAGGTTCATAAGCTTTATCATACCAAATCTTGCAAGTGGAACTAGTTTCGGTATGGATAATAATGTTGAACCGTTTCTTAACCAAAGACAAAAGATATTAATTAATGGAAAGCTATTTGGTGGCTTGAATTAATTAATGGGCTAGATAATCTTAAACACGAGAAATAATAACAAGGGAGCCATATTGGCAAAGTAATATGGGTTAAGATGGATAGTGCAATATTAATTATGTAGTGGGATTAATTAATATTTATGGGCTTGAATAATATTGTGGCTCAATATTGATAATTCAAGATCCATTGGAAGGTCCAATCTTAATTCTCCTAAAGGCCCCCTAAGTAGCCCAACATAAAGTCCAATAACTGAAAAAGGTGTTTAAAAATAAAATAAATATTGTTGCCTTATTTTTCCTCTCTATTTTTTCGAAAATTATGGATTAAAAGGGGAGAATGATTTTCTTTGAATTTTGTTATGGAATGAAGATATGTATTCTTGGAATACAAGATTATCTCATTAAATTCAAGAAATCTCCCACTTGGTTATCCATATAGTAAATTTCGAAAATTTTGAAATATAAAGGGCAAGAAACATTTTCTTGATTTTCTTGAAAAGATATTATGAAAGATATGTATTTCTTGAAATACAAGAATATCTCATAAATTCAAGAAGATCCAAATCTTGGATTCTTGTTCCCTATATTTCGAAAACTCCATAACAAAGAGGAGTTGGGATTTTTGTGGAATATTTTAATTATGGAGAAAAGAATATATGAGATATATTCAAGATTTCTTGAAGATCAAGAAAAAGTTTTTTCCATATTATTTTATCCCAAATTTTCGACCACCACACCACTATAAATAGGGGATGAGTGTTTCATTCCCAAGTACAATTCCATGTGCTGAAAAAATTAGTAAATCCACAAAGGTGGTGCAACAAAGTTTATTTTTCCTTTTGTTAATTGTTGAGCAAGCATCCTACCACCGGATTGTCGAGCAAGGATTAAGGAATACTTGGGAAGGCTTTTTGATTGTGTTTAATCAACAAGACCATTGCTATTCCAAGAGGTATGTTTACGTAAACTCAGTAGTAATTCATCATCGTGGGATTTACGTGAACTAATTATATGCATGATTTGTTGTTGAATTATTATTTGAATTAATATAGGATTAATTCATGCTAGTAATAATTATCATAATTAAATTTGTATTTGAATATTTATCCCGAATGGATCCATGCAATTAATTCCCCAACAACTGGTATCAGAGCCTCGGTTTCGGGCTCTGAATTTTAAATTGTAATTTAATTCGTTATCATTAAATTTGAAATTGGATAGTAGAATTGCTAGATCTTTTTTGCAGGTATCCAATTGTCATGGAATTTAATGTGTTTATTTATGCATGCATATAAATTGTGGTTTTTAATTCGATTCGTTCGAATTCATTTTGCCTCGTGTGAAAATCCACGAGTAGATTAGAATTTGTTTGATTTGATCAATGTAATAGACTAGTCTAGATCTAGGTTTATTTATTTTTTATAAATAAATTATAACCGGATCGGAAATAGAAATGAGATTTAAGAATTAAAGGATAGATCGTAAGGCGACGCCTTGACGCAGCGTCGCAAAAAGTGCCAAGGAGGCACGGCGCACGGCTTAACGTCGCCATGCGGATGGGCATGACGCTAGGCGTCTGGTGGGATCACCGACACGCTGCCTTGAGCATGGGCGGGCGCGTCTTGACGGGCGCGGTGCATGGGCACGCTACGGAGGACCATCTGAAAGCGGCGAGGCGGACGGACGGGTTATGGTGAGAGCGAGCCGCCGCATGTGGACGCCAAGGCGCCGCTGAGATCCGCGGCGAGGCGAGGCCGGGCGATTATCTTGTATGGATCTGTATGGATATCTCTGGGCGTCTTGCCTTTTCTTTGCCTAAACCTTTCCGAGGCGTGCCGAGGCAGCGTCTTTGAAGCCGAGGCCTTCGGCTAAAGGGGCGGCCGGATCTTGGCGTGCATCGGTGCGAGCTACTTGGCGTGGCATTTCGAGATGGAGTTCTTTTCGAGAAGATCGAGTGGGAGAAATTCAAGACGGCGTTTCTTCAAAATCAAGCCAAGAAAAATCAAACCATGACAATTGGATAATTCGTGCCCAATATGTTTATTTTTCCGCTTTGCTTGATTTATTATTGTGATTTCTTGTGCTTTATTTAAATTATTTAAATGTGTTTGCATGAGAGTTGCCCGATGAAAAATCTCACCTTCAAAAATTACTAAGTATGTTTAAATAATTAATTGACAATTTTATTTCGGATAATAAAATTGAATTAATTTTGACCTCCATGATTTATTTATTTGTGAATTCTTTTGGAGGAATTCCCCCCACGGGACGGTTAAAAGTTAGCTTTCACATGAATAAATTCCAGATGGATGATTGTGGATTATTACTAGTGGCGACGATGACACTCCCCACGAGGCTCGCTCAAAGCGAAATAATAATTTTGTATTTAATCATGGTTATTACTTAGGTATAAAATTTATATGCATATACTTCCCCGAAGTCCCTGTCAATTTTATATTGGTCAAGTGGGAGCTAACTATTAATCTGGATATTAAAGGTTTGTAACTGTTATTGTTTATAACCTGCTTGAATGTGTTTAAATAATGACCCACCCCGTGGATTATTTAAACTGTTTTGAGATATTGGTGATGCATGTTCATATTTTTTGAGATTTTAATATGAAACATGTGATGAATTTTGTGATATATTTGTGCTTATGCATATTATTATTTATTTGAGTTCATCATGTCGCAACCTTTTAATCCCTTGTTCAATATACTTAAAGACAATTTGCTTCTTGGTGAAAACTTCGTTGATTAGAATCGTAAACTTACTATTGTCCTCCTTTGCGCACAAAGTGAATCGGGTTCTCACTACACCTAAACCGTAAAAGCCAAAAGATGAGTCAACTAAAAGCGGTTAAGAAAGAGTATATCGACCGAGGGGCGTTAAAACTTAAATGGCAAAGTGTACCATCTTGGCTTCTATGTCGGATGTGTTGCAACACCAACACCAGGCGTGAGAGACATTGCAGACATCATGACTAGTCTTAAAGCGATGTTTCAACATCGAACCATGGGGCTCGTCGGATCACCATGAGGGACTTGCTCTCTATGAAAAATGGTGGAGGGAACGCCCGTAAGGGAGCACGTTCTCCGGATGATGGCTCACCTTAACAAACTTGAGGTACTTGGCAATGAATCGACATTGAGACCCAAATCGATTTCGGTGCTCCACTCTCTACGAAAAAGTTTTTGAGCGATTCATTTGAACTACCGGATGAATAATCGAAGTTCTCGATGCGATCTATTGCAAGCTTTAGTCTCGGAGGAGGCGATATTGGGGCAAAAGTGCAAGCCTTGGTGGCAAATGGACCTCTTCTTCTTCTAGGCAAGGGGTGGTAAGAACAAGAAAAAATGACAAAAGCCACAAGCAAGTGAACTCAAGTGTTGCCAATGGCAAAAGAAAAGGTGAAGAAGGGTGGAGCGGTGAGCAAGCGGCTAAGGGGAAGTGCTTCAACTGCGGTGAAAAAGGACATTGGAGGTCAGCCTGTTCCAAACCCAAAAGGAATGGAAAGAAAGGTAATTCTCACGCACTAGTCGTTGAAACTTGCTTAGCGGCGTATGCCTCCCATTTATGGGTAGTGGATACGAGATCCACTGATCATGTTTGTTTCACTTTACAGGGGTTCAAGCGGACCCAGCAACTTAGTGAGAGTGAGATCCTCATCATCTTTGGGTAATCTTCACGAGTGGCGGTGAAAGCGATGGGAGAAGTACTGTCTTTTGAAGACCGAGTTTTAATTTTAAGAGATGTTCTTTACGTTCCGAATTTTAGAAAGAATTTAATTTCAGTTTCTAAACTTTACCTTGATGGATATTCGGTTACTTTTAATAAAGTTGTTACCATTTCTCTTTTTAATAAATTTATTTGTCATAGAACGTTGTAGAATAATCTCTATACAATTAACTGTGCACACCACTCACGAAATGCATCCTATAACACATCAACTATTTCCGAGAAAAGAAAACGTTCATCGGACGTGAACGAGACACTTATATGGCATCTAAGATTGAGACATATTAATCCAAAGAGGATCCAAAGGTTGGTGAAAGACGGTTCACTGGAGTTTCTCCAAGTTGAACCAATTCCAACATGTGAATCATGTTTGGAGGGTAAAATGACCAAGAGGGCATTCGGAGCCAAGGGGAATAGAGCCAAAGAAGTGTTAGAAATCGTTCACACAGATGTATGTGGTCCAATGTCAACCAAAGCAAGAGGAGGTTATGAGTATTTCGTCACTTTTATTGATGACTACTCAAAAATGCAGTTATATTTTCCTTATGAAGCATAAATCTGAGACCTTTGAGAAATTCAAAGAATTTAAGGCTCAAGCAGAGAATCATAGGGAAAAACGTATCAAGTCTCTACGATCCGATCGTGGAGGCGAATACCTCAGCGATGAGTTTTTGAACTACTTGTCTGATAAAGGGATTGCATCCCAGCTAACTGCACCCAGAACCCCTCAACAAAACGGGGTTGCATAGCGAAGAAACATAACTCTTTTGGAAATAGTTAGATCTATGATGAGTTATGCGGATCTTCCCAAGTCGATTACGGGTCATGCCTTAGAAACAACTTGCCTACATTCTCGAATTTGGTGCCATCCAAATCGGTTCCCAAAACTCCCAAAGAATTGTGGACGGGAAGCAAGCCGGTTTTGAGACACATGAAGATTTGGGGGTGTCCGCCTACGTGTTGGACAAGGAAGCGGAAAAATTGGATCCTCGATCGTAATTAAGGTTGTTTGTGGGATACCCCGAGAGAACAAAAGGGTGTATGTACTATGGTCCGAAAGATCAAAAAAGTGGTAATAAGCACCCACTTGATTTTTGGAAGAAGACTATATGAGCGAAAGAAGACCGAGAAGTGAGATTACCTTAAATGAGTTAAGGGGCTAACCTCGGTGCAATTTGTCAAGATGACATACCAAATCACACTTACTTAACGGAACCGAACTCCTCGTCAGATGGGAGGGTTGTGAGACGACCCAAGAGATTCATGGGGATAGGAGAGTCCTCGGACTTGATTCGGACAAAGACGAATCGAGACCATGGACATATGACGAGGCAATCAAGACAAAGATGCAATTTCTTGGCAAAAAACAATTAAAAGCGAAATGGGTTCTATGGATCATAACAGAGTGTGGGAGCTAGTCAAACCACTTAATGGGGTCAAACCCATTGGTTGCAAGTGGATGTACAAGAGAAAAAAAAGGGACCGGACGGGAAGGTGGAAACCTTCAAGGTAAAGGCTTGTGGAAAAGGTTATACTTTCCAAGAAAGAAGGATCGACTATGAGGAAACTTTTTTCGCCAAGAGCCATCCTCAAGTCCATCCGATTCTCTTATCGATTTCACAAGATCTCGACTTTGAAATATGGCGAAATGGATGTCAAGACGGTTTTCTTAACTAAGTCTTGATGAAGAGATCTATATCTGACAACCCCAAGGCTTCATTGAAAAAGGCAAGAACACCTAGATTGTATGCTCATGAAGTCCATTTACGGACTCAAACAGCATCGAGCTTGGAACCAATGTTTTGATCATGTTATAAAGTCTTATGGGTTTGATCAAAACGAGTTCGAAAGTTATGTGTACAAAAGGCATGTCGGAACTGCATTGGTATTCTTAGTACTATACGTAGACGACATTCTGATCATCGGGAACGATGTAAAGGTGTTATCAGACGTAAGGGCATGGTTTTCAAAATAGTTTGATATGAAGGACTTAGGGGAAGCCGCCCACATCCTTGGGATCAAGATCACTCGAGATCGCAAGAAAATGATGATAGGCTTGTCGCAAGCTTCATACATAGACACTGTCTTGAAACGATTCGGCATGCAGGATTCCAAGAAAGGCCTCGTACCTTTCAGACATGGAATCCATCTATCCAAGAAAATGTGCCCTAAGACAAGAAATGAGATAGATGACATGAAAGGCATTCCATATGCTTCGGCTGTCGGAAGCCTTATGTATGCAATGTTGTGTACGAGACTGGATATATGCTTTACCGTTGGCATGGTGGCAAGATTATCAAAGTAACCCGGGGAAAGAACATTGGACGGCAGTTAAAAACATTCTGAAGTATCTGAAAAGAACTCGAGATAGAATGTTAATTTATCGATCGGATAGTTTAATCCCCAAAATTACATGGACTCGGATTTCCAATCGGACTTAGATTCAGAAAATCTACCTCCCAGAAGTGTGTTTTGCATGGGGAGGAGCCATGACATGGAGAAGCGTTAAGTAGAAATGCGTCGCAGATTCTACCATGGAAGCGAATATGTAAGTAACTGCGAGGCAAATGAAAAAAAGCGGTTTGGCTCAAGAACTTCCTAGTGGACTTGGATGTAGTTCGAATTTGCTTAAGCAGAATCACATTTATTGTGACAATGTCGGGCGATTGCAAATTCAAGGGAACCAAGAGCCCACAAGGTCGTGAAAACACATTGAAAGGAAATATCATCTTATACGAGATATCGTTAGAGAGGAGATATAAATTGGCAAAGATAGCGTCGGAAGACAACCTAGCAGATCCATTCACAAAGGGTCCGCCTCGAGAATACTTTCGAGAGACATGTGGAAGGAATGAGTGTCAAGACCGGTTTGCTAATCTCGCTTTGAGTATAAGTGGAAGAAATTATTAGGTTCGTGTAGGTGACATTAGATGTCACGTATTAGAACTACACGAGACATGTTGTAGTATACTTAAAAGCGAGACTTTGAGTATAAGTGGGAGATTGTTGGGATTATCTTTGAAAAAAGTATGTTTTTACTTTGTATAATCAAAACCTGAATTCGGACTTATTTTGAAATAAATTGTTTATCATCGATACTTTAAATATCATCGAATGTTACATATATTTCTTTGCATAAGCATTCAATAAATAATGCGTGTTACATTGTAGTTAATTTAGTGATACCAGATCACGAAGATTAAATTAACGGTCCTTGTAAAAAAGTACACCATTCACGACCTAGATGGAAATGAACAATCCATCGTGAAAGGTTGAAGTGTAGGGCTCGAGATTGGCTTGTCTTGACCAAGAGATTACACTAGTGCATGGTGATGCATTGAATAGGACCTACATGAGGACAAATTCTTGTAATCAACAAGAAAGAATTAGACCTCGATTGGTTCGTTATTTCTTAATCTTCGTCCTTAAATAGGATCACGTGTGGTTGGTAACTATTGCTTTGACTTATCACGGGTAGAGAATAAACGAGATTCAATACTTTTTATCTTGGGCAATATTATTGGTCACATGCGATTGATAAGATTTAATACAGAGAATTGTGTGCAAGTACGCTTGTTCGATTTGCCCCCTTGGGAGGTTCATAAGCTTTATCATACCAAATCTTGCAAGTGGAACTAGTTTCCGGTATGGATAATAATGTTGAACCGTTCCTTAACCAAGGACAAAAGATATTAATTAATGGAAAGCTATTTCAGTGGCTTGAATTAATTAATGGGCTAGATAATCTTAAACACGGGAAATAATAACCGGGAGCCATATTGACAGTAATATGAGTTAAGATGGATAGTGCAATATTAATTATGTAGTGGGATTAATTAATATTTACGGGCTTGAATAATATTGTGGCTCAATATTGATAATTCAAGATCCATTGGAAGGTCCAATCTTAATTCTCCTAAAGGCCCCCTAAGTAGCCCAACATAAAGTTCAATAACTGAAAAAGGTGTTTAAAAATAAAATAAATATTTTTGTCTTATTTTTCCTCTCTATTTTTTCGAAAATTATGGATTAAAAGGGGAGAAAGATTTTCTTTGAATTTTGTTATGGAATGAAGATATGTATTCTTAGAATACAAGATTATCTCATTAAATTCAAGAAATCTCCCACTTAGTTATCCATATAGTAAATTTTGAAATATAAAGGGCAATAAACATTTTCTTGATTTTCTTGAAAAGATATTATGAAAGATATGTATTTCTTGAAATACAAGAATATCTCATAAATTCAAGAAGATCCAAATCTTGGATTCTTGTTCTCTATATTTCGACAATTCCATAACAAAGAGGAGTTGGGATTTTTGTGGAATATTTTAATTATGGAGAAAATAATATATGAGATATATTCAAGATTTCTTGAAGATCAAGAAAAAGATTTTCCCATATTATTTTATCCCAAATTTTCGACCACCACACCTCTATAAATAGGGGATGCGTGTTTCATTCCCAAGTACAATTCCAAGTGCTGGAAAAATTAGTAAATCCACAAATGTGGTGCAACAAAGTTTATTTTTCCTTTTGTTAATTGTTCGCGTGCATCTTACCACCGGATTGTCGAGCAAGGATTAAGTGAATACTTGGGAAGGCTTTTCGGTGTGTTTAATCAACAAGATCATTGTTATTCCAAGAGGTATGTGTAGGATTGTCGAGCAAGGATTAAGGGAATACTTGAGAAGACTTTTCGGTGTGTTTAATCAACAAGATCATTGCTATTCCAAGAGGTATGTTTACGTAAACTCGTAGTAATTCCACATGCGTAGGATTTACGTGAACTAATTATATGCATGATTTGTTGTTGAATTATTATTTGAATTAATATAGAATTAATTCATGTTACTAATAATTATCATAATTAAATTTATATTTGAATATTTATCCCGAATAGATCCGTGCAATTAATTCCCCAAGACGATGAAAACTCTACCTTCAAATTCAAGAAGGTTTGATCGTTGCTTATTTTTATTTTTTACTCTGTTAACACTTGTCTGATTTTAATGTACTCAGTTATTTTTTCCCGTGATTTCGTGATTTCTGGAACTTTTAATGGAAAAAATTGCGCTTTACATCTTTATCATCTGCATTAATTTTGCTGGTGATTAATTTTGAAAGTATTCTGGCATATATTGGGGATTTTGATTGCGCTTTACATCTTCATCATCTTCATTAATTTTGCTGGGTGATTAATTTTGGAAGTATTCTGCATATATTGGGGATTTTGATTTTGTAACATAATGATTATTTTCCTTAATAGAGAAGATATGATATGTCCTTCTTAGTAATTTTTTGTGGGCCGTGATTTCTAATTAGCCATCTGATTTCTAGCTATGAAAATTCAGAAGACTATTAAGTGCTTTTGCTGTGATTTCATTGTTTTTGCTTCATCTATTGAAGAGGGCTTCCTTGTGTTGTTATGTTGTTAATTGGGATGTTGAAAATTGACACTTACAGAAAACTCAAGGCTCAGCGTTGATTCCAGTAGCTTTTCTTGATCTTGATGAAGAGGAACCTAAATCAAAACAAGGTACTCAGTTTTCTTTGTAAATATTATGATGTTTTAACCAAATTCGATGTCGTCGTCTTAGAGCATCCTAACTTTGAACTGGAGTTAAATATTTTTGGATGAAATTAGGGATTTGAGGTACTTAGGGATTATATTTTCAGGTGAAGTTCCTTGGAAGAAAAAGGGATGAAAGTGATGCCACAACGTTGAGAGAGAGTAAGTCAAACTCAAAACAGGTAAATGAAGTTTTGTTTTCTTTTTCTTTTTTCCCTTTTTAAGGTGGAAATAGAGGAGAATAAATTTGAATCTATACACTCTTTCATGGCCTTTTATTACTTTTGACCCCCCATCGTCGTGTGTATTTAATTAATTGTAGGAAACTTTTAGTTTACTTTTCTGGTTTTAGACTCACAACTCTAGCCACACTTGGTCATAGTATGTAACTTTAGCAAATTATGGGACATCGAAATCAGTATACTGACCTAACCAGCTTGATTTGGGGATTTGCTGTTTCAGAATTGAGCAGAATCCATTACATGTTGTCTAGCATTTTCTGGGATCACATTTTTATGAAGAAATACATTATTATCTTGATAATAAAGGATTGTAGTGTACATCCAATCAAACCAAACAGAAACTTTTGAGGTTTAGCCTTTATAATATAAAAAAATAAATGAAACTGTGTTAACGTACCAGAAATTTTGATTTTTAGCTAATTCAGCCTAATTAATAGAATAGTCATAAACAAAGGATATTCTTTAGTCATATCATGTGTTTTTAGTGTATATATATATATATGAAGGCATATTTATGGATTGGCAGAGGTCCAAAAGCAGGAGGCCTTATATAAATAGTGGTAAGCTTACAATTAGTTTTAACAGTTTAGTAAAATATTATATGATTGTTTGTTTGCTTATTGCTTTTTGTTCTGCATCAGTTTGTGCGTTAAAGAGAGATGCATTTGTGGGTTTTGGTTTAAATTTTAAGTTTATGATAAAAGTTGTAGGAGAAAATGCGGGTAAATTTATTTTCCTACTACTTCATTGTATTTAAACTACAGTTTTTCACTTGTCTATTTAATTTAATTAACAAAAGTCTGAAGTTTATGGTAGGCATTTGGCAGGGGAAAATCCAGTAGTATATTTTTCTGGTGCTTTCGGTTCGCCGTTCATGTTAAAGGTAGTTTTCTCATGTGGTAAATCTACTTCTTGTTTGAATCAGTTTGTCTGCTAAGATTGTTTGAAATAGGGATATGAATTTGTATACTCCCTCCGTCCTATTTTTGATTATCCGATTACTGTAGATACGGAGATTGAGAAAAAGTAGGAGATAATAGTATTAAATGGTGTAAAGTGGGTAAAGTGGGTTTGGTGGGGGTAAATAATAGTATTAAATGGTGTAAAGTGAGTTTGGTGGAGATAAATAATAGTATTAAATAGTATTGAAAGTTAATTTATTTCCTTTTTAGGAAATGTCCAAACAAAATTAGGACGACTATTTACGGAAAGTGGACAATCAAAATTACGACATAGTGAATATTATTTATTGAAATTATGCATCTACAATTAGAATTTTGCTCCTGAATTGATTCAAATTTGTTGGTGTTCTTATTATTGTTTACTGCTGCGATAGTTTTGTAGGGAAAGAAGGGGCAAGCCAAAGGGCATAATATGAGTCTTACAAACTCAATATGCGTGTGAATTGCATAAGCAGCTCCATTCATGCCATTAGCCATGGCATATTTGTGAGGGAGACATAGGCTGGGGACTGAAAACATAAAATAAATATTAGAAATGAAATAATAAATCCCTTTAAAAGTAAAAGCAAGAGGCAACATCCTTATTCACCTCTCCAATTCATTCCTTTTCTACTGCGCTAAATTCACTACCTTTCTCGATTGTAGGAGTAATTTATTGTTGTTGCTGTTTCATTATCTCTGAATTGTGCTAACTGATTCCAGAAACCCAGTTGTATTTTTTGGCTGAAAAATATTAAAAATAAGTTGGTTGCATCTGTTTATCTGTAGAGATGTATTCTTTTGGCCATCTTTTTCTTTTCAACCATGCTTAATTCTTCCTATTACCAGTACTTAATTTGCATCTTCCTCCAAAGTAAATACTTCAGTTTTAGTTCACTTATTTATGATTGTGACAAGAGAATACATATATTATCTCATGTTCTCTTTTTTTTTTTTTTCCGTCCATTTGTTTTTTCCCTGTTTTTTCTTCCTGTCATTTTAGAGTAAGATTTGTGTCTTCTGGTAACTAGATTCTACCAAATAGATAAAAAAATATGTTTTCGCAGTCTGTCTTTTTATTGTCAACGATTCTAGAATGTTCCCTGATAATCATGAGTTATGTTCACTTAATATCCGAGATTAGATGCACTGTCAACAATAGCTTTATTTTCATGCTGTGGATCAGGGATGGCACCAAGAGCATGGTTTAATATTCTAAGTTATTGCACTGTGCGTTTTACTCATGTTTAATATGCTTCCTTCTTCCCTGTGATCATTATCTTGTCTGTGTTTAATTGTTTACTCAGGGAGATAGAACAAAGTTGAGGCCCATAGCAAGTGGTGTTTTATCTCCAGTTCATCGGTTTTTTCAATTGCTTTTGGGTTTGGGGATTCTTTTTCAACTGAATAATTTTAGGTTTGTACTCATTTACTCATTTTCTCCAACATTGAGTGTGTACTTGCTTCATGATTTTGCTTTTGCATTTATATATATGTAAGCTGGTTCTTTTAATGTCTTTTAAGAACAAATTGATTATATGAAAAATATTTGAACCCTACCAAATGATCATTGATAGAATGCATACCAAAATCCTTTGATCAACCAGTAAGATGTGTCTCTTATTTTTCTTTCTCTCATCCACATTGGCATATCTCATTAATATGAGTATTGAAAGTTTGTAACATTGAGGAGATATGAAACATGTAGTTTTTGATTAATTATGGTATAAGAGTGGTAAATTTGAGGTTTAAAGAAAACTCAATAATATAAACACATCAAGTATTACAATACAAAAATGGGCATCGCTTAGAAAATGCATCCAACTACTTAGAATTTGTCTGCTTTATAGTCCAGCAAGGAAACTTTTGGTTATTTGTTCGCCTTGTGGAGCATTTTATTTATATCATTAGAAGAATATGTTAATTTTGCTCGGATTAGATTTTCTCTTCCCCCTAAATCCTTGGTGTGTTGATGTTGTTTGCTAAAATCATGAACAATGCTTGAGAACATGAATATATTGAAGAGAGATTGTATGGATATATATATTGAAGTGAGATTGTAAATGTTTCCCAGTATTGTTGTGTTATATGATTGATTGGTTACCAATTTATGTTGATTTTTCATTTTTTTTAGGTGTGATCTTGTGATCTTTGCTGGGAAAAAGAGTGAGAAAATAGCATCAGGGTTGTTGGAGCCTTTCATTCCCTATCTTAAATCGGCTAAAGATAAAGTCTCAAAAGACAAGTATTCGATTACGCTCATCAGATGATTCTTCTTGGTTCAGTAAGACCACTCTTGGAAAGGTACAACAGAGGTCCAAGGTATGGCAAACTGAAGGAAAAGCAAGATTTTCTTTAGTTTATGTGATCTTGCTACTTATTAGTTTGAATTTAGTATGTATATTTATAAGGTCCCCTGTGAATATGGGCATTGGTGGCAGATCATCCATTAGGCATATATTATATTTTTTTTTTGGTACTTTTCGAGCCCTAATTTATGATGTATCATCGTTTTCATGTATGGCTTTTGTGATGTATATCTTTGTGAATGTGGAGAATTACTTCGTCATATTACAATTATAGCGTGTTAAGTTTATGGAGTTTGGCGGTAGGTTTTAGTGTTTTTGCATTGATTTTGATTTTGGAAACTTCATCAAAATTTATCCAACATATATTCGATTCGCCATAATGATTTTAATTTTTTTTGGGTGTCGGGCAATGGCATTATTATTATTGCAAAGATGTTTCGGGCCACTAGGATTCTTGGACGATATTTAGTGCAACAGCTTGGTTCGTTCACTCCTAATATATTTCAATATGCTTTGAAGATAATGCATTTTGATTTTGATTTCAGTTGGTTGTGTAACATATATATATATATCTTTCTGTAATTAAGATGGGATCTCAAGTTTATGTTTCTTTCCAAGGCTCTTATTTACACATCATGACAAACAATCAAAACATAATATTACTAACAAAATATAAATATATGTACGAGGGATTTTAAATATAAACACAAAAATGAAAAATATATGTACTAGCAATGCACTAAAAAATGTTATAATATAATATTTTACATGGATACTTAATTTGTTAAAATTCATATAACGTTTCAGGATGTACAACAACAATCAAACAATATAAATAATCTACAAACATATATATACACATAAAAATTTGACGACAAACACTTTAATTATTATATTCACTAACATTTTGGGTTTGAATAATTTATTAAAAAAACCCTTAGAAAGCGGTTATAATAGGTTGTCCAAGATGAATTGTCCAAGTTTTTGGACAATTATTAAAAAACCGCTGTCCAAAAGTTGGGCTTGGACAGCGGTTTTCAACCTCATTGCAAAGAGGGGCTTGGACAACGGTTATTAACCGTTGTCTAACTTTTTTTTTATAATTTCATTTATTATGTTAGATAGACAGCGGTTATTAACCGCTGTCCAATATCTTTTTTTTTTAATTATTAATTTATATTTTAAAAATCTTATAATAAAACTATAAACCAAAACTTATATATACGTCCAATACCATAAACCATAAACCAAAAATCCTATAATAAAACCATAAACCAAAACTTATACCACATATATATATATATACCAAAACATCAAATAAATAAACATACACATCATGAAATAAATAAACATACAATCATAAACATACGTCCAATACACCAAAAACATGAAATATATATCATCACAAATATATAATTTAATTTCATGCTACCAAAATTTCAAACAACGATCACTCAATATCGTATGAATATAAGAATCGATTGTAAAGGTACCCCGTCCAATCGTTTTTTCATTTCTCCAATCTTTTCTTAGAGTAAGACTTGAGCTCACGTTCATAGACAATCTGCAAACAACGAATCAATCAATATAGTATGAATTTTATTCAATCAATAATAATTTAAATAAATCAATAAATTGATTTACATTGAGAGGAATGTTTCTCGACCTCTAACGGTTTTTCCATTCATACATTTCCAACACGGACATGGAATGTACCGAGGGTCGGTGTAGTGTCTAATTGCATGATAACAAAATTCTTCCACCCCATTCATATACTCATCTGATAATCAATCTGCTCGAACCCACTTTCGATCCATATAGAACTAGAGATGCCTATAGGAAAAACAATATGAAGACTGCTTCTCAAGACAATTATCTTAAAGTATTAAACTTAAAAGCATACCTAACCATATTTAATCTACATTCATTTTAATTTTTTTAATTTTGAAATCCTTCCAATTTTTCACTCATTCACAATTTTTGTTACTTCTCAAGACAATATGTATCCTAATGTATCACCATTAATCATCATTAATCATTAATCACTATCCATTCATTAAATTAATAACCAAAATATATCATAATGTATTAATCCTAATTTATGCTTAAATCCTCACACAAGCATATTATCAAACACCTTAAGTGCATTATTCATCTCTAACAAAATGTTCATTTCTAACACTAACAAAAATTCATTCAAGCCACTAACAACAATTAATCCAAGCTACTGACAACAATATAATTAAACCAACATTAATCCCACACTAACAACAATTAATCATAACAAATTAGCTATATATATCCTAACAATTAATCTCAAACATATATATATATATAAACACATTTATATATATATATATATCCTAACAAATAACTCTCAAACATATATATATATATATATATATATATATATATATATATCCTAACAATAATTAATCTCAAACATATATATATAAACACAATATTTATATATATATCCTAACAATTAATCCCAAACACATATATAATAAACACATGTAATATATATATTTATATATATATATTAATTAAAATATATATACATATATACATATATATATATAAAAGAAAAAATACCTATATATATATGGAGGAGGAAAATACGGGCATAGGGAGGGAAGGATGATGGACGGCTGGGCGGTAGGGAGGGAGGATGGCGGTAGGGAGGGAGGGAGGAGGGCGGCAAGTGGAGGATTTGGAGGAGAGGGAGAAGCTAGGGGGATAGGGAGAAGCTAGGTCAACGGCGACGGTGGCGATTTGGTTGGAGGAGGAAACCGACGACGGCGCGCGATTTCGGTGAGAGGAAGGAGCTAGGTCTTCGATCGGTTTGTGGCGATTTGGGGGGAGAGGAATAATTGGGGAGAAGAAATGAAGGCGGGCCAGGTTCTGGTACGCAGCGACGCTTAGCCGATATATATCGATATAAAAAAAAAAAATTTGTTATTAACCGTTGTCCAAGTGTTTACTTAGACAGCGGTTATTAACCGTTGTGCAAGTGAACTTGCAATTCAGTTTAAAACCGCTTTCCAAGTTTTATTCTTGGACAGCGGTTTCAAACCGCTGTCTTTTTTTTTTTTTTTTTAATAAAACCGCTCTCCAAGTTATAACATGGAGAGCTGTTTGAAAAAAGAGTTGTTCAAGTGTAGCTGTGCAAGCCTAAATATGTAGTAATGATTGATAAATTACGTGAAACGTGCGAAGCACGTGGAAAGCTCCTAGTATATATAAAAATCCTCCCCAAAGAAGCTTCCATAATATAAATCAAAATTAGAACGAGCCAAACCAAAAACGGGTGAATCCGTGAGAAGGTCAGAAATGAAAAAAAGTATATATGGCAGCTAAATTAAAACACATACGGTGACCTTTAAAGGCTCCGAAATTGAAGATATTGATACTTTTTCAAAAGATCTGTATGTCATCTTTTTAGTGTATAGTGTTACTGTATCTTGCTCTTCCAGGGGCATTCCTGATGCTCCCTTCGTTAATAAAATTTTACTTTTTCTAAAAAATATATATAATAATAAGAATTTCACCATAAACTTTATTACTTCAAGTAACATACAAATGATTGAGAAGAACTTACAACTGGAAATTAATCCAAAATTACAACATTATTTAAGACAAGCTATTTCAAACACAATGGTAATTTACATAATTAACATAAAGCTGCATGCATGCATGATATATAACTGCAATTAATCCCTTCTCCCTCCATAAGTAGTTGGTGACATGAAATTTCCAGGGTGAACTTTGTTGCTGCTAACAATCACACGATTCTCTGCCGCCCCGTTTTTTGCAGCACTTTGTTCCTCCATTTTCTTCATCTTGTCTTTCTGGCGCTTCTGCTGCTCGTCAACGTGTGCATAGCTTGCTCCCATGGAAAACATACTGAAATTTTCTATGTAAGAAATGAATGAGGTGATGAGATTATAAATATAATTGAAATGTTGTAGTATTGTTAAAAATGGCGCGATTGGGATGAATTTATAGGAACAATTATGTTGCTTTCTGATTAAGAAAATCACTTAAACATAGATTATATTAATGGACATAATTAAGCGCCGGCTGTTTATAGAACACAGTTTATTAGAAGTGGAGGGGGCATCTTTAAAGGTGGTTAAGCCATTATTAGAGTAAAAATTTATTTTTGGTCCTATAGGACACATTATCTCACAATTTTGGTCCCAGTACCCACAATTTTGGTCATAAAATCATTTTCTCATGTAGTTTTGGTCACACTGTTATGTTTACCGTTAAAGTTAGCTGCAGTTTAATTTGGTCCCACAGGACACGATACTTTACGATTTTGGTCCCAAAATTATAGCTGTCTTTAACGAAAAACGTAATGATGGGACCAAAACTGCATAAAAAAATAATTTTGGGACCAAAGTGATGAGTATTGAGACTAAAATTGTAAAGTATCATCAGTGGGACCAAAAAGTGAATTTTACTGTCCATTATCAATATCAAAAAAATTGTGTTGATGGTTTGTGCATAGTTGGACATTATGTGGTTATAATGCTGTCAGCAGCCTAGCTTTCTTTGGCCTTTTGCAATATTTGAATAAAATTTCAGCTGTTTAATGTAGTATATACACACACATTAATATTATACATAGATAGATAACCACTAAGGCATAACACAAAGTTTGTGTTGTTAATTATCAATTTATCCATCTTTGGCATAATAATATTGTCACTAGCTAACAGTAGCCAGTCTTTAATTAATTATTGCTAATTCATGTTGAAAGTTTTGGTTATGCTAATCCTTGGTCAATTGTGTAGAATGAGTTCATTCCCATAATCTCAACAGCAAACCTAATATTTTTATCAATGGCCACTAAAAAAAATTAACACGCTATTAATGATGATTTGAATTTAAATCGGGAGGGATTTAAATATTTTTACAATATATAAAGAAAATTTTGTATTTATGTTTTAAATTCATAAAATTATGTCTGTTTGGGAACGAGAAAATTTTTGTATTTATGTTTTAAATTCATAAAATTATATCGGTTTGGGAACGAGAAAATTTTGTATTTATGTTTTAAATTCATAAAATTAGTAAAACTTTCCTGCCTTACGTTATGAAAAGTTCCTCTCTTGTTGGAACGAAATTCTATCCGTTAAAAATACTATATGTATATATATATATATATATTATGAGTAACACTACCATGAATCAGGTCTATACATGAACTCTATCACTATTATATGCAAAAATCATCACTGTTATGCTAAAAAACTTTCACTATTTAAAAATATAAAACATTTTTTTAATAATAATTATTTTTGTGCATAACAATGATAATTTTTATGCAAAACAATAAATTTTTTTATACATAAAAGTAATAATAAAAAATTCACATAAATTTTTGTCATATATTATTGATGTGTGTGTAAATATACATATTCTGTAGAGTGGGATGCAAACCAGTGACATACTTGTGCCACTAAACTATGATACTTCGTTATATTAACATTTGAAAATGTGTGTATGTATTAATTCATTCGATTTAAAATATATAATTGATGTTTTAGAGTGATGTTCTTGTATCAAAATATACAAAATGTTAATAATATACTCTTCTTTTCTCTCTTTTACTCCTATCCAAATCCCAATCCCAATCCCAAAATCTTTCATTAATTTCAATATTTCTATTTTATTTATCGAATTTTTTTATTTATGTAACATTGTGCTAGTGGAAATTTTTGTATTTACAAAAAAAAATAAAAAAAATTAATTACACAAATGCAATAAACATTTCTAATCAATTCAAAATTCAAATTACTTACCTCAAAAGTCAATCCTCCCTGAAATAAACAAAATAAATCAGGTTAACAAAATCATCAAGTTAGAAGAATCATTATGAAAGAAAAAAAAAAGGTCCATTTATAACCAATTCAAAATTTAAATTACTTATCTCAATAATCCCTACAATATATAAAATAAAAAGATGGGCATGATCTCTATGAACAAAAAAAAAAAAAAAAATTCTAAATTAATGGTTTAATTTAATTATAAAATTATAACAAACATTCATAGTCAATTCAAAATATCATTTTTATTTTGTATACTATAGGAATTAATTTTGTATACTATAGGAAGTATTAAGATAAATATTTTTTTGAATTTTGAATTTGATATAAATGGTTTCCAAGTGGTGTGTTGGACCCAATGCATAAGTATAGAACAATGGCCGATGCATTCGATGGCACAATCAAGACAGATGAAGCACCAAGTTTATTGTCAGGTTCGGATGTATTGAATGAGATGAAAGAGTTGTTCCCACTAGCGGTTGGAAGAGGAATCAATTTTCTTTCAAATGCCCTATTGAAAAGAGTTGTATGTTAGACACTTTATTGATCTAATGCACGTTGAGAAGAACGTTTGTGCCAGCTTGCTCAATACTCTGCTAGCTGATAAGAAGTCCAAGGATGGTTACAATGCAAGAATGGATATGATTGATATGGGAATAAGAGCTGAGCTAAAACCTGTGCCTAGAGAAAGGGGTAAACCGTTCTTACCTCCTGCTACACACACCTTGTCCAACAATGAGAGAAAAGAGTTACTTTAGACACTAAAGAATTTGAAAGTATCAGAGGGTTATTCATCCAATATATAGAGACTTGTATCAGAAAATGACGTGAGAATGATGAATCTGAAATCTCATGACTATCATGTCATCATGGAGACTTTCTTGCCCATTGCAATACGTTCTATCTTGCCTGAAAATGTGCGCATAACCATAAAGAAGTTATGTTGGTTCTTCTAGGCAATGAGTAGCAAGGTCATAGATCCTAAAAAATTGCTAGGTTTTCAGAGACAGATTGTGGGAACGCTCTGTGAGCTTGAGATGTATTTCCCTGCATCATTTTTTGATATAATGGTTCACCTAACCGTTCATTTGGTACACGAGACAAGGATGTGTAGTCCTGCTCGTATGCGATGAATGTATGGTGTTGAGAGATATATGAAAGTGCTCAAATGATATGTGATGAATTTGTCCAGGCCGGACGGATGCATTGCAGAATGCTATTTAGTAGAAGAAGCAGTCGAGTACTGGTCTGAATTTATTTCGAATGTCGATGAAATTGGACTTCCCATTATCCGGTACACCAATAGGATGGATGGTGAAGGCATTACTGGTGGTCAACCTGTAAGTGTTAGTATGGAGGAACTAACACGGATGCACTTGTGCGTACTTCACAACACGATCGACGTGCTTCCTTTTATTGACCTGCACATGCAAGCACTTGCTGAGACATTTCCCACCAGAGATAAATCATGGATTGAAGTTGAGCACAATCGCACGTTTGTTGACTGGTTCAATGGTTATGTAGCAAATATGTTGTCACAGGATAAAGAATCAGTGAAAGAAAGAGTTGAGTGGTTTTCCAGAATGCCTGATAGACATGTGTATTCATACAAGTGTTACCTTATTAACGGATACACATTTTATACCAGAGAACATGACGCCACAAGTACAATGCAGAATAGTGGGGTGTCCATTACTGCAACTGCAGGGGATCAATCGATTACTACTTACGTTGGACAAATTGTCAACATTTGGGAACTCGACTATGTTGTTCACCGCCAACCAATCTTCGAGTGTAGTTGGGTGAGGATCCCTAACGGGGTCCAAGTTGAAAGTTCTGGGTTCGTACGCTTTTATTTGAAGAATGTGGGATACAGAGATGACCCTTACATAATGGCCAGTCAAGGTCAACAAATTTCTATGTCCCCGACCTAGTTAATAAGAAATGGTTCATTGTGGTTCTGTCAAATAAATTTAACAATAGAGATTAGCAACCACGTCGATGAAGATGTTGACACAATTGATGATCCTATTCAGAACTTCACTCATTTTATACCCTCTTTCGATGATCCTGCAAATCCATGCCCGTACTAGAGAATAATTATAGATGATGATGAATATGATAATCCGGATCTTGTTAACATTTATGGTCATGAACGAGAAAAGTCAACCAAAAAACGAAAAAGAAAAACAAGTGCTAAAAAGAAATGTACACTTTATTTAATATTGTTTCTTGTTGTTTATTAAATGTTATTTATTATGCTTTATTAAATGTTGTTTCTTTTTGTTTATTAAATGTTGTTTCTTTTGGTTTACAGGATCATGTCTTATTTGCCCTATCCCGGAGATGATGGAGATGATGGAGATTATCTTGGAGATGATGATGCATATGATCGACATCATACAGAGGACTTGGGACAGGGTGACACTGATGCTCCCACCACTAGCAGCTCTGGGGAGAAGCGCACGAGGGGTGCAGTCACGATGACTTCTTTGAAAAGAGCTCGTAGCAAGGGGAAAACAGTTCAGGTAATTTTATTACAATTGAACAGTTGAAATTGTAATTATACTGATTGATTGTTGAGCCTAATGAATTACTATGTTATTGCAGTTATCATTCAATGAATATGGGCAGCCGATAGGGAAGGAGAGTGAGAAATTGTCCTTCTACCTTGGGGCTGGAATCAGGAGAGTTATCCCTATCGTGCTGCCAACCAAGGACGTAGCCCCAAACTGGCTCATTTTAAAGAAGTGCTATGGGACGAACTTTAGGTATATTAATTATATGCTTATGAAAGTTAATGTGTGATTACTAAATTAACTAATTGTTATGTTATATGCGTATAGACTACATTCCTCGGTCTTGACCATTCAAATAAGAAGCAAATACTTATGCAAGCTGGGGTGATGGCCAAGAATTTTCGGTCTTGGTTGAGAAAAAAAGCATATGACCCTACTACTGGTCATTACTCGGCTAGTCCGCCTTCGCTCTATGAGAATATCCCTATGGTGGCCCCGTACTGGGAGGAGTTTGTGCGTAGAGTTATGGCTGATGATTTTCAGGTAAAATTGATCAATGTCATTTCCTCTATTCCTAATGCATGATGTTTTTCAATGTTTATTGTATTTCTATTACACTGTAGGATTAAAGTAAGAAAAATTGCCAACAAGCTAAGGCGATGGAGGCGCGATATCGTGGATCTTCCAAAGGTTATGCACGCATAAGGGAAGATTTGGTGAGATCAAAATCCTAACTTTTAATTTTTTTATATATTCACTTTTAATATATCTAATAAAGGGACACGTTCATCACTATAGTAGAAAGAAGAAAAAAAGAAAGCTGGAGAGTGTGCCCCTGTTGTCACACGTTTTGAGTTATTTCAGGCTACTAGAAAGACTCGACATGGTCATATTCCCGATCCCAATACACAGCGTATCATTGAAGAAGCGGTAATCTATCCATTAATTTAACTTTGAATTACAAACTATTATTTCTAAATAAATAATTAAATAATAATATTTTGTGATTCAGGACCGCATATCTCAGACCATGACGCCGATGACCTCTGCATTATCGGTACTGATGATCTTCTTGGATGGGCTATAGGTCGTCAGGAGAATCCTGGCCGCTTACGAAATACTGGATATGGCGTGACGAAGACATCGTTGGCGATGACACCTGGTCTTGCGGCCATGAATATGATGGATAGACTTTCGGAACATGTTGCCATGTTGGCGAACAGGTGGAACTTTTGAGGTCCGAGAGAAGATCGAGTCACGGGGTGTCGTCGAGTGGAGCAAGCTGTGAAAATAGTGTCGCTGATGCTAGGAACGACTTCATTGATGCACTTCAAATGTGTCTCGCATTTGTTTTAATTAAAGACTAGTATATTAAAATTTTCTAACTAAATATCTTATTCGAATAGCCACCGACCTTATGCTACATTTATTTGGAGGATCCTATTCGGTTGGTGGCCACAGGAACGTTACACAATAACTCATGTGGAATGATTCATGGTCATCCCCTCACTCCTGGTTTCATGAGGGTCACACTCGATGTAACCGTATTCGGAGAAGAAGATTTACCGGTGCCAAAATCGATAGATGATGCTGTCACAGTCGGAACAACGGTCGGGCACTTCATCGAATGACCGAGCAACTTGGTCTCTCGCACCATGAAGGTAAAATATATGTTATTAAAGTTCATTATCTTATTTGTCGTTCTAAATAATGTTGCAAATTGATTGTAGAAACTGCCGACACCACAAAAGGCAAAACACAAATCACCACAAATGGCTAAATAGAAATCAAAAGGTGTCGTAGACAGTCAGAGGGAGAGAACGAGGACTCCACTATTGGTGCGCGCAGACTTTGTTATCCCTTGTCGTGAGACTTAGATCACGACTACACCGTACAAACTACGGTGAGAATGATGGTGGAGTCCAATGCTTTCGATACCCTCACAATTCCGATGAGTGCTCACTTTCATCGGAATGTTTTTGAAGAATACATCGTTCGGGAGCATGTGCTTGAAGTTTTGAACGACGATTGGTTGAGTGAAACCACCATAACCTTTTACCTCAGGTATGTGTTTATTAATTATCAATATTTACTTTCTATATAGTTTAATTTTCTTTTTAAATATTAATTAGCGTATATATGTTGGTTAAAGATATTTGAGTGGGGTATATCTCTCCAGAGATGCCCGAGCATGTGGAATGTATTCATTCGTCTCCCACCAAGTGTCTTGCTTAATGGGTGATAGGGCATAGGGCATGGAGGGGATAGTTGAACATATGCTGAGTCATACTGGGAGAGAACATCTCATTTTTTGGCCAATAAATGTGGGGTGAGTACAATAAACATTTCGTTAAAATTTGTATTCATAATATGATACTTGCACATATGCTAAATTTGCAGTTAATTTTAATATTCTTAATATAATATAGGGAACACTGGGTGTTGGTCGCCATAAATATGAATACATTAAGTGTGTTTTTTATGGATCCAGTTGTGAATGAGGTGGCTGCAAATCCCCCGATCTCACGTCATACATGGAAGCGTAAGTTCATTTTTAATATTCTAATATAATGATTTGTTTTACTTTTAAAATTATGCATATTTAATCTATATTTTTTTTTTAATTATAATAATAATAGTGTGATGACGATGTATCGGAGTCGCCTTCCTAATCAAGGCTTAAGATCTAATTTCAATAAAGTGAGTTGGACAAATATTAAGGTAAATTTAATTTAGTAAGTTATAAAATTAATAGAAAATAATCATAATTGTAATACGTGCTTATAATTGCTAATCAACTGGTTCCGAGGCAACGAGATGGTGACCATTGTGGACATTTTGTGTGATGCTATATTGAAGATATAATATGCGCTTCTCAAACGACGATTCCTAACAATGTAAGTCAATTTATCGATTTATTTAAATTATTATTGATTGAATAAAAATTCATATACTATATATCTAACTATATTGATTGATCGTTGTTTGCAGTTTGTCTATGAAAGTCCGATCAAGACTTAATCCAACAAAAGAATGGAGAAATGGAAAAGAGATTGGACGGGGTACCTTTACAATCGATTCTTGTATAATTATAATTAAAGTGGTATAACTTTTGGTAGCATGTAATTAACTTATATATTTGTGATGATATTTCATGTTTTTGGTGTATATTGGACGTATGTTTATGACGTGTATGTTTATTTATTTCATGATGTGTATGTTTATTTAAGTGATGTTTTGGTATTGGACGTATATATATTATAGTGGTATAAGTTTTGGTTTTTGGTTTTGGTTTTTTACAAACAGGATTTTTAAAATATATATTAATTATAAAAAAAATTTGTATTGGACAACGGTTATAAACCACTGTCAAACTAATATAATAAAAAAAATTTTAAAAAAAAATATTAGACAACGGTTTTTAACCGCTGTCTAATTGAGAAGCTTGGACAACGGTTTTCTTACCTTGCAATGCGGTTCAGAACCGTTGCTCTAAAGCCTATTCTTAGACAACATTTTTTTAACAGTTGTCTAAGCTTAAACAGTTGTTAGTTGGATAGCCCTTATAACCATTGTCTAAGGTCATTTTTAACAGCTGTCTAAGCCCAAATCTGTATTAGTGAATCTACGGAGCCGAGGACCAATGGCCTACGGTACGAATGGATCTTTTTAATGATCTGCAAAGAAACGCAATTTATACGACAACGTTATACGTGGTTACACAACCATGTCAAAGTTTGAAAAAATCACTTAATCACTTCCACGGTTTTGCCCCACGACATAAATGGTTTTCATTACCTGAACACGGATACCTGGTTGCAACCACATATAACGTTTTCGTAATGTCATTTTGTGAACATGACGGACATTTTTGCCTTCCTGCAACAACATATGAATATCGAGGACTTCCGACCATGAAATTGGTCTGGGGGAGCGTGCACGACAATTCTCATTGGATATTGGTAAGAAAAGACTATATTAATGTTATTTTATAATTTTTTTTTTTATGAATTTTATTTAATAATAATTATAATATTTGTAACTGTAATTTCAGTTGCATATGACAACCGAGGAGCATCCAGTACCATTTATATCTACATACTGGGAACGCGAACATGACCCTTCTATAAATGGTTTAGATCTAGAATTTGAAAGCAGGATAGAGCTATACCGTACATTACACGACTTGGATGCACCGCGATGTGAGGCTAAATATAGATCTAGAAATAACAAAGAAAAAGAATATTATACATTTTTTAATATTTAATTCAAGTTTTTCTAGCAGCACGTCGCTGTCCATCCTCGGATGAAAATTATGTAATCTGTATATTTATTTTTTCATGTAATGTAAAAATTTATTTTTTCATGTTATGTGTATATTTATTTTTTATGTTTAAATAGATAATTGAACTAATACCACTTTTCAATGAATGAACTAATACTTTATAACCAACTAACTAATACTTTTCAATGAATGAACTAATACTTTTCAATTGATGAATTAATATTTTTCAATTAATGAACTAATATTTTTCAATTGATGAACTAATATTGTTGATAACAAATAGCTAATACTTTTCAGTTAATGAACTAAATACTTTATGATCAAACAACTATAATACGTTTCAATGAAAGAACTAATACTTTATAACTAAATAATTAATACTTTTAAATTAATAAAATAATATCAATTAATACATTTAATTAGTTAAATAATTAATTATAACTAATAAATTATAAATTAATTCTAATTTAATAAAAAACAGAAATAAAAAAAATATATATTATGGCGAGGTTGGCGCGACATGTACTAATGTGTCGCCCGATCCCGTGACACACGCCTTGAGGGTGTCGACCCGGTCTTGTGATGGCCATCTCTCGTGTCGCGTACCCCACTTGACAGCCGCCTTCTATGTCGCGCTCCGTGTGCGACAGCCTGCACATCAACCATCCCCTCAATGGTCAAGAGTTTGGATATAGCATGACTCCCTTGCGATTTACTCATTTAAACATAAACATTTTTCCTAATAATAAAACAATATTATCTACCATCTTATTTTCTAATCTATTGTTAATTAATTTTCTTTGAACAAAAGAAGAACATTAGCTAATTTAGAATGTGTACACGTTATTTATTATTGGCTCATATTCAAGGGAACTATTTTGAAGTATGGCCATATCAATGTCTTATTTTCTTTCCATAAATCTTTCCTCCCTTCAATTCATAGAGTTTGAGGGATAAATATCCTAATCCATCTGAAAAATTAAGAAAAATAGCATTCCCCAAAATACACAAACATTCATCAATCCAAAAGCGAATAGAAATAGGAGAAAGAAGAAAAAATCATAATTGATCGGATGGAAAAAAAGTTAATTTAATTACAAATCAATCAATGTCTAACACTTTTTTATATGATAAGATCAATTTTTAGATATGATATATAACCGACTTGGGATATAAACTTTTTAAATATATTTAATTCTCATTGTCGAGATTATCCACAAATTAATATTTTTAAATATATGATTTTTTTCCCAAATAAATGAGATGGGAGAAAAGTTGATACAATTACAAATGAATTACTTAATATATTTTATATGATAAGTATAAATTTTAACAATGATATATAATCAATCTGGAATAAATAGTTTTGAAAATAAAAAAATTTAAGTGAGTTTTAATGGTAATGCACGAATTTGAACGGAAAAAAAAAATACCGTAATAATAGTAATAAGAAATAAATTGTCTTTGCCAATAAAATAAAATGAAATTTTTTTCTTAATAATAATAAATAGGCCCATAGATCACATAAGTATTATTTCTGTTTTATAAAGTTTTGTACTAATGGAGTGTACATTTAGGTTGCATAGACACGGGGACAGTGATACGAGTACGAAACGATACGGGTACGGTGACACAGATTTTTAAAAGAATTGGGTAATATATGTTGATGGTACAACTATAATTTCTTTTTAAAAACATATTTTATATTATCCATGTAAATATATATAATTCCACAAATTCTTTTACCACCTAAACAAACATGAAGTAAAACAAGAGGCCAAAAATACTTAATTTGCAAATACATACATAGTCCATCAAAAAGTCATAGTCATTATACAAAAAAGAAAAATTCATCTCAAGGCCAAAAATTTATTAATTTGCAAATTTGACCCCAAGTGTATCCATATCTGTGTCTACTACGCTGATTAGCTAAATTGGATAATCTATTCGATATTTTTATTTTTTAATTGGACACGCCACGTGGCATATCTGTTGATGTTGTACGGATATTGTTTTAGATATTGGACAATATTCTACACATCATGTTATCCTAACACTAACTTCAGTTTGTTAGATGTTCTTTTTAATGTTTCTTACATGTAGGTTGACGACATAGCAGTTGTATGTCAGACGGTTGCAGTTGTAAGAGTGTGAAGTAAAAAGTTCATGGGTGTTTACCACAAGATCATGGAGTAATGGGTGGAGACTTTCTATGTTGTCCAAACCAAGTCTAGTGGATAGGACAATACAGTTGATACCGAAGTCTATATATACCCACTGCATTGGACGAATATCTTTGAGGAAAAGTGATATCACAACTGTCTTCTCCAAATTTAGAGAATAGTATCCGAGACATAACTGTCGCGAGTCGTTTTATTTGGAGAATATTATGTGGCTAATTCGGTAACGACTCACAAACAAAACATGCACGTGTAAAATAAACTGTAAATAAGACGAATTTGTTGACCCAGTTCGTCAAGAAATGACTACTCTGGGGCCATACCAAGCCAGGATGTGGTATTGCGAGTTTTACACGTACAATATTTGATACACCTTATGAAGATGAATCGTTACAGATGAAGATGATTTGGAGAGTTTGCATATGAGTGCTAGGGTTTCTGTATGTGTGGATGATCTCTCGAATTTTTCTGTACCTCACCTCTCTAGGAAATTTCTGAACGTATTTTGTCTCTGGAATTTTTTGTAACCTGTCTCTTGTTGTTTTTTCTTCCTTTTATAGCACCCCGACAAGCATGAGCTGGGTTGGCAAGCATGAGCTGGAGACTCCGGGCCATGCAAGAACTCTTGTGATGCTGCCACCTTTCCAACTCCGTCTTCCAGATTGATCTTCGCTTCTGCTTGTCTATAAGGCACCTTTTTGGTTCGTCCAAATCAATCTTTTGCTCGGCTGGATGTTTTGTTCACCCCTTTAACCATGTCAGTTTTATGCTGGAATACTATCCTCCTCGAGTATACTGAGCCCTCAGGATGTCTGGGTCTTCGAGATGTTTGGGTCTTCAGGGATGTTTGGGTCTTCAGGGTATCTGAGTATCGGACGTACTGACCCCTTCAGGATATCTGAGTATCGAACATACTGACCCTCAGGATGTCTGAGCTGCGAGCATACTGACCCCTCAGGTGGATGTCTGAGTCTTCAGGATATCTGAACCCTCAGGATGTCTGAGCACCGAGCATACTGACCCTCAGGATATCTGAGTTGCGAGCATACTGACCCCTCATAATAGTCTGTGCATTTAGGCTGGCTGAGTCCTCAGACTTGTTCGTGGCCTCAGACTTGTCTGAGCCCTCAGATTGGTCTGAGTCCTCTTGACTTAGCTCATTTGATTCCTTCTTTCCAGATCTGAGTGGCGAGTATGTTTGCTTTGGTTGACAAGTGGCGAGCTGGTCGAACAAACTTGTTTGGTCGACGGTCGGTGAGCACACTTGTCCATCGGGCATGATTATTTTAATAAATATTACATGTGTCGCTCTTACGTGTTCTCGATTAATGCTGAATTATTATATTGAACACAACAATACCCCCCAGCCGGGTCGCTTTGTATTCACCATGGGGCCCGGCTATTAAAATCTGATTGGGCCCCAGTTGACGTCGTTTCGTATTTTGTGCCAGATTTTCAAAATTGAATCCGGTATATATAAATACCTCATTTCGCCGCCTTAATCCCTTTTCCTTCTTTTCCTCTTCTCTCGTCTCTGCCTTCAATCCTTTTTGCGTCTAAAAATCTCCGGCAAGGGCTTCATCATTCCGGCAAAAATTTTTACTCAGGTAACTTATTGCATTCTCTCTCTCATTGCGACTATGGCTTCTTGCTCAAACTCTTCGGTTTCCCTATAATCGGACCACCATAGTTCCTCTTCCCCCTCTGTCGATAGAATCCCCCGTAGCAACGCTAACTCGCCGGGGACGAATGTCTCGGGTTCGGAGTTTCGTTGGCAAGTTCGGCAGCCATTTGCCGTTCTTTCCTCCTATTCCGACGAAGCCCTAAAAGAATTAGATAGGGACTTGGTCCGTAGTGATTTTTCGGATGATTCAGATGAGGATTCTTTGCCCCAACCTCAAATTAGGTCTAGGGCTGTAGATATTGTTGATGTAAATAGTGATGATAATATTGTGAGGGGGGAAATTTTGATGGCTGTGAATGTGACTGAATCGAGCATAGGGATAGGCGGCGAGCAAAACTCTGAACTTGATATACCTGTTGGTGTCCCTCATAGTCCAACATATAACGAGTATAATGCTCGTTATAGTTTTAATTTGCCCGAGCAACCTCATAGGATTAGGGTTGAAAATGAGTACCCAGCGAGCAAAATAGCGAGCATTATTGATGTAGATATGCTCGCTCAGCTGCATAGAAATTACGAAACCCCCAAAGATGTCTTTTTCTGGGCACCGGGTCCTGATGAGCGAGCAGACCAGCCCCTTGAGGGTTGTGTTGCTGTGAATTTAGACACAATGGAAGCTAGCCTTCGATTCCCACTCAATCCGGCTATCACTCGTTTGCTCGTGGAGTAGAATATCACCATCACGCAGCTTAAGTCGAATGGGTGGCATATGATCATGAGCTTCCTGACTTTGTTCGGCAAAATGAAGCCTAGATATTATCCCTCAGCAGCTGAACTTGCCCGATTGGTGCATTTGACCCGTCCGAAGGGCGAACATGGGTGGCTGTTCATGTAAGCAAATGCCAAGTGCAAAATCATTGAGGACGTGCCGAACAAAATCAGTGATTGGAAGGAGAAATTTTGGTTCGTTGGGGGCGATTGGAAGAGCCCAGCTTCTGGAAGCGAACCAAACGCTCGTTTAGACATCCCTACTGACTTTGGGGTTTATCACAGTAAGTATTTTTGTGTCTTTTGTTCCTCAATTTGAACTGATTTTAACTTACTCTTTATTTCAGGAATTCCAGCTGCGACGGATAAGGAGACCAACGACGGCTATTTTAGCAGCGTTTGGCATATTGATCTCGAGTCTCGCTCGGAATGATCTGTGAAGACCCTGAATTCCGCCGAACAGAGGAAGAAAGGAGGCTTGTTCATGCCCCCTCACCATCTTGTAGCTGTTAACCCCAATGGTGAGGATTGCCTCTTTTTTTTGGTTGAGCTTTGTGCCATTTTGCTCGCTGTTATCCTTTCTTACATAATGAATTGTTTTGCTTATAGCTTTCCCTGCTGTTACTGTTTCCTTGAGCACATCCGAACATACTGAGATGGCTCGAAGAAAAAAGACCTCAGGAGCTCGCTCGAATTCAAGCTGAGCGGGAGGCTCAGCGAGCAAACAGAGGAGAAGCGAGCAGAGCGAGCAGGCTCCGTCGCTGAAGAGACCGAGGTTGGAAAGCGGCGAGCAGGGACCAAGCGAACAAGCTCAGGCGAGCGCGCCAAGCGAACAGACTCAGACGAGCACTGATGCCGTTAGGGTGACTCAGACCCCTACTGCCGAAGCAATCAGAATGGCCGCCTCCGTGGTCGGTCCGGTCTCGCAACGGTCTCGCAAATTATTGAAATGGAGGTTGACACATCCTCTCTACCTCTTGCTGGACCCCGATCATGGACTCCTTTGAATCCTGAGCTTCGGTCCCCTGAGGATAAATCATTCTTGGGATGGGATCCGGCTCGTGCGAACAGGTACATTTTGTTCGCTTTGTCATCTTTTTGATTGATTTTGTTTGCTTTGTCATATTTATTTGTTCGGGTGCATGTGTAGGTTGAGCAGGTTGGCGCCCTTGATGCCCAATTTGAAAAACTACTTCTGCTCGCCAAGTGTTCGTAAGGTTCTGGGCATTCCCGAGCATGTTCAAAAAGCGTGCCAGACTACCTTTCGAGCATGGACTACCGAGCTAGAAGAGTCTACTACGGGTCCCACACCTCTGGAAAACATGCGACTCGGCTTGGTACTCCAGGGCCAATCTATGGTCGTCCTTGAGAAAGTTTATGCTGAGTCCGCCAACCTTCATGCCAACTACTTGGCTCTGATCAGAAATTTTGAAGAAAAGGTGGGCGAGCTGAACAGAACTCAGGATGAACTGAGGTTGGCTCAAGGACAGGTATCCTCGGCACAAGCAGATGCTCGCCAGGCTCAGGAGGATGCCCGCCAGGCTCAAGAAAATGCTCGCCAGGCTCAGGAGGATGCTCGCCAGGCAAAGGAGGAGCTGAATCATTCTCAGGAGGAGGTGGTCAGCATACGGAGAGCTCAGGAGGAGATGAATGTCGAGCTTTGTAGACTCCGAGCTGGCGTCGAGGCCATGGAAAGTGAGAGGAATGTGCTCGGCCAACAACTCATCATTGCTGAAGAGACCAACACTCGTTTGGGTCTCGAAAATTCAAGGCTGCACAATGAAGAATATGTTGATTCCATGTCCAACTTCTCCTACATATGCGCCTTTGCTGATGCCATCCGGTCTGCTCGCCATACGCTCACTGGCGAACAAATTGCCCCACTCATATCCAGTTTCCAGCAGTACTTGATCGACAATCCTCCAGATCGCAACCTTCCAATGTCTGACCTGAACGATCTGTGTGACTTCTCCACTCTTCCTGAAGGGATCGAGGTTGATGATCCTATCCTGGATGAGGAAGATGGCTCGGACGTGAATATTGCTAAAGTTGCTGGTCAAACTCTCCGAACTAAGTCCTGGTTCGATCAGGTGCCGGTAGAACAAAGGGGACCTTCTAAGGCCGAGCAAAGTGTACCTCCTGGCGAGCATACTGGACCTGACCCTGCTGGAGGAGCTGTTGCTGAGGGGGCTGAGCATGATTTGTTCGACATTTCACTTCCGTCCACCCCCAACTATGATTTTGCTCCTTAGTATAATTTTTGTTTTGCCGAACATATGTTGTGTACTTTTTGTCTTCTTCATTTTTTTTGCTCGAACAATATCTTCTGAACTTATATAATTTTTTGCTTTCTTCTCTTTTGTTCGAACAATTCAAATCTGAATGGTTGAATACATATTGAATTGTTTCCTCTAACCTGATCGTTGAGGATGAATGTTGTTGTTGATGAATGATTGATACTTGTGTTGCTTGATGTTTGCTTTGTTGCTTTCTAGTTTATGCCCCTTTTCTTCTGAATGAATTTGAACATTGGGTTTGCCTATGCCCGCTCCTGACTTCTTTCGTTTTTGATTGTCTTATTGACGTTGCAATCGGTTGATCGTCTTATTTAGGTCCGACCAGATGGGTTGCTTTATGAACCCCCCCTTTCTTGGTTCGCGATCGCCTTATTTAGGTGCGCGATCACTTCGCATACTAGGGCCGTTTTATTTAGTCTGCTACCCGCACTCATCACTCCGCCATTTCACGGGTATCCGAAGTACGAGTCGCCTTTTTTGCATCAAGGCACTCCATTACTCGCTTTTTCCGGGGAATCGAGTACTTAACTCGCTCGTCAGTGAACATAGACTTGGGCTCGTTTCGTTTTGTTCGGGCCATCCGCTTAGGTGCGACCTCAAATAGGTTTTTAACTAGAAAATCTTTTTAACAAAAAATATTTTTGCAACACATTGTATTCTATTACAACCTTTACATTTGAAGAAGACTATCTATTACACAACTATGACATCGACTATGGTTTTAAATTTAAACCTTGTCTTGAGTAGACATTTAACCGGCCTCACCTTGTCCGGAATTGATGTTGACAAGCATGTGGCACATCATTCGCGTTTACCTTTCTTTAATAACATGCTCAGCAAAGAAGAATATAAGCTTTTGTCCCTCCCGGACAAGTTGTGATTATGCGGGCAATCATGACATGAGCATGTGGGGCGCAGTTCGCCGCTTATAAGAAAGAAAGCAAAATCTTCACCGCACCATTCTCGTCCCCTTCAAAGAGATGCTCGAGCATCAAAGATCCGTGATATTGATTGGGACCGACACTATGACATCCCTCCTTCGGAGGAGATTTTGGGGATGCATGGGGGACTAGTGATTTAATATCGCATAAGCAAAGTGAGTAATGTGGAGGGCAACCATGACTCGCCGAGCATCTTGAATCAAGAACGAAGCTTCAACCTCAGGCTCGAGTGTCATATGGGTATAAATCTCGATTAAAGGCAGATTCTCGATTCAGCAGTAATGATAGTCAATCGAAAGGCCGGATTCTTCGTCCGAGGCATATCAACCAACTTTCTTCCGATAACCGTAGTATTTTTCTTTTTTTTTCTTCTTCATCCTGCTTTTTTTTTTTGCTTTTTTTTAGCTATCAATATGCCTCTATTTATAGAACTATCCCAAGCTAGTGCCGCATAGCTAGTTAGCGCCGCCCTCTTACTTTTTGCTCCTCCTTTTGACATCTGCTCGCTTTTTTTTGTCAGCTCTTGTTCAAAGATTGACTCGTTGCTTTCTTGGTTGCCACCACTTGTCAACTCGTTCTGACACGTATCTTCTGTCTTTCGATTGTGTTGTCCGGTATTTCTTTCTAGAAGATATGTGTCGAACATAATGTGTTCTTCCTTCAGGATTGTCCTGCTCGTCTTAGCTGAATAGCTGATTATGTTCGGCCATTTGTGCTCGTTTCAGCTACATCGCCAACTATGCTCGCTTCTGCGGTGTGGACGATTATGTTCGGCCAACTGTGCTCGCTTCAGCTACATCACCAACTATGCTCGCTTCTGCGGTGTGGATGATTATGTTCGGCCAACTGTGCTCGCTTTAGCGGTGTGGACGATTATGTTCGGCCGGTTATGCTCGTCATTATTGATAATATTTTTTCAAATTTGACGAATTCCACGAGTAGGACAATGTGACTCCATTCAGGTCTTGCAAGTCATATGCCCCATTTAACAAACGTTCTGTAACTCTGAACGGACCTTCCCATGCTCGGCCAAACACACCACTTGATACCCCCATTGCTCGTCTTAAAACCAAATACCACATTGAACCGCGTGGTTCGGACTTTGGAGTTGTAGAACTTCTCCGATCTCTTTTTGTACATGGCATTCTTGAAATCAATTTCCTTCTTTTCTTTCTTCTAAAGTCTCGGTGACTCGTATGAAGCGCCCGTCATTGATGTGCTCTCCAAAAGTCATTGTTCGATGACTCGAATCTTAATTTCATGGGTATAACAACTTCCGCGACCAAAAAGCCAAGGCAAACGGGGTCTCCGCAGCTTGATGTTCAAAGTTGTTCGACAGGCCCATAATATTTCGGGCAACTCTTCAGCCCATCCTCCCCCCTTGGAATTATCAAGTCTGGCCTTGAGGGTATGCTTGATAATTTTATTAACGGCTTCAACTTGTCCGTTTGACTGGGGATAATACGGAGTTGAGTAATGCTTTTTTATGCCCCAGCGAGCACAATTCTGTCTGAATTCACTTCCATCAAACTATTTGCCGTTATCAGTTACTAATGATTGGGGAAGCCCAAAACGACAAATGATATTTTTCCAAACAAAGTTCCACATTCTTTGTTCGGTGATTTTGACATTGGCTTCGTCGCCCATTTAGTATAGTAATCAACGACAACCACAACAAATTTTACTCCCGACGTGCCAGTAGGAAATGGGCCGATCAAATCGATCCCCCATTTAGCAAATGGCCATGGGCTATAAACTGACACTAATTCTTCAGGTGGGCTATGAATAAGTGGGGCATGTACCTGGCACTTGTGGCACGCGCGAGCATACGCGAGCGAATCCTTTTTGAGGGTTGGCCAATAATAACCTTGTCTGATTATTTTATGTGCCAGGACAAGCCCACCTGTATGATTTCCGCATACTCCATCATGGATTTGCTCCAAAAGTACACGACCCTCTTCAGGAGTTAATACACTTCAATAGTGGAAGTGAGAAGCTTCTTTTGTACAAATGCTCGTCTATGATAGTATAACGAGCATATTGTAATCTGAGGCGAGTAGCTTGTGCCTTATTCTCAGGGAGAAATCCATTTTGTAAATAATTCAGGATTGGAGTCATCTAAGTTTCGCTACTTTGTTATTTGGGCGATCATAACTCGAACGATGGCGAACAAGTTGTGACAACCACAATGTCGGGGTTATGTTCGTTACTCCTTCAAGCCGTTGCCAGCATGCAAAAGCATCAAATGAATTACCCAATCGTGGTAATTGTTCAATGAAAACTTGTTCAAATGCTCGAGCAACTCTTTTGCTAGTTGTCGACATTGTGCCATCTATTCGCCGCCTCGGCCTCAGACACTTTGTTATTTGATAAACGATTATCTGAGAATCGCTGTAAATCATCAGCCTCTGAATTCCCATTGTCATAGCCATTTGTAGTCTAGCGATCAAAGCTTTGTACTCGGCTTCATTATTTGTAGCTGGGAAATCAAAACGGATGGTCAAGTAGAATGAATGTTCTGGTTCGTCATTGATGAGAACTACCGCTTCGCTCTTGAACTCGTTGATGCGCCATCAACATACATATGCCATGGTTGGTCGACAGCTCTTTCGGTCATTTGTGGATATGTCAACTCGACCATAAAATCGCCATAGCTTGCCTTTTCATTCATTGTTCGGCGAGTTTAACGTAATGCCAAATTCTCCTAACTCCACCACCCACTTGAGTAATCTACCTGCAGTATCTGGTCGGTGGAGGACTTGGCGCAATGGGAATGTGGTCAGTACCTCAATTGAGTGATCGAAAAAGTATGGTCGCAATTTTTGAACACTCATTACAAGAGCATATGCTAATTTTTCCAAAGGAGGGTACCGAGTTTCGACTTTTTTTAAGCACTTGGCTTACATAGTAAACGGCAAACAGAACGTCCCTTCGCTTGCAGACGAAAGCACAACACCGATTGCATGTTCGGATGCAGCAAGATACATATATAGTTGTTCACCTGGGACAGGCTTAGACAGTGTCTGAATATCTGCAAGGTACTGCTTCAATGATTCGAATGAATTTTGGCAATGCTCGGTCCACTGGAATTTCCCTTTCTTTAATGTATCAAAGAAAGGTTTGCATTTGTCCCCAGTTCGTGATATAAACCGCCTTACGGAAGCTAAAAGTCCGTTAACTTTTGGACCTCTTTCACACTCCCGGGGCCTCAGATATCGAAAGCATGGCTTGAATCTTTGATGGGTTCCCTTCGATCCCCCGTTGACTGACCATGTGTCCGAGGAATTTTCCTGAGTGAACCCCAAAGCTGCATTTCTTCGGATTTAGCTTCATGTTGTACTCCCTGAGTATATCAAACGTTTGTGCAAGGTGGGTGATGTGGTCTTCCTTATGTTCGCTCTTTACCACAATATCATCAATATATACCTCAATTGTTCGCCGATGTGTTCGCTTTAACATTTTGTTCACCAAACGTTGATATGTTGCCAAAGATTCTTTAATCCGAATGGCATGCGTTACCAACAAAGACATATTCTTTTCATCGCGAGAACGCCGATTTTTTTTGGTCGTCCGGATGCATGGGTATTTGGTGATAGCCAACAAATGAATCCATGAAAGTCATGAGCTCATGGCCTGCTGTATTATCGACCAAATAATCGATATGCGGCATTGGGAAATTATCTTTCGGGCATGCCTTGTTTAAATCAGTGAAATCAATACATAATCTCCAAGATCCATTAGACTTGCGGACGAGCACAGGTTTCGCAAGCCATCTTGGGCATTTTACTTCTTGAATCAGTTTATTGTCGAGTAACTTTTTGATTTCACTATTCATTGCCGCATACTTCTCCGGACTGAACTTTTCGCTTTCGATTACCGAGTTTCAGGTTGGATCAAGGTTGAGGGAATGACATGCATGTTTAGGATTAATGCCAACCATGTCCTCGCGATGCACCATGCGAACACATCCAAGTTTGCCTTAAGATAAGCAATCATTTGTTTAGAATTGGTTGTAATTCAACCAATGAACACTTCTAACTAGGTCCGTTTCGGTCGATGTTGATAGACTCCGCTTGTTCGCTGTGTGTTGCTCGCTTTTTTTTGTTTCCACCGAGGATCTTGGATCGACCCCCGGTGTTCGTCATCAAACTCCATAGGTTCGAAACCTATGCGAGGTTCTAGGTCGGGTTGCTCGTTTGGCGGATCAATATTCATTAGATCTGGGAGATCTGGGACATGATTTGCAATCCTGGACTCTGTGTTCACACTTTCTGTGTTCGCGCGGGGAGCTGTGCTTGCCAAACTTGTGTTCGTCAAAAGATATTTTGGCGACATATTTTCTCGTTGGCTTGACTCACCGATCTCCCATGTTTGCTTCATCATGTTAACGATATTTTGCTTTTCTGGTGCACATGATAGCAAACAATCCCGAGCTTTCTTTTGATCTCCTTTTACACTACCTGCTCCATCTCAGGTTGGAAATTTGACACAATAATAATAATACGAGAAACGCCGCTTTTAAATTTTTGAATAAACGGGCGACCTAGGAACCCGTTATAAGTAGACGGAGCATCGACGATTACAAAATCTAACATTCTAGTTCGTCGGATCTCCGGATTTAGAGTTGATTCTAACTCGACTCCTAACCTGATCATACCATAGGGTCGGGTTACAGATTCCCCAAAACCCATAATGGTATGATCACATGGTTCAATATAACTACTCAAGTCTCCAACATGCTTTTCCATTTGGTGAAGGGTGTTGACGAACAAAATGTTCGCATAAGCTCCGGTATCGACCAGGAGGCAGTGCATCTTCAACCCGAGGAGACGAGCACTGATGGTTAAGGAGTCATTGTGGGGAGTGATTATACCGTCGAGATCGTCTTCTGAAAATATGATTTGGTGAGAGGGTGGCGTGCTAGCTAATGTGCTCGCCACCTTCACCCGATGAATGCTTTGCTTGGCACGCATCTCCATCTTCTTTTGTCTGTTCGATAATGTTGGTACCTAATAACATCCACCCACCGGACCATATTCAGGACGTATCATGTGGATCTCTTGACTTTCTCGACCTCTTTCCCACAAAGAGAGGCCCTCTTTTGGGTAATTAGGACCTCTTACGTGATTCTTGGGATCATTGTCGATGTTTGTTTGGCTTTACGTTTACCCCTTCGATCTTCGCTATTTTTTCTCGTTCGAGTCTCTCTTTCACGCTTTTTTTTTTAGGAATTGGGTAAGACGATTATCTTCAGATAGCTTCCAGAGTTGTCGAAATAAATCGCGACAATCTTCTCAGATTGCGGTCCGATGTACTCGTGATAATTACAATATTTGGAAGCATTAAGCCGATGCTTGTCCATTATGATTCTTCGAGGCCTATCTAACATATCCCGATCTTTAATTTGGTTGAAAATTGTTTTCACTAAACGCCCAAAAGACTTCAGAGGGGCTTTGCCTCGCTTTTTTCTTGAATGGTTTGAAAGAGCCCGGGGGTTTGTACCCCCTTCAATCATTACTTTCTTCCCAAAAACTTTCTTAGTCAGAGGTTCTCGACCCAATCGTGATTGGGCGAGCAAATCTGCGCATGGCTATGATTTTGGCTTCGCTCTCGAATTCGAGTATGTGTTCGCCGCCTTGATGCATGGCTTTCCACATGTCAAGATTCAAGGTCGCCTCCAACCACCGCGAGGATCTTGGCATCCTCTTCAACCGGGGCCCCATCATACAAACATTTATCAAATCTTTTCATGTATGCTCGATCGACTCACCTCTTAGTTGGGGAAAAATGCGCCAACCTTTGTTTTCATTTGGGCAGCAGCACACATGGATGAAAAGTGGGACAGGAATTGTTATCCCAATTGAGCGAAAGATGTGATGGACGCAGCGGGCAAATTAGAGAACCATCTATGTGCCCGATCACCCAAAGTCATGGGAAATGATATGCACTGCGTTGCGTCTGTGGCACCCATTGCGATCATAAAGTCTGAATATTTGCTGAGATGGACATGTGGGTCAGACTCATCATCGAACACGGGGACTGGTGGTCGGGTCTTCGCTACTTTCTCTTGTATTTCGGCCGCCATGATCGCCGGTGATAGTGGCGAGTAGGGTATTGTGCTCGCTCGTGGGTGGCCTTTGGTCGCGGCCAGGTCGGCCTGTAAACCCTTGATGGTTTTTTGCATTTCGGCAAATTTTGTGGAATTGACAGACTTAGATCGGGGCTATTTCCCATCATGAGGACCCAGTGGGTCATGCTCGTGATGGGGCAGTCCCCCTTTCCAAGTTCGTCCTTGACTACCCAATCGATGATGGATAGATAATTTTGTTCCCACCGATTTTTGTTCGGCATGCGGATGATCATGAAGATCTGAATGTGTGGGCATGTTTATTGGTTGTTCCTTCCCTGGATCCTGTCACCTATTATTGTCGATTCGGTCATTGGTGGAGAGCCTCAAACGTCCAAATGCTGATGGTCTGGACCCCTGAGGTTGTTCGTCATCAGACGTATCATCGGTTTTTTTGTTGGCCCGCTTTGCAGCTTTCTTTTTAACTTGCTCACTATCAGGTGTACGCGAGCGTCGTTCTTCATCTTCTTGAGTTTTTAACTTGGCCAACTCTTTTTCGCCCTCTCTTTTCAGGTTTCGCAAAGAAGAAAGTGATGGCCTTTTTCTTGTGGCGTCACGGATCATTGGCAATATCCTCAAGATTGATGGTCTCCACTATCTGATCTTTGTGAGGCTGGCGCTAAGCCTCTTTCCGGTCATGAGGTCGACTTTGCCCCGACCTCTCTGTTTGTGTATTCCTAGATTGAGGCATTATATTTCTTTTTTCTTCCTCGGCTTACTACGGGGTTGTGTATGGGTTGGTTTTTTGGTACCCTCCTTCTAGCGCCAATTGTCGCGAGTCATTTTATTTGAAGAATATTATGTGGCTATTTCGGTAACGACTCACAAACAAAACATGCACGTGTAAAATAAACTGTAAATAAGATGAATTTGTTGACCGGTTAAATCCAAGAAATGACTACTCGGGGGCATACCAAGCCGTGATGTGGTATTCATGAAGTTTTACACGTACAATATTTGATACACCTTATGAAGATGAATCATTATGTGATGAAGATGATTTGGAGAGTTTGCATATGAGTGCTAGGGTTTTCAGATGTGTGGATGATCTCTCGAATTTTTCTCGTATTCACCTCTCTCCGGGAAATTTTCGAACGTATTTTGTCTCTGGAATTTTTTGTAACCTGTCTCTTGTTGTTTTTTCTTCCTTTTATAGCACTCCGACAAGCATGAGCTGGTTGGCAAGCATGAGCTGGAGACTCCGGGCCATGCAAGAACTCTTGTGATGCTGCCACCTTTCCAACTCCGTCTTCCAGATTGATCTTTATTTTTTTGTTGTCTATAAGGCACCTTTTTTGGTCGCCCAAATCAATCTTTTTGCTCTACCGATGTTTTGTTCACCCCTTTAACCATGTCAGTTTTATGCTGGAATACTATCCTCCTCGAGTATACTGAGCCCTCAGGATGTCTGGGTCTTCGGGATGTTTGGGTCTTCAGGGATGTTTGAGTCTTGAGGTATCGAGTATCGACGATAACCCCTTGGTGATATTTCGAGTATCGAACATCTTGACCCCTCGTGATGTCCGAGTCGCGAGCATATCTTCGACCCTCAGTGGATGTCCGAGTCTTCGTGGATATCCGAACCCTCGATGGATACCGAGCACCGAGCATACTGACCCTCAGGATATCTGAGTTGCGAGCATACTGACCCCTCATAATAGTCTCGTGCATTTAGGGTCGGCCGAGTCCTCGGACTTGTTCGCGGGTCCTCAGATTTGTCTCGAGCCCCTCGATTGGTCTGAGTCCTCTTGACTTAGCTCATTTGATTCCTTCTTTCCTGATCTGAGTGGTGAGTATGTTTGCTTTGTGTTGGGATATTTTAGTTTTGATAAATTATGCCAAAACATTGTCAACTTGTATTTTTGAAGCTAATCTACGATAACAAAGTTGAGGAACGAGAGAACAAATTGAGGGGGGAACTCACTTAAATCGCATTTAATATGATCGAGGATCAGACGAGGATATTTCCCGAGGCCGATCAAGATCGAGGACGAGTAGGATGAGTTCCGAGTAAACCGATGTCACCGATTTCTTGACGACGATCTGTTGTGATAATCTTGACGCAAATGATCTGATGGTGACAAAATTCTTGCAGTCGACCGATGTCTTCTTGACTAGATGCAAATTGACCGATGTTTCTTGACGAAATGGTAACGACCGTTGTTGACGATCAGACGCGGTGACCGATGTTCTTGACGAGATGTGGTGACCGATGTTCTCGACGGTCTGGTAAATTGACCGATGTCGCCGACCAGATGGAAACCGACCGATCTTTCGACGGATCCGATTGACCCGGATGTTGTCGACGATGTTGTCAGGCCGATCCGATCTTTGTCCGATCAGATCAGAGACCGTAAATCTGAGACTGATTTTTTGACAGACCAGATTGCGGACTGTAAATCTACATACCGATCAAACGGTCGTAATCAAGAGTTGAATAAAGAATAAGACGAAATAAATCAGATCCGTTAGACACACAAAAAGCCAATAATAAGAAGACAACACACATATTGATGTGACATAAAGCCGCAAGGAAAAGTGAAAAAGGACAAAGAAAATTTGAAAGTTATTAGTATGGATTTGAATATTACTTTCCAACGGTAATATTTAAATCCACACTATAAATACATTCAGACTATCTTCAAAAGAAAAAAATGGAGGATCCGCAAAGTGAAATTAAAGCCAAATATTCAAGCAACTCCATTCATAGAACATAGAGCAAGAAATACACACATATATTCAAAAGTGTTCTACCCTAGATCTAAACACAAATGTTATATCCTAGCTTTAGAGAGATTTTTCCCATCCCCAAGATTGAGGCTAAACAAATGTAAGGGAAAATCTCAACCTAGTTGAAACCAAACAAATCTTACCCAAATCGATCGGTTAAGTTTGTAGGTGAGTGTGAACTCCCAGAACATCTAGCAATCCCGGAAAGGGAGGGTAAGCGATCCCATGAGGGTGATAAGTCCCGCTTTGAGTGTGAACTCGGTAAACATCTGTTGGGTGTTGGACTAACACATTAAACTAAGTCCAGCTTGGTTAAGTTGGTGCCCCCGATGATAGGGAAGAGTGGATGTAGGAGTTGGACTCGAACCACTATAAAATAAATGTGTTCTTTATCGCTTTTATGTTCTTACTTGTCATATGCATTTGATTATAAGCAAAAAACACACATCGTTTTTAAAAAAAATTGGAATCACTCGCCCTCACCCCTATTTTATATGCATTACATGGTATTTTCCGCGTTCTTGGGTTTTCAAACGGGTCCAACACTTTGGTCGACAAGTGAAATGGGTCGAACAAACTTGTTTGGTCGACGGCCTACGAAAGCACACTTGTCCATCGGGCATGATTATTTTAATAAATATTACACGTGTCGCTCTTACGTGTTTGATTAATGCTGAACACAACAATAACCTTGAGTGTTTATAACATTATGTTGGGAGATAAATTTAATAAAGACATGATTTTGATTAGATCCCAAAACCCTGAGTATGACATGTTCAGAATAATCTTGATAGTTGAGTCGATTCGGGTTTTAGAGATTCAGGATGATATCCGCAAAATGTATAGTCAAGCAGATATAGATCAGATAGGTTCAAGACTCAAGAGCTCAAGATGTTTCAAGAAATCAGAAGTTTCAAAAGATGAAATCAAGTTTTCAAGTTTCAAAAGATGAAATCGAGAATCAAGACTCAAGATGAAACCGAGAATCAAGACTCAAAGGAGAAACTGAGAATATGAAGACTCAAAGGAGAAATCGAGAAATCAAGACTCAAGACAAAGATATCACCAAGATACAAGTAAAGACTAAGACTCAAGACTCAAGATTATTCAAGACTCGTAAGACTTTTAAGACTCAAGACGCTTAAAGATCAAGATCAAGAACATCAAGGCACAAGAATTATCAAGACTCAAGAATGCATCAATGCTCAAGATAAACCCGATGTTCCGAGGCACTAAGAATATCTATCCGGTTGATGCAACACCGAGAAAGTCGCGATTCCTTAGAAAATTAGATATTGCCAAGATATTCAATTGCGCATAAAATGAACTAAGATAAAGTTGTTAAGGTTATATCACCGAGAATGTAACAAAAGAGTCGCTGAAGTTGTTTACCTTTAATCGAGACAAAAGTCAAAAAGAGAAGACAACATCGCACTATATCGATAATCGATAAAGGATGTGTCAAAAAAAAAGATGTTAGAAGTACAAAAGTTCCAGATCGTAAAAAAGTGAAGACGGCTACATGAAAGGCTATTCGCTTAAAACGTTAGGGAGTTTCAAACCCTAAATATACCGTTTCCTCACACACCATAATTTTCGAAAATATCCCATGACAAAGAGTATGTGGGATTTTGTGGAATATTATAATTATGGGAAAAAGAATATAGGAGATATATTCAAGATTTTTGGAGATCAAAAAGATTTTCCCACATTATTTTTTGCCCAAAATTTCACCACCTATGTTTCTATAAATAGGGGATGACTCTTTTCATTCTCAAGATAATTCACGTGTCTTTGGAAAAATTAGTAAATCCACAAAAGGTGGTGCAACATAATTTATTTTCCTTTTGTTAATTGTTCGCAAAGTGTCCTACCACTTAGGATAATGAAAGCAAGGATTAAGGAATACTTGGGAAGTTCTTTTGGTGAGTCTAATCACCAGACCATCGTTGGTTTTCCCAAGAGGTAACGACGTTTCACGTAAACTCAGTAGAATTCGCGATGTAGTGTAGGATTTACGTGAACTAATTATATGCATGATATGTTGTTGGATTATTATTTGAATTAATATAGGATTAATTCATGCTAGTAATAATTATAAGAATTAAATTTGTATTTAAATATTCACCCCGAATAGATCTGTGCAACTTATTCCCCAACATATTAAATTAACCTCGTATCACCCTTATTTCAATACGGTATCATCATTATTTCAGCTCATACCACAACTTAATTCAACTTATACCATCATTTTTAAGTTTGTACTACAATTTAATTAAATTTATAATACAATATATTAATTCCCTATCACCAATTAATGAAGTCCTGGCTGTACCATTTTTTTATTCAATGTATAATGGCCCAGAAAATTAGACTGGACCTCAACTTTTATCCAATTCTATTTTAAAAAGTTCTTTTTTATCAATGATTTTAATTTTATTATTTTCTAGCCAAGATAATATTTTTTTTACAAACTATACCCTCATAACTCTTTTTTAAAAAGACCAGTTCTTTTTTTTTTTTTCCATTTTTCATTTTATTCTTCGCTACTACATCTCTCGTCACTTTTTTTTTTCTTTCAATCCCTTGAGAACAAATGAATAATTATCTCCCTTCAAGGCTTCTACAAGGTATTCTTTTTTTCATCAATTTTATCCCATTGCTTTCTGAAATAAATTTTTTTTTCCGTCGACTTTCAATAATTAAATTGAATGCCAATAATATCATTCTTAATCTCTCTCTGAGTCAATTGAATTCAGAGAAAATCCCATTATTTGTCATATTCTTGAAACTTGAAATTCACTTAGGATAAAATTAACAGGTGCTCTCTCATTTAATTTTTAGGTTTTAGGATATAGAATGGTACGGGCCTAATTAATATATGTTACTTGAACGAAAATGGATATTGTGGAATCATAGTGAATATTTGACGATGCATTATATGATTGTACGAGAAGCTTAAAAATATAATTATAAAATCTTTAAAAAAGTGTTACGGACTTAAATAAAATGTGGTACGTGGTGTATTAATGGTGTTATGAGTATCAATAAAGAGTGGTACGGGTAAAAAAATTGTGGTACGAGGTGAATTAATGGTGGTAAGAGCTTAAATAAATTGTGGTACATGGTGAATTAATTAATGGTGGTATGAGGTTCAATCAAGTGTGGTACGGGTGAAAAAATGGTGATACGAGCTTAAATAAAATATGGTATGTGGTGAATTAATGGTGGTACGAGCTTAAATAAAATGTGGTATAAGGTGAATTAATGGTGGTACAACCTTAATAGTGTGTGGTACAGGGTAAATTAATCGTAGTACGAGTTTAATAAAATGTTATACGGGATGAATTAATGTTTGAATATGGTGTTGTATTAGAGTGTTGATCGGATGAGGGAGAGAGAAAGTTGTTCTAATTTTTAGGAGAAAAGGCCGCTGATATTTTTTTAAGAAGGCAGTTGTTGTTTCCTATTTTATTTAATTCTTTTAGTTAATTAAATAAGGGTATAAGGGTCTAAATAATAATTCTCTTGGCTAGAAAATGACAAATTAAAATTTAATGACATAAAAGAATATTTAATTTTATATGGGCTATTTACAACTCTACCCCAAAAAAATTATTTTTTTTGACTAAAACAGAATGAAACTGAAAACCTTGATAAAAAATAATTTTTTAAATAAGAATGAGCTAAAATCTTAATAAAATATTACATTTATTTTTAATAATGTAGCATGTTGAATTTAAAAAAATATATTTTTTATAATATAATTTTATTTTCAATCCGCGTAAGGATTATACTCTAATTAATAGGAATATTTTTAAGTACACATAAGTTAATAATGAATATGAAAGATGCAATTTTTTTAAACTGAATCGTTCAATTATTTTTTATATTAATAGTTCAATTATTTTTTCAATATAAACAAGTTCAGATATTTCAATATAATAAAGTTATATGATTTTAAAATGTCTCATTTAATGCGCTGATCTTGACCTATATCATACAAAGACTTAGACTTCAAATAAAATTGAAAAACAATATGAAATTAAGCCGGGGACAAAGCAAAATATAGCCACTAAAACTCTTTCAATTACCAGCAAACTTGATACTATATCATTAACACTAAATTAAATTAGTACATAATAACTAAAGAGAAAAAAATGTACAGAGTGTAATGATTAGTGATGATGACATCATAATTCATAAACCTGGGTGGGGGTAAATTTTGATACAATTAGCAGTACTAATCTTGTGCTTATCCTCATGATCATCGCTTAATCTTGCTTTAATCATGAATTCCTTTTCTAATTCCATTTTCTTCTTCATCAATCTCTCCTTTTGGCGCTTCTGCTGCACGTACAACCCCGCGTAGCTTGCTCCTGTCGATGCCATATATGCTTTTTTTTTCTTTCTTTTTTTCTTGATTGAAATCTTTAAAAGGAAAAATTGTATGGGAAAGTGAGAAGTAAAGAAATCAGTTGGAAAATATGGTTGTGATTATTTTGATGAAAGGGTGAGTGTGTGTATATATATAGTGTTTAATCAATAATGGTGGGTAGGCGGTGAAGAGATAAGAAGATATCATGTGGGGTTGCATTTTTTGAAACCATGGCCGCGTGAGCATAGTTTTTGCCCCACCCAATCACCTTGTGCCAAGTTGCAATTCTAGTTGATTAAACATGTCTATGGTCTTATCACAATAAATTTGCTTAAAGTTCAAAGAACACTGATTTTTTTTTTTTATCAGACAAATGTAATTATATTGAACTATATCTCAGGTGGGATTAAAAATCACTTGAGATCATATTTACAAATACAATTCGATGTATATGAAAAATCGAAAAATTAGCAATTAAGAGCATCTCTAGGACTTTGCAGCCAACTATCAAAAGGAAAATTCACGGACACCAGATTTTTTGTTTAGGCCAACTATCAAAGAACACTGATATTAAACGATTTTTAAAAGATACAACCAAGTCAAAAGAGAAATTAAGAAGGTTGTTTGTGAGACTAAAGCAAAAATATAGGAACAAGTATACAAGAAACCAGAAGTCACCATTTACAAGATTTAAAAAAAAAAGTATACAAGAAATTAGATAATAAATGGAGGAAATTAAAATATATAATTTTCGGGATCGTACTTATCATACCGAAATATACTGAAGTTATATCTAAATTTTCGGTACAATATGATATCGTATCGAAAATTTTCGGTACGATAACAAGTATGACAAAAAAAAATTTATCGATATTTTGATATATACCGATATATTGAAAAAAATTCGGTATTTCGGTATATACGGTATCTCAATTTTTTTTTTATATTTCGATATTATGGTATCTCGGTATTTTAGTATATTGCCGTAAATACTCTAAAAAAATTGGTATGAAATTGTTCGGAATGGAACGGTATATAATATTCTCGATATGAAAGAATATCTGCTTATGTGTATCAACTATTGTGGTATTAAACTTATGTGTCACACAATGAAATTCTGAGAAAGAGTAATTGAAGCTAGGTTAAGAAAACTGCTTAATATTTCGAAAAATCGCTTCGTATTTCAACAAAAACTTCCTTTGACGGCTCTTGTAACCTTATCGAGAAGTGGATAAAGATTTGAATATGACTTTTATGAATTTATAAAAAGTGTGTGATAAAGTTCTAAGAGAGGTGAAATGGTGGGCAGTGGAGAAGAAATGAATGTTTATCAAGTATATCAATATAATTAAGGATACGCACAACGGAACAACATCAATGTTAGAACTTGAGTAGTTATGCTGGTGATTTTGTTGTCACTGATGGGCTACACCAAGGATCTGCATCAAACTCTCGTATTTAGTATTTACAGTTGTTATGGGCGAGCTGACTTGAGACATACAAACTGAACTGCCTTAGACCATACTTTTTGCAGAGAACAATATACTGTTGGGAAAATATGGGTGTCCGGATCTATTCGAGATGATTTTAAATATATATTTAAATTAATCAATTAATTACTAACATTAATTAATCCTAAATCAATTCAACATAATAATTAATAAGCAAATAAACAATCATGCGTACACATAATCCGCGTAAATCATAAGCATGCAAAATCTAGGAGTTACGAGATTACGTATCTCTTGTAGAGACAACCGTTGAGACGTTGGATCAACCCAAAGAGCCTTCTCAAATATGTCCCAAGTCCACGAACGTAATCCGGTGGGAGGATTCACACGAACGATTTTAACAAGAGAGAAAAATAAAATATTTTGCCACCACCTTTGTGGATTTCTAATTTTTTTCAACACATGGAATTACATTGGGGATAAAAAATTCATCCCCTATTTATAGGACTAAGAGGGCCAATTTTTTTAATGAAAAAATAGGGAGAAAATCTTTTTTTTGATCTCCAAGAAATCTTGAATATATCTCATATATTCTTTTCTCCTTAATTAAATTTTTCCATAAAAATCTTATTCCCCTTTATCCCATTATTTTCGAAAAATACAAGGTAATAGGATTCAAGATTTGACTTCTTGAATTTATGGGATAATTATGTATTCCAAGAATACTTATCTATTTCCATAAAATATTTTCAAGAAAATCGAGAAAATCTTTCTTCTTCTTTTTCCTACAATTTTCGAAAATAATTAGGAAATATTAGGCAAGAATATTTTTTTCTCCTTTTCATTAATTGAACTTTATTTTGGGCTATTTGAGGGGTCTTTGGGAGAATTAAGATTGGACCTCCAATGGACTATGAAGCTATAATATTGGGCCAAATATTATTCAAGTCCATTAATATTAATTTACTCCACTATAAAATTAATATTGAACTATCCATCTTAACCTATATTACGAATTTACTATAATATGGCTCCCGGTCATTATTTTCCGTGTTTAAGATTATCTTAGTCCATTAATTAATTAAGCCACTGAACAAGTTTTATATTAATTAATATCTTTGTCCTTGGAGTAAAGACAGCTCAACATTATTATCCATACCGGAAATAAATTTCCACTTACAAGATTTGGTATGATAAAGATTATGAGCCCACCAAGGGGACAAATAAAGCAAGGCGTACTTGCACACGATTCTCCGTATTAAATGTCAACAATCGTCATGTAATTAATAATGTTGCCCAAGATATAAGGTATCGAATTACATTAACTCTCTTCCTATCATAAGTCAAAGCAATAGTTATTAATTCCACACGATCCTATTTAAGGGACGGAGATTAAGAAATAACACACCACTGAGGTCTAATTCTTGTATATTCAGTACCGAAGAATTTATCCTCCTATAGGTCCTTATTCAGTGCATCTAAATGCACTAGTATAAACTATTGGTCAAGACAAGTCAATCTGAGCCTTATACTTCAACCTTTCATGATGGTTTGTTCATTTCCATCTGGGTTGTGAATTTGTACTTAATTACAAGGAGTTGTTAATTTGATCTTCTGTGATCTGGTATCACCAAATTAACTACAACGTAATACGTATTTAACTTATTGAATGGGTTTGCAATAAATATATATAACATTCATTCATATTTAATGCAACAGTGATTAATATATTATTTCAGTAAATAATTAGAAAATCCAGTTTGGTTATACAAAGTAAAAGCATACTTTTCAGTATAACCCCAACAATCTCCCACTTATAATCAAAGTCTGCTTTTAAGTATACTACAGCATGTCTCGTGTTCTATGTGACATCTAATGTCACCTACACGAACCTAATAATATTTCTACCACTTATACTCAAAGCAGATTGACAACGTTCTTGACACTCATTCCTTCCACATGTCTCTAGAATGTACTCTGAGGCAGACCCTTTTTGAATGGATCTGCTAGGTTGTCTTCCGATGCAATCTTTGTCACCTCAATGTCTCACTCTTAACGATTTCTCGTATAAGATGGTATTTTCTTTCAATGTGTTTTCTGGCCTTGTGTGCTCTCGGTTCCCTCGAATTTGCAACTGCTCCGGCATTTTCACAATAAACTGTGATCGTGTTGGGCAAATCCAGGACAACGTCCAAGTCCACTAGGAAGTTCTTGAGTCAAACCGCTTCCTTCACTGCTTCACAAGCAGCTACGTATTCGGCTTCCATGGTAGAATCGGCGATGGATTTCTGCTTTATGCTTCTCCATGTCATGGCTCCTCCCCCCATGCAAAACACACTACCCGAGGTAGACTTTCCGGAGTCCACGTCTGACTGAAAATCTGAGTCCGTGTAACCGATGGGGATTAGACTGTCTGGCTGATAAACCAACATTATGTCCCGTGTCCTCTTCAGATACTTCAGAATGTTCTTTACTGCAGTCCAATGCTCTTTCCCAGGGTTGCTTTGATATCTTGCTACCATGCCAACGACAAAGCAGATATCCGGTCTCATGCACAGCATTGCATACATGAGGCTTCCCACAGCCGAAACATAAGGGATGCCCTTCATGTCATTTATCTCCTTTTGTGTTTTGGGACATATCTCTTTGGATAGATGGATTCCGTGTCTGTAGGGCACAAAGCCTTTCTTGGAATCTTGCATGCTGAATCGCTTCAAAACAATATCTATGTATGAGGCCTGCGAAAGCCCGATCATTCTTTTCCTTCGATCTCGAGTGATCTTGATCCCTAGGATGTGACCGGCTTCTCCTAAATCCTTCATATCAAACTATTTTGACAGCCATGCCCTTACGTCCGATAACACCTTTACATCGTTTCCGATGAGCAGTATGTCTTCTACGTATAGTACCAAAGATACCAAGGCAGTTCCGTCACGCCTTTTGTAAACACAACTTTCAAAGTTGTCCTGATCAAAACCGTAGGATTTTATAACTTGATCAAAACACTGATTCCAAGCACGGATGCTTGCTTCAGCCCATAAATGGACTTCTTAAGCTTGCAAACCAGATGTTCTTGGCCTTTTTCAATGAAGCCTTTGGGTTGTTACATATAGATTTCTTCGTCAAGACTTCCATTGAGGAAAGCGGTCTTGACATCCATTTGCCAGATCTCAAAGTCTAAATGCGCAGCAATCAACAAGAGAATGCGGATGGACTTGAGCAAGGCTTCGGGCGAAAAAGTTTCCTCATAATCGATCCCTTCTTTCTGAGTGTACCATTTCGCTACTAGTCTTGCCTTTAAAGGTTTCAACCTTTTCATCTGGTCCCCTCTTTCTCTTGTATACCCACTTGCATCCAATGAGTTTTACCTCATTAAGTGGTTCGACTAGCTCTCACACTTTATTGTGATCCATTGAACCCATCTCGACTTCCATTGTTGTTTGCCAAGATGTTGCATCCTTGTTTTGGATCTGCCTCGTTGTAGGACCATGGATCTGATTCTTCTCCTGAGATCAAGTCAGAGGACTCTCTAATCCCTAAGAATCACTCGGGTTGTCTAACAACCCTCCCACTTCGACGAGGTTCCGATTGTGTAGGTGTGACGATTGCTAAATCATTTTGTACAGTTGGCAATAGAGTTGGCCCCTTAAGTTCTTCTAAGGTAATCTCACTTCTAGGCTTTTTATCGTTCATATAGTCTTCTTCCAAAAATCTAAAGTGTGTACTGATTACCACCTTTTGATCTTCGGGACCATAGAACATGCATCCTTTTGTTCCTTCGGGATACCCAATGAACAACCTTAATTCTGAACGTGCATCCAATTTACCAGCTTACTTGTCTTACACGTATGCCGGACACCCCCAGATCCTGATGTGTCCTAAACTGTGCTTGCGCCCTGTCCACAATTCTCTCGGGATTTTAGGAACTGATTTGGATGGCACTAAGTTTAGAATATAAGTCGTTGTTTTCAAAGCGTAACCCCAGAACGATTTTGGTAAATCTGCATAACTTATCATTGACCTTACCATTTCTAAAAGCATTCTATTTCTTTGTTCTGCAACCCCATTTTATTGAGGGGTACCGGGTGCAGTCAACTAGGATGCAATCCCCTCTTCCGACAGGTAGTTTAAAAATTCATCGCTGAGGTATTCGCCTCCACGATCAGATCGTAGAAACTTGATAGTCTTTTTCTTATGATTCTCTGCTTGAGCCTTAAATTCTTTGAATTTTTCAAAGGTCTCAGATTTATGCTTCATTAGGAAAATGTATCCATAGCTTGAGTAATCATCGATAAACGTAACAAAATAATCATAGCCACCTCTAGCTTTGATTTGCATTGGACCACACACGTCGGTGTGAACGATTTCTAACACTTCCTTAGCTCTAAGCCCCTTGGCTCCAAATGCCCTCTTGGTCATTTTACCCTCTAAGCACGATTCAGAAGTTGGAAATGGTTCAATCTGGAGAGACCCCAATGAACCATCTTGAACCAACCTTTGAATCCTTTTTGGGTTAATGTGACCTAATCTTAGGTGCCAAAGAAGTGTTTCGTTCACGTCAGCCAAACGCTTTCTTTTACATGAAATAGTAGATGTGTTATACGATGCATTATGTGAGTGATGTGCACAGTTAATAATATAGAGATTGTTCCGTAAAGTTCCACGACAGATAATCACATCGTTATGTAAAACAGTAACATGCTTATTAAAACGAACAGAATATCCATCGACAAATAGTTTAGAAACTGAAATAAGGTTTTTCCGAAAAATAAGAACATAAAGAACATCTCTTAAAATTAATATCTTGTCTTTAAAAGACATGTGCACTTCTCCCACTGCTTTAGCTGCCACTCTCGTAGCATCGCCTAGCGTGATGAGGATCTCACTTCCACTAAGTTGCCGGGTCCGCTTGAACCCCTGTAACGTGAAACAAACATGATCAGTGGATCCCGTATCCACTACCCACGAATGGGTAGCATACTCCGCCAAACAAGTTTCAACAACTAGTGAGTGAGAATTACCTTTCTTTCCATTCCTTTTGGGATTGGAACAGGCTGACCTCCAATGTCCTACTTCACCGCAGTTGAAACATTTTCCTTTTGGTTTCTTCTGGACCTTTAACCAACTGGCTTTCTTACCTGTTTTCTTAGTGGTCTCGCTTTGGATCAGAACATTCATCTTCTCTACGATCTTACCCACCATTGGTCTAGATCTTGAGAGAAGTTTCTTAGTCACCAAAGCTTCGTCTTCTTGTCCCAAGTGCTTCTCTACCGTCTCCAAGATCTCTTGTAGAGTATCCATGGTAAACATGTGATCACTCATCACAAAACTACAATAAAACTCATTAAAGCACCTTGGAAGAGTTAGGAACAAGAATTCGATTCGAGCCGCAAGTTTTTCAAAATGGCGTCTGATCTTGAGAACGTGATCCCTCACGGGTGTTCCCTCGATCATCTTTAGTTTTTCCACACCATTTTGATGAAACTCTTTGGTCATGCAGCTCTCTGAGGAAAATATTTCCTCAAGACTTTGCACAATTTCCGCAGCTGAATCAACTCTCTCATGAATGAGTCTTAAATCATCAAACAGTGAAGTCAAGATTATAAGTTTCATTGATTCGTTTGCTTGCTCCCAGACTTTGTACAAACATCTTTCCGCATTTGATGACCTTTTAGTGGGTTCTTCAGGTTTTGGTCCAAGAACCCAATGATGTTTTTGTGCAGTGAGGACAAAAGACATATTACGTTTCCAAATGACATAGTTTTCACCAGTGAGTTGGTATTCTTTGAGCATATATTTCAGTGGATTAAAAGGTTACGACATTATGAAACTGAAAATAAACATGCATCTTGTGTCAATATCCGGATCAACACAAAGAAAATTACACAATTCGATCACATGATTCATATTAAAATCTCAAAAAATATGAACATGCATCAGCCAACATCTCAAAACAAATTTAAATGAGCCTCTTGGGAGGGTCATCATTTAAATCGCATTCAAGCAGGTTACAAACAAGAACAGTTACAAACCTTTAATTTTAAAAAAATTAATAGTAGGCTCTCACTTGACCAATATAAAATTGACAGGGACTTCGGTGAAGTATATGCATATCAATTTTATACCTAAGTAATAACCATTATTAAATGCAGAATTACTACTTTGTTTTGATCGAGCCTCTTGGGAGGGTCATCGTCACCACTAATAATAATTCACAGTCATCCTTTTGAGAATTTATTCATGTGAAAGCTATCTTTTGGCCGTCCCGTAGGGGAATTTCTCCAAAACATTTCACAAATAAATAAATCATGGAGGTCAAAATTAATTTGATTCAAAACCAAATTAATTATTAAAACATAGTAATTTTTTGAATTTCAGATTTTTCGTTGGACAATTCTCATGCAAACACATTTAAACAAATTAAATAAAGCATAAGAAAAATAACAATAAATCAAGCAAAGCAGAAAATAAACATATTGGGCACAAATTATCCAACTGTCATGGTTTGATTTTCCTTGGCTTGATCTTGAAGAAATGCAGTCTTGAACTTCTCCCACTCGTTCGTCTCGAAAAAAATTTTGTCTCGAAGCACCACACCAAGTAGCTCGCTTGATCGGGATGCTCGCCCTTTGGCATCCGAACCACTTGGCGAAGCGACCGTCCGTCGCGCTCTGCAAAGCGCGGCAAGGATAAACTTCGGTGACCTCGGTGGCGCCCGTCTCGGTAAGCGGCAATCGCCGGCGCTGCGCCTTGTATGGCCTTTCCGTCGCCCTCCGCCCGTTACATCCTGCAGCGCTTATGCCTGACCCGTCTTGTATTCTTTATCTGGCCCGTCTTCGCCAGTCAGTTCGTCGTCCACGCGTCCGGGCAACTGACTTTGGCAGGTAATGCGCCATGGATTCATGGTGGCGTCCGCGTGCTTGGCATGCCTCACTTGCTGCGTTTGTGGCGATGCATATACGCCGCTACGTCGGTTCGGATGCATCTTAATTCCTCGTCTCCATCTTAGATCTTACGATCGGGGTTACAATTTATTTAACGAAAAATAAATACACCATAAATCTAAACTAGTCTATTACATTTAACAAATCAAATAGCCTAATCTACTCGTGGATTTTCTCACGAGAAAAACAAATCCGAACGAGTCAAATTAAAATCAACATTCATACGCATGAAAAAATAAACACATTAAATACCATGACAATTGGATACCTGCAAAACAGATTTAGCAATTCTACTACCCAATTTTTAATTTAATGTCCAACATAATTTAAATAACAATTTAAAAGTCAGAGCTCGAAACCTGAACTCTGATACCAGTTGTTGGAAAAATATGGGTGTTTGGATCTATTCGAGATGATTTTAAATACATATTTAAATTAATCAATTAATTACTAACATGAATTAATCCTAAATCAATTCAACATAATAATAATAAGCAAATACACAATCATGTGTACACATAATCCACGTAAATCCTAAGCATGCGGAATCTAGGAGACGAGATTACGTACCTCTTGTAGAGACAACCGTTGAGACGTTGGATCAACCCAAAGAGTCTTCCCAAATATGTCACAAGTCCACGAACGTAATCCGGTGGGAGGATTCACACGAACGATTTTAACAAGAGAGAAAAATAAAATATTTTGCCACCACCTTTGTGGATTTCTAATTTTTTCAACACATAGAATTACATTGGTGATGAAAAACTCATCCCCTATTTATAGGACTAAGGGGGCCAATTTTTTTAATGAAAAAATATGGAGAAAATCTTTTTTTTGATCTCCAAGAAATCTTGAATATATCTCCTATATTCTTTTCTCCTTAATAAAATTTTTCCATAAAAATCTTATTCCTCTTTATCCCATTATTTTCGAAAAATACAAGGTAATAGGATTCAAGATTTGATTTCTTGAATTTATGGGATAATTATGTATTCCAAGAATACTTATCTCTTTCCATAAAATCTTTTCAAGAAAATCTTTCTTCTTCTTTTTCCTACAATTTTCGAAAATAATTAGGAAATATTAGGCAAGAATATTTTCTTCTCCTTTTCATTAATTGGACTTTATTTTGGGCTATTTGAGAGGCCTTTAGGAGAATTAAGATTGGACCTCCAATGGACTATGAAGCTATAATATTGGGCCAAATATTATTCAAGTCCATTAATATTAATTTACTCCACTATAAAATTAATATTGAACTATTCATCTTAACCCATATTACGACTTTACTATAATATGGCTCCCGGTCATTATTTTCCGTGTTTAAGATTATCTTAGTCCATTAATTAATTAAGCTACTGAACAAGCTATATATTAATTAATATATTTGTCCTTGGAGTAAAGACAGCTCAACATTATTATCCATACCGGAAATAAATTCCCACTTACAAGATTTGGTATGATAAAGATTCTGAGTCCACCAAGGGGACAAATAAAGCAAGACGTACTTGCACACGATTCTCCATATTAAATGTCAACAATCGTCATGTAATTAATAATACTGCACAAGATATAAGGTATCGAATCACATTGACTCTCTTCCTATCATAAGTTAAAGCAATAGTTATTAATTCCACACGATCCTATTTAAGGGACGGAGATTAAGAAATAACACACCACTGAGATCTAATTCTTGTATATTCAGTACCGAAGAATTTATCCTCCTATAGGTCCTTATTCAGTGCATCTAAATGCACTAGTATAATCTCTTGGTCAAGACAAGTCAATCTGAGCCTTATACTTCAACTTTTCATGATGGCTTGTTCATTTTCATCTGGGTTGTGAATTTGTACTTAATTGCGAGGAGCTGTTAATTTGATCTTCTGTGATCTGGTATCACCAAATTAACTACAACGTAATATGTACTTAACTTATTGAACGGGTTTGCAATAAATATATATAACATTCATTCATATTTAATGCAACAGTGATTAATATATTATTTCAGTAAATAAATAAGAAAATTCAGTTTTGTTATACAAAGTAAAAGCATACTTTTCGGTATAACCCTAACATATACAAATTGGGGAGACGAAAGTAGGGGTTAATGCAAAGTTAGAGCTACTGAGGGAGACATGTCACGAGAATCAAGGGGTTTTAGGGTGAGTAGGTCGGAGACGAAATATATGGACTACAAGTTTAGCAATCATGACACCGACACTCGGTTATCATTCACTTGATTAACTTGAAATACTTAGCCAGTTTAGATATATAAGTTCACTTCTATAAGAACGAAAAATAGATAATGATGTTAATAACATAATACAAGTTGGTTGGTGGGAGTGGATAAGTGTCGCATGTGTGTTATGTAGATCGTAACATGCCATTACTGCTGGAAGGAAACTTCTATAAGACTTCATATGAACACCTTTAGTATATGGGATAGAATGTTTGCATCCCAATAGAATTCATACACACAAATTGACTGTGGTGGAGATGTGCATGTTTCATTGGATTTGTGGTAAAACCAAGAGAGATATAGTGAGAAATGAAAAAATTCACTTTATTTTAGGTGTTGCACTAATTGAAGAGAAAATGTAAGAGCATTGTTTATGGTGGTTTCAGCATATAAGACGCAGGCCTATAAGTACACATATATGTCGTATGAAGTCGATGGACTTCGTTCTTTTTAAGAGTACGGGGCAAACTAAGAAGAATTGTGTAGAAGTCGTGCGCAAAAATTTGAAGATTAAGGGGCTTAATGAAGATCTACTTAAAGAGATGGATATGTGAAGATTAATTATTTTGAGCGATGCAGGGCCGTTTGGGAGAATTTGGTGGCCTGGTGCGAACTCTCAAATGAGGCCTTAAGTGAGGCCAAGTAAATGAATATGAAACAATTTAGTTTTTATAGAAGCAATATAGTAATATTAAAAAAAACACCCTAAACATGGTATTGAAGTTATTTTCTAATTTGGGATACATATTTATATGCACAAATTTGAATTAAGATCAACTGGTAATTTTATTGAAAAAATAGAAATTGATGGAAAATTAATAGAGGTTGAGAAAATTAAGGATGAATTTTATTGGAAAATAGAGAAATTGATGGAAGATTAATGGAGGTTGAGAAAATTAAGGATGATAAGAAGAATTGAAGATTTTTTGTCGGTTGTTGTATATTCTTAGCATCAGATTTATGATTTTAATTTTTTTTAAACCTAGTAATGGGCCTCGAAAATTTGGGTCTGGGGGCCCTGAAAAAAGTGAGGCCCGGTGCGGGTGAGCTTAGTGAACACCCTTATAACCGGCCCTGGAGCGATGTGGAGTGATTTTATTGTTGGTTCATGTAGTTTACTAAAATTATTTCAAATTAACGGTTTAGTTTGTTTTTTTATTAAAATATGTAATTAAAATTATTTAATTAAATAAAGTTATAGAATTTAGTATTATGGGTAAATATTAATGGGCTAATTCCTTTTATGTCAGTTATAGTCCATCCTATTGCATGCTTGTGAACTTTTAGTGCTTCTAACAATTTGTGTTCTTGATCATGGTTCAATTCTGAAGATATTATTACCGGATATGTATCATTGTCACCCAAATAGACATACCTCAAATTTGAGTGGTAAAGGCTTCAATTCTAACACTGATGGTTGAACACTTGACAATATTGGAAACTTTTCAGATTTTGACAATTGTTCAAACTTAGGCCTCCATTCATTAACCTCTGAAACTTGTGAAGTTTCAAACATATAAGTAAACTCTGAACTGTCTTCATTAGCACAATCATTTGTTATTAAATTTTCTAATGGATCAGAAAATGGGGTTATGAAATGTTCAAGAGTGTATCTCTCAGTTACATCAATTTCATATACTTTATCATTATTTTGTGGTTGGTTGGAAATGTTAAAAACATTTAACTCTAATGTCATATTTCCAAAAGAAAGGTTTTAAACTACATTTCTACAATTTATCAACGCATTAGAAGTTGCAAGAAATGGTCTTCCTAAAATGATTGAATATTGAAATGTTGGATTTGAAACTGGGTATGTATCCAAAACAATACAATCTACCTTAAAATAGAATTTATCAATTTGAACTAATATATCATCTAGTATACCTCTTGAATTTTTTACAGAGCGGTCTGACAATTGAAGTGTGACAGTCGTCTTCCTTAATTCTCCTAAGTTCAATTGTTTATGCGCAGAAAATGGTAAAAGATTAACACTCTCAGGATTGAGATCAAGAAGTGCATGTTCTATTTTTGTATTCTCAATTATATAAGATATAGTTGGATAACCAGGATCCTTGTATTTTGGGAGGGTTTCTTGTTGAATGATTGAACTCACACTTTCTGTCAAAAATACCTTATTTTGAACATTTAATTTTCTTTTCACAGCACAAAAATCTTTCAAAATTTTGGCATAAGATGGAATTTTCTTTATTGCATCTAGTATTGGAATGTTAACTTTCACTTGTTTCAAAATCTCAAAGAGTTCAGGATTTTGGTTCAATTTCTTAATAGGATGTAATCTTTGAGAAAAAGGAGTAGAAGATGTTGGGAGATGAATTTAATAAAGATATATGATTTTGATTAGATCCCAAAACCCATGAGTATGACATGTTCATAATGATCTTGATAGTTGAGTCAGGATTCAGTTCTAGAATATTCAGGATGTTATCTGCAGAATGTATAGTCAGCAGATATAGTTCAGGATAGGTTCTGAAGACTAAACTAAAACCGAGATATCAAGACTTAGAGATACCGGTGAACCGAGACTCAAAGATTTAAGATTCAAAGATATGTAGATTCTTCAATTTTCAAGACTCAGAAGACCTAAAGATTCTAAGACTCAAGACTCAAGATCAAGACGGAGATTAAAGATCAAGAATATCAAGCGCACAAGAATTATCAAGACATTTTAAGAAGGTATCAATGCTCAAGATGAACTCCGAATGTTCCGAGGCACTTAATATATCTATCTCAAGGATGCAATCGAGAAGATCGCGATTCTTAGATAAAAGATAATTGCCAAGACATTCAAATGCGCATAAAAGGAACTAAGTTTGTTGTTAAGGTTATATAAAACTTAGTTTGTAACCAAAAAGAGCCGTTGAAGATGTCTATCTTTAATCGGAGACAAAAGTCAAAAAGAGGAAGACGACATCAGACATACCGATAAAACATAAATGACAAAGTTTAAAAGATGTCGATGTACAAAAGTTCCGCATCGCAAAAAGTGAAGACCGGCTACATGAAAGGCTATTGCCTAAAACGTGTTAGGGAGTTTCAAACCCTAAATATAGTCGTTTCTCACACACCATAAGAGGGAACTCACGAAGCTATCTCTCCAACGGATAGTTTTCAAAAGTGACCTTGGTGTATGCCTAGAAATACTGGTGACCTTCTACATTGTAAGGTCACGGGAAATTTATACGCAACTCAAGAGCTCATACTTATTCTTGCAAAAGTTAAAGCACTCGAAAAACTTAGAATTTCCCAAGTGCTTCTATATTGAAGAGAGCTCATTATACTAAGCCTAGCTTGATAAGATTTATCCAAAGCTTAGTCGAGATATACTAACCCTTTGCATTGTGCTTTATTGTAAAGGATATCTCATCCTAGTTGGAAACCAACCAAGAAACCCCAAACCCTTGAGAAGGTAGTTGGAGTGTGTTTGTTGGTGAGAAGAGTTGTAAAGAGTTAGTAAATTACGCGGAGTAGTCAGAAAACTCTAGAGGAGAAGTTAGTAAGCTACAGGGGTAGTTTGAAAGCTTGTTTGTGTTTGAGTAAGTAAACTACGAGGTAGTTTAAAGCTCAAGGTCGGGTTGAGTAAGTAAACTACGGAGTAAGTAAAACTCAGTACGAAGTTGAGTAAGTAAACTACGCGAGGTAATGTAAAGCTTTAAATTGATAGTGAATTTCTCTCGAGGATCGAGAGAGTGGACGTAGGGAGCTTGAGTCTCGAACCACTATAATTGTTGTGTTCTTTATTGCTTTCCTTATTTGTGCTTAACTGCATTGGCTCGATTTTGAAAGCATACTTTTCATCGATATTTAGTCGAATCAATCCACCTGAAGTTGCATGTAAATTGATTCATTTTAATCACTATTTCATAAAGGAAAGGTTTTCAAAGAAAGCTTAAAACGAGTATAAACTAAGGGCCAACCATTCTTAATCGAAGTAGTAGCTAGAACAGATAGTTACCAAACTGAACTCTTTCGAGGATTAAAGTAGTTAGTTATATGATCCAAGCAACTCGGGATCTCCGACAAAGGACTCATTAGGATTATCGAGGTATCCGAAAAATTTCCAGATCAACTGTCTCAAGAGACTTTGACTCGGGCGATTTGTGCTTCTCGTAACCTAATCTTGAGGATTATCGACCCAAGCCGACCTCAAGAAGAAAAAAGTTTTAAAACATATGAACACTTGTATTCCCCCATACACGTGTAAGACTCGTTTGCACCCGGGACCAACAAGTGGTATCGAGCAAATGGTTCAACTTGACCAATTGTTGTGTTGACCAAAGTTTTATTTTCAAAAAATTACTTGTGGTCTATCCGAACCGATCTTATTTCTTCAAACTTTTTTATTTTTCAAGAGATCGGAAAAATGTCTTCTAAAAAACTTCCCATGTTCTCGTTGGAGAACTATGACCTATGGAGATCGAGAATGCAGCTCATTCAGATTCCAAACATGAGCGTATGTGGAGAGTGGTCTCTCAAGGACCATTCCAATTTCATTGTAGTGAATCGAGAAGCGTAAGATGAGAGAATTGATCCTAGAGCGAAATTTCTTAAGTCCGATGACCTGCGACTAGGAGAGAGAAAGTTAGTCAATCTAGACTACATTGCAAAAAGACACATTATACAAAGACAGTTTGATGATGGTGTGATGGGAATGATCTCTCACCGTAATATCTTGCTAAAGAGATTTGGGATACACTAGTTGTTATGTGCCAAGGCACGATCATATAAAAGAAAACAAACTTTCAAAGGGCAATTGGAAAGTTTGATAGTTTTGAAATGGATGATGGTGAATCAATAGACAAAACCGAAGTCGATTCACTAAAGATCATGAATGATCTAAATGCACTTGGAAAGAAATACCCACAGAGAGAAGTTGCATTGAAAATTCTTAGAGGTCTTTCTAAGAAATGGGATACTATGCAGTGGTGATTGAAAACACCAAGAATATTAACTCAATGCCTTACCAACAAGTCTTCTTCTCGAAAGTTTGAAGGCCTATTAATTAGTAATTGATAAGAAATCCAAAAAAGGTCGACAACAAAGATGATTCTTCATCGAAGTAAGAATATGGCTTTAAAAGCCAAAGATAAAACCTGTAAAACTAGAGAGTCTGAGAATACTCATGCCAAAAATCAGGATGAGCTTGAGGAAAAGCTAAAGACCGATGGTAAGAAGGTTTGATAGACTTAATAGTAGATTTGGAAACTACAAAAAACTATTACGGGAACCACAGTACCGGAAGAAACCCGAGGATGATCAATCGAGAAGAAGAAGGACACGAAGTCAAGGATCTTCATCCAAGAGGAAAAGACTCCAAGTCCAAAGAAGAAAAAATGATCGGGATGATGATACCAACAGATGTTATAATTGCGGAAGAAAGGTCACTTCCAAAGATGATTGTCCGATTTGAGTGTTAAGGAGAGACGAGAAAGGCAAGCTAAAAGAGACCAAGTTCTCTAGCAAAAAGGCCATGGTTGCGGTTAAAGAACACTCGAGGAGGGATCTAGCTCTTCAGATGAGATATTCTTGACAAAGGAAAGTGATGACATATGTCCTGATGGCCATTGAGGAGGTAAACTCTTTCTTTCTCTGTTGTTGCTCCTACACTAGCACAAGAGTTTTCAAGTTCCGAAAATAGTCATTTTATCTCGATGGATTCTTTTGAGAATCGATGAAGGACTATCTTTGTTTTGCAAGGATCGCTAAATAGAACTCAAGAGCAGTAATAAGGAACTAAAAGTCGAAAAATCTAAAATGGAAAGACTCTAGCAATATTGAAATCACTTCTCAATTAATGGGAGCTATTGATGATGGATGTTCGAAAAGTACAACTCTCGTGAGAAAGAGAAGTTGATAATGTCCCTAATCGAAAAGCTAGAGAAATCCATCAAGAAATTCAAATTTAATTTAATCGAAGTTCAATGACCTCTCCGAGAAGCATAAAACTCTACAGAATCTTGAGGAGGATAGTGCATGGAAAAGTTAACTCTATCAATAATGCATCTAATGTAATAGATGAAATTCAGAGTTACCAGAGATCTGCGGACTATAAAACTGGATTGGGATACATTCCGTGGGGAACCACACAAGGTCATCTAAATGTCGATCAAGTAGCAAGAAGACTATCTTTGTAAAAAATCAACACCTACACTTCAAATCAAGTAATGCCCAAGGTTGTAGACAAGGAAAAAGGACCTATGGTCTCAAAGAAACCGAATGATCAAAGTTAGAAAGCCCAAACCTCGTGAAGGCAAGAAAACCTAAGGACATTGGAAAATTTCGAGCAAGTACTTCCTTGCTAAGAATGCAAACTTGAAAGGTCCTCATCGAACCATCGAGGAATCCTCAGATGAGAAACACTCGCCAGAGACATTCTCAATCAAGAGACCAAGTCCTCAAGATGCCGAAGACCAGATTTCAAAGATGCATAACCCGAACCCCACTTGCCTAAGGGTAAAGGTTATTTAAAGTCAACAAAGATTTAGACCGGTTGCCAGACAAGTCAAAGCAAATGAGGTAAGGCCCGAACCAAAGAAGAATTCAAAGGCACATGTTCATGCTAAAATTAGACACATATACTGAAAAACTTCTAAGGCATTGAGTAGTGGATGTATATGTTGATGTTTATGGAAGACAAATTAGCCACTCTAAAGTGATTAGAGTTGTCGTGCGACGGATTAGAAAAGGTACATCTAACCTTGTAGGACCCTACACAAACTGGGTACCTAAGAATTGATAACCTTTTCAGAGGAGGAAAACAAGGGCACTAAGTTCGATGAAAGATCACATGGCATTGAAAGCAGAGACGAAAAAAAGCTCCTCGATGTATGGTATCTTGACAAAGGATGCTCAAGACATACGACAGATTCAAGAAGATGCTTTCGATTGACTATGTTGAACAAAGAGGCCTAACAGATCACTTTTGGAGATAACTCCAAGGACGGCATCAAGGATATGGAACTTTGAAATCGACTCTATTCATATCCATGGTGTTTCATATGTATCTGGATTGAAGCATAACTTTTAAATCAATTAGCCAATTTCGTGATAAGGGTTTCAATGTTGAGTTCTCCAAGAACTTATGTTTTGTGAAAGATGATACATCACGAAAAGTATTCTCGATTTGCGGTACAAGAAAAGGGAATGTGTATCTTGGCCGATTGAGTTCAACTCCTAAAGATACATGTTTAGTTGCTAAAAGTTCCACAGATACCCGATTGGTTATGGCATAAAAGAATGAATCACCTAAATTTCAAAACCTGAACAAGCTTGCAAGATTAGCTCTTGTAAGAGGGTTCTTTAATGAAGTGTTCAAGAAGGAAAAAATTTGTGATGCGTGCTTTAGAAAGGAAAACAAGTTAAAGCATCATTTAAAAGCAAAGTTGAAGTTTCTTTGAAATAATACTTGATTCATCGTGATATGGATCTTTTTGGTCCTATAACACCGTGAGCACTAATAAGGAAATACACATTGGTAGTAGTTGATGACTACTCAAGATATACTTGGGTCATATTCTTATCAAGAAGAAAGAGACTCGAGATAAATTCTTTAGATTCTCAAAAAAGGCTTTTATTGAGAAAAATGAGTGTGGTCAAAATCGATCGACAAAGGAACTAAGTTTATAAATCATATCATATCTGATTATTGTGAGAGAATGGAATTTCACATGAAACATCACCGCAAGGACCCTCAACAAAACGGTGTTCTTTGAAAGAAAACGGGACTACGAAAAAAAGTAGAGAAGGACAATGATTGTTGAAGCCGACATTCCTAAAAGGTTTTTGAAAAATCAACACCGCATGCTACTCTCGAGAATAGATCCATTTTGACCAAGAGTCAAGGCAAAACACCCTATGAGCTTTGGAATGAAAGGAAGCCCTTGTTTTCTTTTTCGTGTGTTTGGTTGCAAGTGTTTCATACACAATAATGGTAAAGATAAGTTGAAAACATTTGATAGTAAAGCCGATGAAGCAATATTCTTAGGATATTCTCAAGTTTAAAGCTTTCAGAGTTTACAACCCGTAGGACTTTATTGTGGAAGAAAAACTCATGTTGTTTTTGATGAATCTGTTTGTGTTCGGAAAAACAAGAACATGATCAGATGAACCGACCAAGAGGATCACCAGATTAAGCTGAAAACAGAAAGATAAATCATCCATCGAACTCGAAAAGAAGAAGTCACCACTATCTATGATTGGAGTGACTCGGACTCGAATAAAAAGAAGTTCGGGATGGAAATCTAGATGGTGAGACTCGGGAAAACCAACACTCCAAAGTTGACTAATCCGAACAGACAATTCGGACCTTTGTATGTGATGCCAATGAAAATGTGGTCACAAATTGAGGCAAATTTCGAATCTATCAACCAAAGGGGAACAAATGTCTCGACAATGTTCGAATAGAATTTCCCCGAGGAAGATGATTCCCTTTCTCATGTTTTTCATTGTTTCTCGAAGTTTATCGATTGAATGAACCTAACATTTCAAATGTTGAGGATACCATTGAAGGGGAACATCAAGAAGAAATGGTTAGATAGTCATCCTACAAGTCGATTGTGGGTGATCTAACTGAAGGTGTTAAAACAAGAAGGTTCCATGGTGAGAGTGCACTATTCTCGCTTCCTATCGAGAAAGAACCTCTCGAGATTGGTGAAGCTCTACAAGATTCTCATTGGATTCTTGCCATATGCAAGATGAAAGTAATCAATTCTCAAGGAATGAAGTATGGGAGCTAGTAGATAGACCCGTAAAGGCACAATGTCATTGGAACCAAGTGGGTTTTCAAGAACAAAAGAGATGAAAACAACAACATTGTAAGAAAAAGGCAAGGCTAGTTGCACAAGGTTATTCCAAGAAGAAGGCTTGGATTATGATGAAACCTTCAATTAAGAATTAGAAGCCATCGATTGTTTCTTGCATATCTTGCCCACATGAAGTAGTTGATCATCGGATGGATGTGAAAAGTGCATTTTCGAAGCGGTGTGCTTAAAGAAGAGGTTTATGTGGAACAACCTCCTGGTTTCAAGCAGAATGACCAAGTTTACGTGCTCGAGAAAAAGCTTTGTATGGTCTCAAACAAAGCACCGAGCATGGTATGATACTCTTTCTCGTTTCTTCGACCATGGTTTAATCAAAAGGATTTGTTGATAGAACTCGTTCGGGATAGAGGATGGGGAAGATATCTTACTAGTTCAGATATATGTTGATGACATCATTTTTTGGATCTCCAAACCATCACCGTGTGAAAAAGTTTTCAACACCGATGAAGGGCAAGTTTGAGATGTCAATGATGGGGAGATGAATTTCTTTCTAGGTCTTCAAGTGAAACAATCAAAGGAAGGAATATTCATCAACGAGGCAAAGTACACCGAGATCCGATTGCCAAATATGGTGTAGTATGGGAATTGCAATGCGACTTAGATTCCCATGAATACTAACTACAAGATGGATCGATTTCAAGGCAAATCAAATGAGTCATAACGATTATAGAGGAATCATTGGATCATTGCTCTATCTCACGACAAGTAGGGCGGATATAACATTTGTTGTTGGGATATCGCGTTAAGATACCAAGTTAATCCTAAGACTTGTCACATGGAGGCCGCCAAAAAGATTGAAATATCTTTTTATGAATAAGATTATGGTATCGGTGATGATAACCTTGAAAGTTAAGTGGTTACTCGATGCTGATTATGGAGGTTGCAGATAAGTTTTGAAGTCCACTTCGGGAACTTGTCAATTTCTAGGAAGTAAGTTGATATCTTGGTTTTCAAAAGACCTCGAGCAACAAGTACTCTTTTTAATATATGGTTTTATGGGTTCGATGTGCTTTCATTCTTCGCTCAGACAACAATTAAGGGATTATAAAGTTGTAGCCAATGAAGTACCAATATTTTGTGACAATAATAGTGCCATTGCTATTTCACAAAATCTGGTATTGCACACCGAATGCAAGCATGTGGATATCGAGACATCACTTCATCGAGATCATGTCGGAGAAGTTAAGGACATAAGGATGGAGAAAATTCATCTTGATAAGAGAACCGATATCTTGATTAAACCTTTTGGTCAATCAAGATTTCCGTGAACTTTTAAATTGAATTAGGGATGTTAGAACCAGTGTAGAGTAAAATCAAAAATTGAAGGTTTTCGGATGCATGAAGTTTTTTTAATTCTACCGGTAAGCTCAGATAAAATGGAAATATCGAATCGGAGTCTGAGATTTCGTAATTATCAAGGACAAGATTTATTATATTTCGACATTTAGCAAGGTCAAGATTCAAGAAGACCGATAGAGGGAAATTAGTTCAAGAAGTAATGACTCATGCGACTCATTTATCGCTAAGTAAAATTCAAGAATCATTCGCAATAAATACAAAACACGAGAATGTTTGTTTTTGGGCGGATCGTTTTAAATTCGAAGAAGGTCAAAAATCATTTAATGCTCGCTACATTAATGACCAATGAAAGTATTGCTTTTTTTTGGAGATCGTCGGTTCAGATACCCGATTAATCGGAGATTAATCTCAACCGCTTCTTTTCACCTAACCAACATAATACGATCTCGGCTATATAAACCCCAATAAGCCATTCAAGCCAAAATTTTATCAAATCCTTTTCCCAAATCCTCTGCAAAAAAAATCCGCTTTGCAAAAAAAAAATCCAAAACCCCTAAAGCTTCATTTCTTCAATCAATCTCTAAAAACGGCTCCAACCCCTGTTTAGAGATTAGCCGAAACCAACAATTCGTGGTACGAAGTTCGTTGTCTCACTTGAAAGCACAACCAACTCAAAAGAAAAGAGGAGGCTCTGATATGATTCGATCGCTAAACTCATCAACTAGTCGCAAAACCGACCGGACTGTGAGTTTGCAAAAGAGGTAATCAATTCATCTATAACTTGAAGATAGATGAAGAGGAAAAAGTGTATTCTAAGATAAATATCACACTTAGAGCAATCGTTCAAATACATCGATTTTGAGAGGGATTCAGTATATAGTTAAAAAAATGAATGATGTTTTTGAAGGCGGATAGAGAGGAGGATCTACGATGTATATGCCGGGGTAGAGAGTTTAGAGTACTTTAGATAGGATTGCCGAGAATTGTTAAGTTTGAGGCGACATTGCATAAGAGGGAACTTAAAGCCACAATATCGTGTGTTGATGGATATTGTGAGCAAGTGCATCATGAGTCTTCGGGGAGTTTTGAGCGATCAAGACTCAAGCTCGGGATCGATGACGGTGATAGAGGCCTCACCCACCACCGACTTCGGGTTGAATGGTTGAAATTTCGATTCGGGACGGTGAGTGAGCGTTGCATAAAGTTTTGAAGAAGGTTGACGGGCGATCTCAATAAAAGGCAAGATCCACTATGCCAAACAAAATTGCTTATATTTTGGGAGATGCATAGAGGAGGAGGATATCTTCGCCAATTCGACCCCATTCCTTAAGTCCAAAATTTTTTAAACCCATTGCCGCAAAAAAGTCATCGGGAAAAAGAGAAAAGAAGGTTGAATCACCAATTCTTGGTGAAAAAAAGACTCAACAAACCGGGGGGGAAGGTTTTGTTGGAAGCAAAGATGGAAGCGAGGGAGCAAAAAATGATGAAGCGGAAGAACCTTGCCCCTTTTTAGCAGAAGATTGGTGGTTCTCACCGATGAAGATGGTAGTGATTCCGAGGAGATTCAACTCGAGGACCAAATTTTTCGAGTTCACCATTGCAAGTTTTGGCTCCAGTTATCTCCAAGGCACAAGACCAAATCGAGGAATGAGGTCTTCTCGAGGTGCTTGAGACATCTCTAAGTTCGGAACAAAATTTCTCGGGAAATTTTCAAAAAAACTCAGACCTCAGAGATTCCTATCGAAAAAAATTGTTTCCAAATAATCAAAGAGCCAACTCAGAACTAAACTATAAGGTCATACCAGCCCATTAACTCATTCAGATGCAAACCGAGGACTTACACAACCTTCAGAGGGTTATCGAGACTCTTTATTATTCTTGATGAGCTCCTCCGAAATGATCTACTTCTTGATCCCTTAGCAAGCTTCAACCGAATCCGAGAGCCCGAGATAGAAGAATTAGGTGAAGAAGAAGTGGAGGAAAGGGGGAACGGTTCATTCTGATCAAATCGATGATCAAAGGACATACCCCGACCGCAAGATATTTTCTTGGACATGACAACTGGTTCATATAAATTACTTTTTCCCGAGATGCTTGATATTGTTGACTTTTGAGGGGGAGATGGTGGAATGAGGAGATTTATTTCGACCGAATCAAAGGACAAATCGTGATGAAAAACTCCGATTTTGATGAGCCGGTTTAAATCTTATTAAAAAAGAAAATCTGAAGGTTGTTGCCCAAAAATGGAGACAAATCTCAAGATGGAGATGGGGACCAACGGGGAGATGTTGAGATTCAGCCTCAGATGGAAAAGAAGACATTGTGTTCGATCAATTTCGAATTGGTCAACCTCAGATAATTTAGAACTCTTGTACCTTTTGGTACTATCAACAATTATGCCAAAGTTACCGAAAGTCCTATCTTTAATTTCAATTGTTCCGATAAATGATCGAGGCTCGGGCTGAGATCGGAGCTCAGTTGAACAAAGCACAATGAAGGGCCGACCATCACTCAACCTCGGGATGATCGACAAACATTAAGACAATAAGATTCCCGAGATTGATCTCTACCCCTTGATGGAGAAACTTGAGAAGGTTGAGTCGATCAAGATTGCTCGGATGGAAGAAACATTGGTCAATCAAGCTCAAAAGATGGAAAGTCTTAGTACTCTTTAGGGTGTTAATCCAAAACACTATGACCTCTCGGATGACCTCCATGGAAGATAAGTAAATTTTTTCGAGGAGTCAAAGCCGAGCTTGAATATCAAAATGAATTTCGTGGAGTCAATCGCATTTCTAGAGGTGAAGTTGGTAGAGAGGAATTCTTGATGATAAATTATTTTGTTGAGGAAATGAGCTCAATGCTCATGACCAAGATGAAGAGATGTTCAAGGAATACTTGTTCGCCGCTTTGCCCACTTATCTCAAGAATTTTTTGGCAAGAACCATCTAAGAAGGCCGGAAGACTAACAAGATCGAGATAGCGGAGAAGTTATTGTGTGAGCAAAGAGCAATATCACATGGACAAAGACTCTCCAGATTTCTTCCAAATTAAGCAATAAGGGGGAAAAAATCAAGATCTCATGAAAGTTCATGGCACGAGTTTTGGATAAGAAGGCTCAAAGATTTTCAAATGTATAATCTAGCCAAAGCCTTTAAAGAGAAAATTTACTGAGAAGTTGAAGTTCGCTTCGTAGAAAAGTTTTATCTACACTCGAGTTTCGAGCAAACCATGCTTGATGTTGCAAGAGAGAAACCGAGTGCTAGAGCAAAGGTTGGAACAAGCCAGCCGCCTTTAATTGCTTTTGAAGAATAAAGCCTTGGGCATTGTTCAACCAAAGAAAGCGTATATAAGGCTTCTAAGCCAATCTAGAGAAAGCCGATTCTCGATGATAAAGAAACGGAAGAATCTGAAGTCTCAACCTCAAGAAAGTCTTCAACACGAGAGATGCTCAAGACACTCCAAATAGAACAAGCTAAGAAAGTCGCCGCCGGTCTGGAGCGCCTGTGATCGAAAAAGAAGATACGAAGAGCGGGCTTAATGAGTGAATTCGTGAAGTTTGCGCAGCAAGAGGAAAGGAGCATCAAAAGCACTAAAGTGGCCCCACGTTGATAAATGGATGCCTATCAAACTCAACGATATGTGGGAAGAAGTCAAGAGAACCTTCTGGTTCAATTATGATGTTATCAGGGAATGGAGAGGGGAAAGCTCAGATCAGAATGAAGCTTTCATTGAATATCTTCTTATCTTCTATCCAAAGTATCTACAGAGCTGGATTAACTTTGCGGATGAAGGAGAGGTACAGATAGTGGCCCCTGGTCCATATTCCTATCCACCTCCAAGACTTGGTAATGGCTTGGTGAATGAGAAGGCCATTACTCAAGAAATTGCTCAGTATGCTGGTCAGTTGGGTTTAACAGGAAACAATCTAGATATCATTAAGGAGAGAAATGAGCTGAAGAAGAGATTTTTTGGAATGTTCGACCTGGAGGTACCCGCTGATGAAGTTGAGAATGAAGCAAACTGAAGAGCAGAAGACTGAAGAGCTAAAATCTGAAGACCGGAGACTGAAGACTCAGAAGATTCTGTAATCTTTAAATTTTTGTCCTTTTGATTTTGTTGATAAACTCATTGTAATCTGTAATGGGATACCAATCATCAATGAAGATTTATCATTATGCTCAAAAGATAATATCTCATTATCTTATTTACATGTCTTTTATTTTGATATGCCTGAATGAATTTCTCTGAACTGATTGTATGTTGATAAGGGAGAAATTGTCTGAATATGGGGGAAATTGTTTAAGTATTTAGTAATGAACTACTTAAAGAGATTCATTACTGAAGAAACTGTTAAATGATTTAAATTGATTGGGAGACTCTGTGAATTTGTTGGGAGTTTTTCTGATATTAGGAAATTGTTGGGAGACAACCATCTTGTAATAGGATAAACTGAAACCTGAGTATAGATTATATATGTTTGTAACAAGATAGGTTTTGGCATCATCAAAAAGGGAGAAATTGTTGGGAGATGAATTTAATAAAGATATATGATTTTGATTAGATCCCAAAACCCCTGAGTATGACATGTTCATAATGATCTTGATAGTTGAGTCAGGATTCAGTTCTAGAATATTCAGGATGTTATCTGCAGAATGTATAGTCAGCAGATATAGTTCAGATAATTTCAAGACTCAATGTAAAATCGAGATATCAAGACTCAAGAGATATCGAGGAACTCAAGAAAAGACGAAGATTCAAGATATCACCAGACTCGTAAGATAAAGAAAAATTCTCAAGATTGTAAGACTCAAGACTCAAGATCAAGATCAAGATTAAAGATCAAGAATATTGAAGGAACAAAAGAATTATCAAGACTCAGAAGGCATCAATGCTTCAAGATGAACTCAATGTTCCGAGAATCAATATATCTATTCAAGGATGCAATCGAGAAGATCGCGATTCCTTAGATAAAAGATAATTGCCAAGACATTCAAATGCGCATAAAAGGAACTAAGTCTTTGTTGTTAAGGTTATATCAAACTTAGTTTGTAATCAAAAAAGAGCCGTTGAAGATGTCTATCTTTAAGCGGAGACAAAAGTCAAAAAGAGGAAGACGACATCAGACCATACCGATTAATCGACAATGACAGTGTCCAAAAAAGATGTCGATGTATAAAAGTTCGATCGCAAAAAAGTGAAGACCGGCTACATGAAAGGCTATTGCCTAAAACGTGTTAGGGAGTTTCAAACCCTAAATATAGCCGTTTCTCACACACCATAAGAGGGAACTCACGAAGCTATCTCTCCAACGGATAGTTTTCAAAAGTGACCTTGGTGTATGCCTATAAATACTGGTGACCTTCTACATTGTAAGGTCACGGGAAATTTATACGCAACTCAAGAGCTCATACTTAGAATTTCCCAAGTGCTTCTATATTGAAGAGAGCTCATTATACTAAGCCTAGCTTGATAAGATTTATCCAAAGCTTAGTCGAGATATCCTAACCCTTTGCATTGTGCTTTATTGTAAAGGATATCTCATCCTAGTTGGAAACCAACCAAGAAACCCCAAACCCTTGAGAAGGTAGTTGGAGTGTGTTTGTTGGTGAGAAGAGTTGTAAAGAGTTAGTAAACTATGGAGAGTAGTCGAAAAACTCTAGAGGAGAAGTTAGTAAGCTTTGGGGTAGTCCTAAAGCTTGTTTGTGTTTGAGTAAGTAAACTAGGAGGTAGTCAAAAAGCTCAAGGTCGGGTTGAAGTAAGTAAACCACGTGGAGTAATGTAAAACTCAGGCCGAAGTTGAGTAAGTAAACTACGAGGTAGTTTAAAGCTCATAAATTGATAAGTGAATTTCTTCGAGGATCGAGAGAGTGGACGTAGGAGCTTGAGTCCCCGAACCACTATAATTGTTGTGTTCTTTATTGCTTTCCTTATCTCTGTGCTTAAAATATAATTGGCTTGATTTTGAAAGCATACTTTTCATCGATATTCAGTTGGAATCAATCCACGAAGTTGCATGTAAATTGATTCATTACTTAATCACTATTTCATAAAGGAAAGGTTTTAAAAGAAAGCTTAAAAACGAGTATAAACAGGAGGCCAACCATTCCAAGACATTTAAGAGACACTAAAGAACGAGATAGTTACCAAACCGAACTCTCTTTTGAGGATTCAAGAAATTAGTTATCGATCCAAGCAACTCAGGGATCTCGACACTCGGGACTCGGTTGGGATTATCCGAGGTATGGAAATTTTTCAGATCATTTCTCTCAAAGAGACTTTGACTCAAAGCAATTTGTGCTTTCTCGAACCTAATCTTGAGGATTATCGACCCAAGTGACCTAGAAGAAGAAAAAGTTTTAAAAACACTGAACACGTGTATTCCCCCCCCATACACGTGTAAGACTCGTTTGCACCGGGACCAACAGGAGATGATTTTTTACTAGGAGTTAAATTATCAACATTCTTGCCGTCATCCTTACCTTCATTCTTATCTTCATCATTTGAAGTTGAAGTAGATCCTGATTGTTGCTTCTTAAGGGGAATTGTTTTGTCAATTTTTTTTTTCATTCCGTAAGGTAGTAAAGAATTGACATTCTCAGACAATGTATCAAATAAGATTTGACATTGACCAGCAGAATTTTGTTGAGGTTGAGCAGAAAATTTTCCTTTTTCAGTTGTTCTCAAGGAATTTGTTAAAGTGGACAATGTAATCTTAATCTCGTTGATTGCCTATGAAGTTTGGTTGTTTGACCTTGCATAAAATCTTGCAAGGTTTCTTCAAGCCTTTTCGTTTGTGGCTTATTATATGGGGTGAAAGGACTTAGAGGTATTTTGGTTGGGCAATGGTTTGTGCATTACTATTATTTTTCCAACAAAATATTGATGGTTCCTCCAATTTGAATTATATGTTTTAGAAAAGGAAGATGGATATGGTTTTTTAAAGGTGGACATTGAATTTTCTTGTTCATGACACATCTCTTTGGAGACAAAAAATTTTGGGCATTCTTTAGTTAAATGTCTGAAAGAATTTCGTCTCATCTAAAAGTCCAAACTTTTAGAGAGGTGCGAAATTAATTCGACTTATTTAATTTTCCTCAACACTCACTCTCACTCGTGGGCCGAATCATTGCCTCTGTCCTCTGGGGAAGAGGCTCAACGAATGAACAATTTTAAATGGGTGGAGTGCTTTCCACGGGAATCGAACCTAGGATCTGGGCTGAGCCAGAGGCTCTGATACCATGAAAGAATTATGTCTCATCTAAAAGTCCGAACTTTTAGAGAGGTGCAAAATTAATTCGTTAATTTAATTTCCATCAACAATGTTCATCAGCAGAACATATATCACATATATTATTGTTTTGCACAAATTTTACTTCTTTGGGTTTCTTTAATTGCATGCTTTCAACTTGTCTAGCTAAACTAGCAACCTTAGAACTTAGATCATCTTCTTGACTAAGATGGTATTTTCCTTTATTAACATTTTCAAGATTAGATCTAATTGAACCTTCAGAAGTATTTTCATTATACCAAGATTGAGTTTTTTCAACCAAATGATCTAAATACTCAAGTGCTTCTTCAAGATTTTTATCTAAAATTTTACCATTACACATTATTCTACAAATTGTTTTGTTTCAAAATTTAAGCCTTCATTAGAAAAAAATAATAATAATAATAAAAAAAACTTTCCCAACATTGAAAATATTGATCATTAGGCTTTTGAGAAAAGTTTTTGATTTGCTTCTTTAAAGAATTTGTTTTATGAATTGGAAAGAACTTTTTCAAGAATTCAGTTTGAATTTGTTGTCAAGATGTAATTGAACCAGGTTTTAGAGAATTAAGTCATGTTTTCGCTATATCTTTAAGAGAGAAAGGGAATAACTTTAGCTTAATCGATTCTTGAGTACACAATGGTTTACCAAATATCGCACAAATTTCTTCAATTTTTTAAAATGCAAATAAGGATTTTCATATTCAAAACCGTGAAAATTGGGAAGTAATTGAATCATACCTAGTTTGAATCTGAAATTATTTGCATTTTAAGGGTATATAATACATGATGGAATATAATTACGTTGAGATTCTAAGAAATCGCGCATGGAGCGAGCTTGTAAATTTCCATCGTTTTGTCTTTCAATTTCTCCATCAACACTTTCATTTCCATCCATGATTGAAGTAATACTACTTAAATTAACTATATGACTTCTTATTAAATGACCACTTATTATATCACGAGTCCAATTATGCATACAACTAACAAAAATAATAAAGTAAAGAGATAAAGAGAAAAAAAATTACCAACTTATGAGGCAAAGCCTCACAAAGGAGGAATTGTTCTCTGCAAAACCTCCCCGGCAACGGCGCCAAAAACTTGATAACTTCTTAAGGTTACACATCCAAGTATGGTTTGTCTCAAGTAGTAAAATTTCATAGGAATCCGAGTGTGAACCACAAGGAGGTTTGGAAGAAAAGATATCAACTAGTAGGTAATATTTTAAGGATCTATATAACATTCGAAATTCTAGAGCTTTGGGATTTCACTTTAAGTAAACACTAGAGTTATTCTTGGCTATCTTTGGTAACTCAATTGAAATCTAACAATTAAGTGATTTCAATCAGAAGATAGAACGTTAAACACTTAGAGAATTTTAAAAACTTTCTTTTAGTTGACTTAAAGAATTTATGAATTCAATTGTTGTTATGAGAGACTAAGCATTCCTTGTACCAATATGTCTACAACAAATCAAAACCTCAACAAAACAAAACCTTTTACATAATTCATTAAACAACAAAAAAGATTTTACCTTTGAAAATCTTTATTGACAAGCCAAAAACAATATTAGTATATCTTACTAAAGTTTCATCCCTAGCTCTAGCAAAATACTTAGCTACTCATACTAATACAAAAAACAACTCTTATTTTTTAGAGAAATACTAGACTAATGATAGAAGTATAACAAGAAATTGGATGCACTTCAAGAGTTGCCAATGAGCCCTTTATATTGGCTACAAGTTTGTACATTGTATGAACTTTTATAATCAATTTTGATGACCTACAAAGATTGATCATTTAAGCCTTCCATCCATCTACGACTTTACTTGCTCCCTGAAGATGTCTTATAGGGCTTTGAATTATCTTTCCAAGGAAACCAAGATCTCAAAAATTGGCTTTGTACATTGAGATTTATGACCAAAATAGTAAGGTAGCTCAATCTGTTTTTAATGGTTTTTGACAAATTTTGTTTGACAAGTTGAACACCCAATATCTGTACTTATGTGCATTCAATGGCATTGATCTTTTTACACTGTGTTTACACGCCTCTTGGCTATTCATTTCAGTTAGTCTTAGGTGTCCAACAATATCAATATCATATAATTTGAATAAAAATAACTCAAGTTATGACCTCAATAACAAGCATTACACATATTAACCATGTTTATATCTTTAATTATTATAGAAAATTAGATATTTAAAACTAAATTAGAAAGTATGAAATTATATTTGAATATGTTACAAATAATCAATGATGAAGAACGTGGTCTAGGCGGCCGCCTAGGCGCTAGGTGGCTGTCGGCCGCCCCAATTTTCCCCAAATCGCCTATGAAAGGTGTTTCCAGCGCTCAACGCCGCCTATGCAGCCTAGGCGCCGCCTATGCGGCCAACTCGATCTAGGCGGTTGCAAAAAATCAGGCAAATAAAAGAGGAAATTGGCCCCAAGCGTGAAAGTTCGCGAAGAGAAAGAGAAAAAAAGAGAGAGAGAAAAAATTCAAACCTAGATCCTAAATCCACGGCGGCCATAGCAACCGTCGTCGTGCCCTTCGCGGCTGCCGCCCACGGCCAACCTACATCGTCGTCGATCTCCTCTGGCTGCGCGACGTTCCTTCTCGCTCGCCGCCTCCTTCCAGCCGCCTGCCAAGGTATTTGGAGTTGTATTGAATCATTGATTTGATTTTGGTTTTGAAGGAATGATTTTGGGCTGCCATCGTTCACAGTTCAATTTCAGAATCAGTTTTGTGAAATTATTGAGAGTGTCTTGGGGATGGGATGATTGAAGTGATTTGGGGATGAGATGATTATGCGTAATTTTGGGAAATTTTTTGGAGATTTATTTATAAAAAAAATAAAAAATTAATAAATTTAGGCGGCCTAGGCGATAGGTGGCCGGAAAAAGTCAACTATCGACTTCCGCCTTCTGCACCCTTGCAAATAATATGTAATAATAAGTAAAATAATACATGAAACAGATATGATATATGTATATTTAAACACTAATAACACAGTATACATGGGTGCACATGAAATCCACCCTTATATAAAATACTTAGAATCTATGCTAAGATTGTGAGTGGTGATTCTTCATAATTTAGTTTGAAACTGACATCCGTATTCGATGGGCTCGATTTACTCCCCACTCTCCATCCTAAAAAAATGTATACTTTAGTCATTTCACTAAAGTATTATTGCGGTTTTTCTGATTTCTTTTAAACGCGTGGACTTTTGATTAAATAATGCCAATTATTTAATCAGATTTGGTTGTGAGCCGACGGAGCACAAACCAAATTGTTTATTTATTTTTCTTTATTAAAGTTGAGGTTGAGTCCTTATTTGAACTTATCATGCAAATTATGATCATGTTAATTTTTATTTTAATAAAATGTGTGTTCTTATTTGGGTCTCAAGTTTAAAATTTATAAGACACGATTAAATTTTAAAATGAGCTAATTTATAGAGAATATTGTTATTCTGGCTTGAAGTGTGGTCCCTATTAATGAACGATGGGTTCTGATCTCTCAAAATAATTGATCCTTTGGTCGAATATATCGAAAAACAACTAAAGACAAAAATCAAAGTTTGTGCTTGTTTTGTTGTTTGCTTAATCTATCGCAGGAAATTATGATAGTGTTCGGAATTAGTTTAATAATGTCAATATTAAGGCAATGTTGAGTGAAAACATAATATCTCATATTTTCTCACATAAATTTTTTTATTAATTTATTACATACAATTGAGCATTCTAGTCGAGTCTTATCCTCCAAAAAGATGATCAAAATGCTGAGTATTTAATTAAAAGTACTGTTTATGTACAAGGTCCCTCTATCTCCATGCAACAACCTGTTATCTTGAGGAAAAAAATGACTAAAAGGTACTACTATGAACGGCTTTTTTTTTAAAGTGAAGTCTTATATTATCTTTGACTTAGTATACGATCTTAGTATCGATTAATATGGGAATTAATTTCACCCCGGAAGGTCCATTTAAGATTAATATGGGAATTAATTTCACCCCACTAGGGAAGGTCCATTTAAAATTGGAGTTGCTAGTGGAGGTCCGATTAAAACGAGAGCTAAGTTTTGTATAGACTAATTCATTAATAAATAAAATTAGATTAAAACTCAAAATTCAATAAACAATATGTTCTGATTTATTCAATTACTCGCCTAGAATTCCAAAAGAACTTGGTGTGTGATCAATTTTAAAATTATATTTTATTGAAGTTCAATACAAGTATTTAAAAAAAAATAACCTTTTTTTTTTAAATTTTGAAGAGAGTTTTTTGAATGGATATCAATTAAGGAGAAATAATAGCGTGTACTACTAACATAGTGATCCTAATATTTTTACTATGATTGGTACGGTGTGAAACTTGTTCACCGTAAAATTAATTTTTTTTAACAGGTATACTTTTTAGTAATATAAGTCACACCCTTTAGTAATATAAATCACACATTTAGTTATCACTATGATATCCTCTGCTATAATATAAGTCATTCCTTTCACTTTTATGAATAATATCATTTATAGTAAAAAGTCACATCCTTTATAATAAAAAATCACACTCTTTAATAATATAAGTCACACTTTTTAACTAGTTTCAGCTGTGAAACTTGTTCACCCTGTACTTTGCCTTTTTGTTAAATTGGATCAATTTTAATTATTAATTAATTAAAAATAATTTTGAATATTATAGATGTAGTGGACGGTTGACAAATGTGAATTATTGATGAGACATGGATAATATGGGTACCGAAGCCGCACAAGCTAATTAATTTTATTTAAGTTCTAGTTAGTGATCTTTGTATATATAGTAAAAAGGACAAATAAGTTAAAATAAAACTTATAGTCTAAAAGAAACTTTTTTATAAAATGGAGTAAGCATCATTCTTTATTATTTTGTGTTATTAGTTTATATATAGTTATGTTACCATACAAAAATAATTTAATATTTTCTCATGAATACGAAGTGAAGTAAGTAAATACAGAATGAAGAAGATTTATGGTCCAACCTCTTTCAATGATAAATAAAAGACTCAAAAGATAATGAGCAATGATTCCAACGGATATTATTTTCCAACTTCATCATTTTTCCAATTTATTTTTTTTCTAATTTTCCATTTACGACATTTTTATTCGACAATGATATTTCGCATTCAACAAGACACTAATTACCTCTTTATTGATTTGATAATAATAATACAAATCACATTCAACATATACTAAATTTCTCCTTTTGATTTAGAATTTTGTTACGTATCGATTTTTTATTTTTTAAAATTTTTAATATTCTGTTTCCAAAAGAAAAAATTAATATTCATTTTAATTAAATGGATTGGAATAAATATATTCTACATATTAATATATTATCTAAAAATCTCATACATAATTTTAATGATTATATAATTAAGTTTAATATTTATTATGTCTTCCATATATATTTGAAGATAATCACGTCTAGAATAATCAAGAAATATTCTAGAATATGTAGATAATTATCTAGAATTCTAGAGATTTTCTAATCGTTAGATCAAAAATATATCCACCGTCCATTGAGGGGATGAGTTTCCTATAGATGTAGGGAGTAGTGTTGGTAAGAAAAAAAGAATTGTAAATAAATATTCATTCTTTCAATTTTTCATTCTTTGTTCTTTTTTTTGGAAGGACACGGCCATCCACACACGTTAATTAGTTTAGTTCACTCACTTTATTGTTAATTAAAGAAAGACTAACACTTCTGTGAAAAGGTCTATACATGATAATTAAAAAAAGAGTAACACTCCTGTGAATCAGGTCTATATATGAACTCTATCATTGTTATGTGTAAAAACTATCACAGTTATACACAAAAACTTTCATTGTTTTAAAAAATAAAGCATTTTCTGAAGAGTGATTATTTTTGTGTTTAACAGTAGTAATTTTTATGAATAACAGTGAAAGCTTTTGTATATAACAGTAATACTAAAAAAATAGAATTCACTGTGAACTCGGGTTCACACACATTTTTGTCTTAAAGAAAAATAACAACTAGGTACAAAGTCCTTATGAGACTAACAATTTAATACTTTTATTTTTTACCATTACAACCAACTACAAATTCAGCCCAATAAAGACTAAAATGTCCTTCATTCTCCCTCTTTTAGTTGCTGATTTGATGGGCCTGCACTACCATCAAATCATGAACAGTGTCGTGGAAAGTGCAGAAATTTTAACAAAAATGCATTTTTTTTTTAATTGTGACTTGTTTATTCTAATTTTGACTAATTTTAATCTATAACTATATAACAATAGCAGTAGTTGTCAATTTTCAGCAATACACACAGTTTAGCGTGAACTATACACGCTTTCTTGTGATTTTGTGGTCCACACGCAATGAACAACAACTTTCCTATCACACGCTTTTAGATGATATATTTCAATAATTTTTTATTTCGTAAATCAATATCAGTAAAATAATGACAATCACAGACTTATTATTTAATAATTTTAGTACTTCAAAAAGTTGGAAGTCGTGTCATACAAAGCGTTACAAATTCACTCACATTTTTAAATTTTAAATCTTATCCCGCCACTCTTCGCATTTAAATTTTAAATCTGATTAAAAAAACCATAATTCAAGACTGTTCAGCTAGCTCCTTTAAATTCTATAAATACTGGTATTTATTCCCCCACCATCACAATGTGCTAAAGTGTTAAAAGGTTGGTTTTTCTAATTCCAGCTTCTTTGTTTTTGAATTTATTATTATACTTTCTACTTTACATTATAATTTTTTAACCCATTTAACAAAACTGCAGAAAATATTAGATTTTTCATGAGTCTGGTCTCAATATAATTTGTTAATTCCTTTACAAAACTGCAGGAGGAGTTAGTTTCTTCACGTTTCTGACAAGGTCGGCTCCTCACAAACATAATGGGCATTGAAGATGAAACAAGTCCTAGCTTATGAAGAACCTGCTTTAAAAAAATAAGAAAATTTGCACAAATCGTTGTCTATACATACAGAGATATAAGGAAAGGGTTATTACATTTTTAAATAAAACAAAAACGTAAAGCTAGATATGCAGTTTGAATATTGTTAAACCCACTGTTTTCAAACCTAATCACTAGAGCTTATTTATCTTAAACAAGAAAAAATGAAAATTAGCTAGATTTGATATTATAAGATACCATAGCGCAGTACAAGGAAAAAACAAACTTTCATAGTCATGAAGCTAAAAAGAAAAAAACGTTTGACAATAAAATTTTTATGGGAAATTTACAAATCTTCACTAGCCCAACAAGAAAAGAAAAAACTAATCTGCACTATAAAACAACCACAACGGTTCATGCATGTAAATGTCAATTCTCCGAATTTGACTAAATAGAGACAAATCATACTTAATGTGTTTTCAAAATAGAAATATTTTTAAAAAAAAATAAATATATGTGTTTTGCAGGTTAGTATTGTTGCGTTGGAATATATGTTTTGCAATTTAACATTGCTGCATTGGAATATGTATTTGAACAAAAGGATGGAATATGTATTTGAACAAAAGGAAGAAAGGTGGAAGGTTGTCAAATCTTCACTAGCCCAACAAGATTGTCAAGATTAATTTCCAATATTGATTTATAAATATATACTCCATCCGTCTAAATTTTCGTGGGATTGTGACTGTTCATAAGCATTAGTGTAATAGTGATAAAGTGTGAAAAAGTGGTGGAGTAAAAATAATTATTTATTAGTATTTTATTTGATAAAATGATAATGTGATGAGTAATTGGGGATAGAAAGTGTTGTTTATTAATATTTTATGTGATAAAGTAATAAAGTGTGTAAGTAATTTTACCATAAAGATTGAGATAAAAAAAAAGATTGAGTCTTACAAAAAAAAAGACGGATTTTTAAGACTAAATATATATATATATATATATATATATATATATATATATATATATATATATATTGTTAGGTAAAAAAGGATATTCATTATACTAAATTGAAAAATAAGGGGTGTTCCAACCGTACAAGTCAGTGATATGTAAACATATAAAAGTTACTAGTATCAGTGATATGTACTACTATGCGTGTTTCGTAATTGATTTTATTAATAATAGTGCACTGATCAACTGTTATTAAAAAGAGTATTATTATAAATAAAGTAAAAGAATAAGAATTCGAAACTCATCTTTGTGATTTCATATCTATAGATTGAATCCGATTATTTTCCTGAAGATATGAGATGATGATCCAAACATTTACAACTTCAACAGGATAGTGCTTCCAACCTTCAAGACTAAAGTACTCGCATGAAAAAAAAAAAAAAAACCAAGAAATTGCCAAAGCAAAAAAAAAAAATGCAACTTGGAACCAAATGTAATGTTAATTGTTAAGAGGGGGAGGAATAGAGGCAAAAAAGTGTGTAGCATTGCACTACAATATTTCTTTTTAGAACTGCCTGTTGGCTGTTGCAACGTGTCATGTATTCTTACTTATGGCCAGTGGTTCAAATAATACAATTTATAATTCCTTCATTATGCTTATGCTTTCATGGGCTAACTTTGGGCATGTAATTCAACACTCATCAATTGGGCCCAAGGCTTAGCCCATAAGACTGTGCTTTAATGAGTGTCCAAATAATTGTCCATGTAGTTCAAATATTTAACAAGAAATCAGTAAACTCATATTTGATCATGAAAAGGTAATCAAAGTTAACAATTTAAATACAACTGCTTCTACTTTAAACACCTCATCCAGATGAATGTATCACTCCACATCAGTACTTACCATTTAACAGAAACTACTTCCTAGCTAATCAAAAGTTAACAATTTGTCATGCACGCCTAAATAGCAGCTTCATCTACTCAATGATGATCAGGACAACCAAAACAATTCAAAGTAAAGGCATGAAACTGGCCATGATGATTACATCTAAGTGTGAGATCATGACCTTCCAAATTAAAAAAAAATTCCAAGGCCTAATTTCTGAAATTTACATCAAACTGAATACCTCTAACAGCTAAAGGGCCAACTGATTTAACACAATTTCTTAGACGAAACAACATCTATATGCTATGATATCCTCAAAATATAACACAATATTTAAAAAAAAAATTGATTTATATTCAACTTCTTTGAAAGAAGTGATGTGATTTATTTGTGTTATATAAATCTCCACCACTGTAGAAAATATAATTCAGAATTCAAGATTTAGACACAACTGCTCTCCAAACTCACGCAAACTGATACTTCTTTACAAATCAAACATAAGAAAAATATAAAAACTATTAAACACAGGCAGAAGGGATAAGAGGACACTAAAATGCGAACACAACATTCAACACATAAAATTGGTGAGATTACGGTGAGCAATGATTCTAGCACCCAAAAGTGATGGAAAGTTGGAAATTTTTGGGCATAAGATCCAACGCAAGAAAAAACATAACAATTGAAAAAAAAAATTGCATTAAAATAAATGATTATAGAATTCAACCAAGTGTGAAATTGTTTCAAGAAATAAAGAGTTGAATATTATAGACAACACTTGTCTTGAATCCAATTCGTCATAATCTCAGTTATAGAGTTCTTAATCTAATTATTTTATCAGAAAAGTATTGACTACAAATAAACATCTCCAACCAGTAATTGAAATAGCCATTGTACCTTTTGCATAATTTGGAGGCAAGTATAGGGTTTTTAGATTGTAATTTACATCCCCATGGCGCCTTTGATTGACCTATAACCTGCGGCCCATGCAATAAAAGAAACCAACTCAAAGTTATACCCATAAGGATATCCTTGAATGCACATCATTAGTTCATGAAACACTCAAATAAACACAAGTTCTTAAATCCTAATTAGCGAGGACATAATCTCACGTATCAACTATGAATAAGTATGAAAAATAGAACTAAGAAACTGATCAATTATTCATTCACTATATTGTTCAAAAATGTGCACAAATCTTTCAACCCACCAACTTACTTCTTACCTGTCAAATTGTCAAACTAAAAATTTGGTTAAACTAAAATCTTTATGCTTGGGGTATGGGTGTAAATAATGTAATACCATAGTACCTTGATGGCTTGACGATAATATTTCAATCCTAAACCATCTCCACGACCGAAGTCGCCATCATCTAGAGTACCCTCAGACCACTTTCAATTCTAAACCATCTCCACCGCCGAAGCCGCTTCCACCGCCGAAGTCGCAGTCATCTAGATCTCAAACCATAAACAGTCGTCCTGTGGTGGTTTTGTGTTTTCTGATCTCCATAGCCGAAGCCGCCTCCACAGCCGCCAGCTAGAGCACCTTATGAGCAACCTAACTTCACCACCTGAAGAAAAAAAAAATCAGTTAGTCTTGTCAAGTTGGCAATTTATAGTTAGTATTCCCAAACCCTTGGATTCGACTGCCAAGACTACTTTCTGTTGGTGCAGCTTTGCTCTCATCTGATGAAAATAAAGCAGAGAGTTTCCTGTGTTGTTTCTCGCACAACCTTGTTAAGTGCATCACCCTTCAAAGGATCTAGCTGGCCCTTGTAGTGGATTAATTGGCGTAAAGTAGCCGAATTCCTTTGCATCTCCCTTCTGAACTCAACGCCTGACTTTCCCACTGCATATCTGATGACTCTTAATGCCTGATGCATAAAAGACACCAAGATTATGTGTATGTTCTAAGATGCAGATTAAATTTCACAAGTATGCAAGAGGTGTTCTGATTAACATAGATACCACAAAGATAAATGCATTACCCATTTCATAGGCAATATGCTATCGGAGGGTTTACTATGAAAAACTATAGTAGAAAAATGAAGAGTTAACATCAAGTAAAGGACTGATAATAAAATGGAAAACATTAAATTCGGTATTTCATTTCTCAATTTCTTATTAGTATCAAGTAATGTAGAAAAATCATTTTGCAAACTTATTCAATAAAGCTGTTCACAATGGACCAACATTATTTATGAATTAAGTTCACTGAGTTGAGCAGTCCCATAGTTGAATCAATTTTTTTTACAACCAGAACACTATTTCGTCAATTTGAATCATATTCACAACATTAACACTTCTAGTACCAAGTAATGTAGAAAAATCATTTTGCAAACTTATTCAATAAAGCTGTTCACAATGGACCAACATTATTTATGAATTAAGTTCACTGAGTTGAGCAGTCCCATAGTTAAATCAAATATTTTTACAACCAGAACACTATTTCGTCAATTTGAATCATATTCACAACATTAACACTTCTCAAGCTGATTAACGCATAATCAAGAGCTAAATCTTGGTTTGGAACCAACAAGTTTTCAAGTAAAATAAAGCAGGCAAAATTCCATCAGATTAAATTAGAGTTTTTACAAAAGCATCACACACGGCCAAGAACATTTGTGAAACAATCTGGTGATCACTGTTCAGTCCTCAAGATAAAGTTGCATGTTTTTTTCCTGATTCGTTGTATATAATAGGGCAAAATCAAAATCAATCAAAGCAAAGATGGAGTTTGTAAGGATGGCAATTTTTTGGAACACTATCAGAAGTACATCTTTGTCATTTGCCGTTCACCTATTCTTGGAACTCAAAATTAAAATCATCAGGAGAACTGAACTATAACAATGTGGAAAAAAAAGGCAAAAAAATATTGACATGATCAATACCATATACTAAAACAATAAACTAAGATGAATCAGATTTTGAAACCGAGACTTAAATCGTAGAAAATACCCATTAGAAATTAAGAATCCGTCGCGACACAAGCCCCCGTGGCTGAATTTTTTGAGATATTGCAACCCCAATCACACGCAACTACAACCTCAATCGAACCAACGACGTTACAGCCGCAATGACCTCTGGCCTTTTCCCACGATCTGCAGCCGTCTTCGTGCCCGCGCCAATGGGAGAAACCTACGTGTACCTCCCGTGGTCGCTCTCCGCCCCCTCGAGCCGTTGTCATCCGTACCGCAGCCGCTGCCCCTTTTCCTCCCTCAAGCAATCGCCGTCTCACCGATGTGTAGCCGTCGACTCGCCCTCCCCTCCCTCGTACAATCTCGCCGTCTCGTCTCCCCATTTTTTCAATTGAGTTTTGCTTTAATGTTTCTATTAGTGAACCGTCTGTGTTTAGAGAGCGTGTGTTAATTAAAATATTTCTGATTGTTAAGCCACTTTTTAGATAGTAATAGATTAAAAGTATTAGGCGCATTTGATAGGTCTTATTATGGGTGGAATAGTTGTTCATATTAATTTAGTGGCTCGTTTGGTAGATTATAATAAGGGCGTATAAAATTAAGATGGATCCGACTTTAATCCTGCCGATCCGGACCGTATTAATGTCATTTTCCTGTAGCCACGCTGACAATTTAATGTCTTCCCTCCCAAGGTAATCGACGAAGCCGGCTTCTACAGTATTATCGTCTGTCCCATTTTGCCCCTCCCCACAATCCCCAATAACATATATCTCGTTCATTCTCTCTCTCCCATGCCTCTCCATCGCGATGAAATCTGCAGAGCTCGATGAAATTGCGATGAAATCTGCAGAGCTCGATGAAATTGCGATGAAATCTGCAGAGCTCGATGAAATCGCGATGAAGAAGAAGGCGGACGCCACTGCAGAGTCGGAATTAGGGTTTTATGAAGTGGGCGACGGCGGGGGCCAGGCTTTCTTGCTGGTTCACATCATTTGGCCGATGAAGCAAATCACAAATATTTCTCTACATTTTCGGTTCTATTCGTTTCAGGTATGCCGTCGCTCGATTTCCTTGTTTAAGTTTTGGGTTTACAATTGCTTTACCGTTTGTAAAGCAATTTTGGTAGAAATAGATCGAAAATGTGAAATCATTTGTTAGGATTAGTGTTTTTTCCTCTTTCTTTAGTTGCTATGAAGATGGGTTGACATTTGCTTGTGCAATTTGAACACTAGAACATGAATCTTGTGGTTAAATCTTTTAGCTCTTTTTGGGGGCTTGCTTTAATGAATCTGTCTGTATAGGGTATTAATTATATTTTTTCTTTAATTTAGGGTGGAATTATAGTTATTGAAACTCCAAATCCCCAATTTTTTCCTGGTGTTCTTTATTTATTTTAATTATAGAGCATTAATTATTGTCATAATTCTGATTCATAATTGTAGTTTATCCGATCCATGCTGTTAGTTGAGCAATAGATCAGAGCTTTGAGTTTGTGGGTTGATTTCCAGTTCAAGCTTTAGGTGTTAAGCTAGTCTCAACTCGTGTACTCCGGCTAAATATGTTGTGATCTTTGTGTTTGGGGTATTTCTTGATGAGAGTGATTGTGTTTTAGTTTGATTCTCTGATTGTTATTGTGTGGGAGTTTATTGACTGATTTGAGGGGATCAAGAAAATGAGTTGCAGGGGCAAGCTTGTGGTTAATGAATGGTTACCTGCAAGTGTTTGAATTCTATATTCTTAGCTCTGCAATGGTTAAATACTCGATGATTCCTGTTTGTGTAATACTGTGGACTTGGATTGTTTTGATTATCTGTTTTTTAGCACTGGTAGTGTTGTTTGATGTGGTTACTCTGGAAGTTAGTTGCCTTTAGTTATGAGCGAGATCTACCTTGCTTTGGTTTCATCTGATAGTGTCCATATTAAGTTGTTTGCTGTTGTGGATTGCATTTGCCGAAGTTGTGAATGAGATATTAGATTAATGGCAAATCTGATTTCAATGTATACATTGTTTCAATTTTTCAACTCCTAATTGGAGATTTATTTCCTCTGTAGGATATCTCTATTAAATGAATGCTTAGTTCTTTTCAGGTGGTTTTGCATCAACTTTGTTTTGATTGAATTTGGTATTTTCCTCTTTCACAGTCTCTATCAAAGCAGAAAACTGAAAAGTGGGTGGATAATGCATGAATTTTGCCTTGTGGACTCTCTCAACTCACCATGCTTAATTAAGGTGGGAATTAGGCTCCACTTGGTAGTGGGTATGAATTGTATCTTGTTTGAGATTAAACTCTCTCAAATCATCATACGAGCATCAAATCGGTAGATTCATACTTTAGCACATTGTGTACTCCCCCTACTAACTGCTAACACTTGGTAGATTCATACTTTAGCACATTCTGTACTCCCTGAGAATATACTCTGGATTTATTTATTTTAAAATCTAAGTCTCCCAAGACATTCATAATATAAACTTTCCACTTCTAGTCTAAAATAAGATTAGCAATATGCAGTTGTTCACTAGAGTGAATTTGCAAACTGTTGCAGACTTTCTCATGTGTTTAGATGCATTAACATTTAGTTTCTAAATTAAAAAATAATTTCCTTCAAGAATGTGATATCAATGGCTGAGAGAAAATCGTAGTGAACTTCCAATGTCTCCTTAATATGAATATAACTGATGATTCTGAAGGCTGGGAATGAGGTGTAATGCTTGTTGGCAAGAATTGGAAGGACGAGCTATTGTCAACCACCTGCAATAACCTTTTGTGTATCCAATAATCAATGTGCATAATAAGATTGTTTTTTCTATATAGAGGTCCTGTTGGATTCTTGATCTTGAACAAATTTGCATGATTTCCTTAATAACCTCAAAAGGCAGTGAAGATGCCAATAAGATTCTCCGCAATGATGGTTCTTGCCCCGTCTACGATCAAGTGCTCTCTAAAAGGTATGTAAATATTCATCATAATGTTTAATCATTATAGATTTTTAGGGAACATATCGATTTGTTTTCATTATGCTGAAGTCATTCCTACGGTCCAGTTTGCACAGTGTCAATCTGTGAATATCTAGTTTCAGTGGAATATATATTGTTTGACTTGATTAGTTGATTTTAACATGACATCTTTTTGCATGTCAGTCTTATTATGAAGCCTGTTGACATCAATCCAAGCGATGAATGGGTAAATGTAAGAAGTTTCTCTTAGAACAAGTCCTTGTCCTCTCCAAATTTTTCTTGAACTCCATCATCAACCTTTATATGCTATAATATCACTTAAAATGTACCCTATGAATTCTACATAATATTTTGCTTTCTTCTGCAGATGGCTATGGCTGGAATTTCACCTCGGCATAGTATCCTCAAACATTGAAGTTGAAGTGAATTGTTTTTATGGTCACAAAATGTGAACATTTGGTAAAACAACTACCTTAATTTTCCAAAATGCATGCATCAAATTTGTTTTTCTGAATATTCCCAGTGATAAAGAGTGCATATAGAAGTGCGGCATTTTATATGGGGCAAAAGGACCTGGAGATGCAACTTAAGTTTAATAAAATAGCAGCTCAGTGTCGGTCCAAATGTGAAGCAATGCAAGAGAAATTTCAGGAGAAATTGGAGCAGGCTCACACTTCTTGGTGAGTGCTGCTTTGGACATTTTTCAGGTACTGATAATGGATCTGGACACAGAGGGCCGCTACTTGTTCTTGAATGTTGTTGCCAACCAATTACTCTATCCCAAAAACCACACTTATTAGTTCACTTTCATTATTCTTAGTAGTTGTATGTTTGGAGGATGTTCAATAAGGATTATGTCAGATCATTTAGATTTGATCATTTGATTGAATAGTATTTTTGTTTCTAGAAATGCAGACTAGCTTTTTTGTAGGGATATTAGTTGATAGTCATGTTCTTAAGAATATCAACTTGTGATATTTAAATGGAAACCGTTCTTTTGATGGAAAATTTGTTCATCTGAATTGACTCCCTAACGTGTTCTTTTAAATCAACTCCCTAGCTTGTTCATATGAATCAACTTTATAATGTTAATATGTTAACTTGTTTCTAATCTAATGAAAGATGAGTTTTTGAGTTATAATATTGTAGCATAATCATTAAATTAATTTGCTTTTTATTTACAAAATTGTTTCCTTTTAATAAAATTTAAATGCCATAAACATAATTTTTGGTAGGATGAATCTTGATTATTACATGGACATGATCATTATTAATATCATATGTTATCCCACAATTAAGAAAAGGGAAAATTGATCTTTTCGTCCTGTAAGTTCAATTTATTTTGATCTTGGTCCTAGTAACTTTGTGTTTTTTTATCTTAGTCCTATAATTTTGTAAAATTCAACTTTTTTGCGGGCTTTAAATTATCATGATATTTTGGTCCAAGTGTAATTGATTTTAATAAAAAAAAAATCACATCAAAATTACCTGAAAGACTACCTTTGATAGTAAGTCATAGAACCAAAAAGTTGAATTTTACAAAGTTATAGGACTAAGATAAAAAACACAAAGTTACTAGGATCAAGATCTAAATAATCCCTTAAAAATACGAGGCTTTTATGTTTTGGTACAAAGAGTAAAATCGAATATTTCATCAATTTTATACATGTTTATTACTCTCTATATGTATAAAATATATTTAATTTAAAATATATGTAATTTAAATATATTTTTAAAAACAACAAAATTAGACTTGTAATTATTTTTGGGTAGAAGGGGTAAATAGGACATTTCAACTAAATCCTCAATTTTATATATATTTATTACCACCTACCAAGTGTCATACTAATTTCAAATTTATATTTTCCTACCAATTAGAATATTAATTTTATGTTAACACTCATATTATATCGTACCAAACGACATAATACTACCAACTCGTATTATATTATACGAATCTTCTTTATCTCATACTAATTTCATACTCCCTACCAAGTGGGGCTATAGAGGATAATATCGTCAAAAAATGTTTCTCAGTATTAAGCCAATTTTGAGTCCTAAACTTTCCAGTCCAATGGAGAGTGTTATAGTACTCATAGGTCCAAAAAAATTTACTTATAACTCATAGATCCAAATTGAATGATTGAAAAGACTAATTTACTCTTTTTTAGTCAACAGTTGTAACTCTCAAATTTCACAATTCCCATGCAATTATTATATGCCCCACCTGTTACACTCCATCTCCCAGACTCCCCATCTGCTACTTCTACCATAATTTTGTTTGTATTTTATTTAATTTCAATTTCAAATTACAGTTTGTTCCTTTAATTAAAATTATGATAAACCAAAAATTAAAAAATATGCATTTTTCATTCACAATTTAAAATTTTCATATCTAAATAATTTTTTTTTACAATAATTACATATTTAAAATTTAAAAAAATTACATTAATTTCGACATTCTTCTACAAAAAAAAAAATCCATAAACTTCATCTTCTATCTTTCACGTGCATATCTTCATGAATTCATGAACATATGAAAAAAAAATGCATAAATTCATGAATTCATGAACATATGAATAACCAGAAACCCAGATCTTCAAATCTGCATCTTAAAAAAGCCAACAAACAAGCCAGAAACCCAGAAAAAAAAAAAATGCACCAAAAATTAGCAAAAAAAAAAAAAAAGGAAACACACCTTAACGGCCGCCACCCAATTCTTTGGCCTAAGCTTTCTCCATCATTCTGTTTTCCTCATCATTCCTAAAAAATAAAAAAACAATAGAAAATTATTTCCCAATCATTCCTTTTTCCCCAAAATCAAAACAAATATCTCCAAATTAAAATCAAAATTAACGACGCCGTCCAATTCTTTGCCCTAACGTGGTTGTGCCAACGCCTTCGCTTCGTCTTCACCGCCGCCCAAAACACCCCCATCGCCGCCCCCACCACACATTTGTCGTCGCCTCTTTCGACCGCCACCCAAAATTTTATATAGTTTTGTCTAAATCTCAAATTTTATATACATCCGTCTTCAGTTCGACATGGACATATGCATAAAAATATGCATAAATTCATCGATAGATGAACTTATGCATCTCCAAATTCCAAATCCAAATCCATCATCCCCCATCTAAAAAAACAGATCTAGATCCACCATTCTCCATCTAAAAAATTCAACAATTTCATTAGATTTTCGCATATCCAAAATCTGAAAAATCAAACAATTAAATCAAACAAAAAAGAAAATCAAATCGATCCAAAGTTGAACAGAAAAATAAAACATCAGTAAATATTAAATTAGCAAAACCCAGAATATACTTAAAAAATAATAATTTGGAAAATAGAAATAACCAAAATGGCTCAGCCTAGTGCACAGAGAGAGAAAGCACGGCCAAAATGTTCTGTATAAATAATCAAATCTTCTAAAATCAAATCATCTGCCAAAATTGTGAACACAGATCTTTTTTTTTTTTTTTGAGCGCGGAACACGGATCTTCTGTGTAAAAAAATACATAAAAGCAACGCCAAAATTGCTGCCAAAACGCGAACACAAACAAGTCATCAAATACCATCCGACGCCACATGGACTTCAGTGGCAGCGACGGCCCCCGATTCTCATCGGCTCCAGAGACATCGTTTGCCACGCCGTCTTCACACTTTGCATTCAGCGTCGGAGCTCGATCGTAGATCTATTCAGATTCGACCAGATATGTTCAAAATCGGTGGTCGAATTTAAAATTCGCACATAGTACTATCTCCTTCTTATGTGTGCGGCTTCGGCGGCGTGGTGCAGAGTTTCTTTTTAGCGGCGCAGAAAAATTTCCGCCGGACGAGTTAGAGAGAAAAGATTATGGTGCGTTTAAGAAAGATAGGGGGGATGAAGTCTGAGATGTGAGATGTGAGATGTGAGATGAGAGAGAAAATCGTGGAATACAACAGCAAATAATTTAACGAGTGTGTCTTTATTTTGAATTTCAGCTGAGGGTAAATTGGGTTTTTCAACACACGAGTTGGACATGAGAGTTATTAAAAAAACAGTCCGGACCTGTCAGTCATTATATGATGTTTCTTGGACTAGAAAGTCATTAATTCGCCACTTTTTAGATAGTAATAGATAGATTAAAGATTAGTTTTTTAATTTTTTAATTTCAATTATTTATTATTTAATTTTAATATTTTCTTTCTATTTATCTCTTATTTATTAATTATGAACCACCCCCTATTTATGTGATTACTATATTTAAAATACTTTATTATCAAAATATATACATTAATTTAAATTAAATATATACTCCATAATTTATAAATTTATACTCCCTTTTTTTCATTTTAAATATCACAAGCATGTAACTCGACATACTTCTACACGAGATTAAAAATATTTTTTATATTGCTAATTTTAAATTAAATATTTTAAATATTTAATTAGTTTGATTAATTCAATTATAGACATAATTTTTTTAATATTATGGGTGCATATTTTCATTCATTTTTTATTCTAAATTACTCTCTCTCATTCTTCTTAATATTTTTTTAGTCTTTTAGAATATTTATATAATAAATATCGTTCTAATATTTTCTCCCCTCGTTATATCATATACCCATAATAATTAATTTTCATGATCATTGAAATTTTCTTATGTCAATATTAACATTAATTTTTTATAATTAAATATTTATAACAATAAATACTATTGGCTAAAAAATTATTCACACAACATATTTGTAGAAAAATTAAAAATTTTAATAATCATAAAAAGTAATCATTAGGTGTATATATGAGATAATGATGTATGAAAATATCAAAACGACATATATTATGTAAATAATATATAAGATTGAAATAAGTATGACATTTAATTTTAATGGGAGAAAGTAATTTTAAAATAAATAAAAATATGGACAAATAATATTAAAATATAAAAATTATACTTTAATTAAATTAAATATTTAAAATATTTCAATTATTTCAATTAAAATTAATTAAAAAAATGTTTTAATTCATGCGTAGTAGTATATGAGAAAGCGGATTCTAAAAATCGATGTCCACCAGTTATCCACGATGGCGCTCTTTTACCATTTATTTCCTTTTTCCAAAAATATTAAAAATATTTTTTAATTACCCTACTTTGAACTAATAGACTACCCCTATACTGAATAAAAGTATAAACATAACTCCATATCATATGTCCTATGATGCACAATTTTTTCTTAAAATATCAAAATATAGTATCGGATTCACATCCGCACCCTAAAAGAGATGTGATTCTCGAATTCGCGTATTCGAATGCCACTTAGCGAATCGGTAATTATAAAATAAAATAAATTAATGGACACACGAATCTGATACGCGAATCCATGCTAGATGATTAAATATGGTCATGTTATTAAGCATTAGATGTGTTATTTAATTGAACTTTATTATGTAATGCAACTTAAATTGACAATATGACACTCGTTGTAGATTAAATTCATCATTATGACTTATATATTGGGCTGATGATATTTAAATTGTTGTTTTGTTATTTAACTAGATTAAATTATTGAATATTGTTAAGTTTTGAGGGAGATAAAAATTTGAATTGCATACATTTTGTTTTACGAATTTTAGATTTATATATATTTTTAGGTGTTATATATAATAAATTATAAATAATAGACGTATCTTTGCCGAATCGCACCCTGAAATTTTTTTGAAAATACGTATCCCCGCATCCTTATCGTATCGTCTCCGCACTCGCGTCCCCGCATCCGTGCAACATATCATATGCCTCTTAAATATATATTCATATTGTTTAATATAGATTGAATGTCTAAAGATAGATGGAATTGATTAGTCGTCTTATTGACAAAACAAGATCTTAGTGAACAAATTAATTATACATATGTAATTAATACTTAGTGAACAAATTAATTATACATATGTAATTAATATTTTTGCTGCTAAAATTGTGAGACGAGTTGTATATTTTAAAATGTTCGGCATATTAATTTGAAAATGAAAGTGTAGTATATTTATTTGAACATGAAAGTGTAGCTTTTTTTGTTTTAGTATTGTACATTATTTAATATCATATCATTTAAATTTTTATATTGGTTATATGTGGGCCCAAATTATAAATTCGACTCAGCTTTAATAATTTTTAGGATCGACACTGAATCAGTTCATGTCGACTTGGTTTCAGGCTATGTTTTAAAAAAAACTGAGGAACCGAAAGTTGAGTAGGACGACCCTAAAAAAGGTTGGACGAGAATCGGACGGTCGGACCGGATTGAGCGGTATAGACGTCATAATAAATATTATATATATATATAATATGCATAATTTTTAAAAAATTCAAAAATATAGAGTATGATAAGTGAATATAAAGATCTAAAAGTCACTTCAAACTTCAAAGTTCAAATTTAAATTTCTAAACATAATAGAAATGTCCATTAACATAAATAGTTCCAACTTTCAAATTTCAATTTTCAAACATAATAGAAATGTCATCAACAATACAAAAGTCACAAGTCATAACATAAAGCAACCATAGTAGATGTCAAATACAATACAAGAGTTTGAAATTCAAATCATCATCACAAATGTCTTATGATTGCAAAATAAATAAAAAGTGAACAACAAGTCCAAATTTTACGTCGTAAATTGTCTTCCAAGATTCCTCATCCAACAAGTCCAAGTTGTCCAAGTCATCCAAGTCTAAGTTTCCAAAGTTGTCCAAATCAACATCATCATTATCAATGGGTGCATCATTCGAGTTAACATCACCAGATATAAAACATATACACCAAAAAAAGAAAATGAAGACTATAAATAAAGAGAACAAGATTTAAAATTTTATTGATTTGCATTATAAATTCAAGAAACTAAAAAGTGAAATAACAATCAACTAGTACCTCCAATATTTGTGTTTTGTGAAGTACCAACATCATTATTCTCTTGCATAATAGGTGTTACCACAAGTTCACCTTCTTCACCTTCTATGTCATCATCAACAATCCAAGAATCCACCTTCTCGATGTCATAATCATCAATTTAATAAAAAATTTTGATTAATCCCACCCTTATCGATAATCTTGCATTCATAATCAAGGGATCAAACATGTCCATCTTATAAAGGTTTTACCACTACAATGAAAATCACAAATTGTAAATGAACATATACAAGATCATTCCACAAACACAAAATCAAAAAGTATATAGACTTACCAATCTTTAAAAAGCTGAATGAAATTGTAATGAACATATACAAGATCATTCAACCTTTCAGGCAATCAAGTCGAGGAATATAGCGTTGGAATCCACCGACGTGGACCAAGAGGAAGACAATTTTCCCGAGAACTTCAAAGAATAGTATGGATTTAAATGTGATTCTTCCAACGGTAACATTCAAATACACTATAAATACAAGCTTCTTCCTTATCCGGTGTGGAAGAAGAAGATGTCAACAATGACTCTGAGCCAAAGATTCTTTCCCTAGAACACAAGTTTATGATCAAATATATTCAAAGAGTGTTTAACCCAACCTAAACAACCCACGATGTATCATAGCAGAATATCCTCCATTATTCATCTAAAATAAATTCACCATAACATATATATTAAACCCAAACCCAAAGTGGTGAAGCCGAGGTAAAAAAAAAAGTGATAAGTAAAAACTTCGTTAAACATCTATAGGCAATCCCGTGGAGGGTGATAAGTCAAAATATATAAGTCCGATCGAGTGTGAGCTGATAGAATATCTATAAGCAATCCCTTTTTATGATGGTCTAGCCAATGAATTTGTCCAAATGAACTCTTTATGTTTATACTTGTCATATGCATCTAGTTATAAGCAAAAACACAAATATGAGCTAGAAAAAAAAAATCACATTCATAAGACATCTTTATAATAATCTTGAGAATTATAAATTGAGAAACCAAGATCAAAGATGAAAGCAAGATAAATTCGAAGATGACTAAGGTATTTGATGATCAAGGTCATCTTGAAATCTAGGATTCGAAACCAAGAATATTTGCAAAAGCTCCATGAAAGATTCAACTTCAACATATTGTATCTGAAGGAAACCTCTTAGAAAGTTTTTATCCATTCAAATGGCTTAATACTTAAGGTTATATCAAACCTTTGTAAGCAAAAAAGTTCTTTTGTTGACAAAAGTCAAAAAGGGAAGACGAATTGCCATCCAACCCCTCATAAACATAGCAATGAAAAAGAAGGATTAATGAAATCAGATTATCACAAATGCGTACATGAACCCGTTAAGAGTTTCAAACCCCAAGATCTTCACAACTACATTGGAATTATCTCCAAAACCCTTGGTGTTGCCAAAACAATCTCCTTCACTTTGTAAGGCCCGGAAATTTACCTTTGTCACTATTACAAATTTTCTTGCAAAAGTTAAAGCACTCGGGCATAAAACCAAGGCTTCTAAATTGAAAAGCTCCTTTATGATCATAAATTTACTTTTCAAAGCAATGAAATTTGTTGGAACCAAACCCTCGAGAAGGTAGTTCGAGTGTGTTTGTTGGTGAGTAATTGTTATAAAGAAGTAAAGTGGATGGCGGAGTAGTCGAGAAAACTCTAGAGGAGAAGTTAAGCAAAGTGATTGTGTGTGATTGCCAAAACTATTTCAAGTCCATCCAAGGGCCTTGCTCTCAACCAACCAAGACACCATTTGTTGTTATAAAAAAAGTTGATAGTGATTTGAGTGCCATAAGTCTACGAAGACTGTGATGAGGCGCTTAAGTTTTCATCTTGTCAATGTCTTCCAAGATCAAATTTTGAAAAAAAGCTTAAAAAATATAAAGCAAGGGGACCAATATTGAAATTTTGGATATTTTTCATTCAACCTCTTTCCGGGTTGGGATTATCCGAGGTATGTAGTTATCGGGAGATCAGATTATCAAGAACATATAAACAATATTCTCGATTATTTCCCACAAGAAAAAAGTTTTATATTTGTAAACAAATTGCGACAAGAGTCTTATCTTTACCACTGAATGAAAATCACAAATTCAGAATGAACATATACAAGGATTCCACAATCATAAGACTTGATATCTTGCAAGTGCAAATTCATAATGAACATATTCAGATCATTCTATAAACCAAAAAGTTGATCAATGGCCTCCAAATACACCCAATCTTTCCATCCATCACCCATTATTGTACACCCACCAAATTTCACCCCATTTAATTTGAAGAGCATCAATGGTCAAATTGAGTAAAAGAGTTTTTGAGTCTTTCATTCTTTCAACAAAGGAACTCTCAAAGCATGGTGAATTTGGGTGGAGTATATAGGTATTTGATGACCATATTGAAATCTAGGATTCAATTTTCTCCATGAAGATTCAACTTCAACATATTTCAAAAAATTTTTGAAATTACTTAACTTCATCATTCATAGGTATGCAAACATCATAAAAATCACAAATTTAGCCAAAGAGGTTCCAAATCTTCACAACTACATTGGAATTACTCCAAAACCCTAATGCTCAAGACAATCTTTTTTCCTTACTTTGTCATGAAGCTTTGATCATAAAGACTTTTCAAAGCAATGAAATTTGTACCAAAGATTTGGTAGTGGACTAAATTTCAAAAAGTCTCAACCAACCAAACAATTTTTTTTTTTTGATTTGAGTGCCATAAGAGACACATGATGAGGTTTTCATCTCAAATCATTTGTCACAAGCGGACAAGGGACCAAAAATTTGGATATTTTCATTCAACCTTTTCCACCTTGTAGTTATCATACAATATGGACAACGGTTTAACTATATTTGTTCCTTTTAGCAATTGCACATTCATCTAACGACTTTCTATAAACAAAAAATTTCAAAGCATCATCTTTCCATCCATCACCCAGGAACATTTAATTTAACAATGGTCAACTAGAAATATTTCATGGTAATTTGTGCTAAATGTTCTTTCATCCCATGTATGAATACACCTTTCACCCCATTTTTTCTATACTTTTTCCAAACAAAAAACATAGGAGATTTTGCTTTTTTTTTTCTTACCAACTTTTTTATCGATTTGGTAGTGGATCAACAAAAGAGATTTTTTTTCTTTTCCAAGTTGGATCATTTGTCATTAAAATTTCAAACTATCATACAAGTATTCGGTTTAACTTTGTTCCTTTTAGCAATTGCACATTCATCTAACGAATCGCGAACGGAACATTACAACTAGAAATATTTTAATGCTAAATGTTCTTTCATCCCGTGAATACCCCACCTCTATACTTTTTTCCGACCAAAAAAGAACATGGGAGATTTTGGTTCTTACCAACATTTTTATCAAAGATCAACAATAGAGATATACTTCCAAGTTGGATCAAGCTCGGGTCGAAGTCGAACATTATCCATTTTTTCTACAAACTAGGAAAGAATAAAAAAATAGAATGAAAAAAGGGGTTTGTTGTTCCATTTTCTCTACAAATCAATAAAAATCGAAAAAAAAGGGGTTTCTTTGACATAATCTTTATCAATAATTGGTGGCATAGTAACGGTTCCAAAACATCCAACATTATATTTCTCTATAAAAATATTAGCAAATCTAGAGCTAACATTAATCACAAAAAGAAAATCGGAGAGAGAGAGAGAAATTCTTCTTCATTTAATACCATCTCTCAACATTCTAAGTTGCTTAATTACCTTTTGTGGATTTCATAATTCATACAGATTGAAGCTACTGTTCATTTTCCTTTTTAAACATGAAGCATCAGAGAAAAATCTAGCAAAAAACAGGGTTCCTAGTTCTTACTATTGGTTAGCAAATTAAAAATTAGAAAAAATGGATTTGTTGTTTCATAATATTTCATCAATAATTCATACTCAAGCTCACACAACTAAAGCTCATAAAACAGAGATCAACACCATGAAAATTCTGTATCCTCGCAATGACTTAAAACTCAAAATATGAAACAGGGATGATAGAATGATGAAAATCGATTCAAAAATCCAACTCAAAAATCGATTCAAATTTCCAACTAAAAAATTGAATGATAATACCCAGTGATGGCGATGAATTGCAATAATAACCACACAAAAATCGATTCAAATTTTAACCACATAAAAATGGGGTTCAATTGGACTGACATATAAACAAGAAATCAAGCTAATAACTAATAAGAAAAAAAAAACACTAATAATCGATTTATTTAAGAAGTGGAAAAAAAAAAGAACAAAACTCACCGCGATTGGTGGCGAGCTCAAAGGCGACCGTGAGGTGCGAGTCAGGAAAAAAACCGGAAGTGATTTGGCGCGACGGTCAGGAACGACGAGCAATCGATTTCGTTTGGGTTGGATTTTGTTTGCCGTTGTGCTTAGCCGCTTAGGGTTTTTTCGGTTCGAAAAAAAAGCGAGGAAGAAGAAAGAAAGAAATCGATTTCGTTTTTTCAATAAAATAAAATAAATTTTTTTTAAGTGAAAACCAGTCAAAACCGCCGGCTTAATGGTTGACCGGTTCTCGATTTTGACCGGTTTTTAACCGATTTTTCCGGTTTTAAGGATAGCGGTCCAATAGCAGTTTTATATACCCCTATTGAACCAGTTGTCAGTGGTTCACCGATCCGACCGGTTCGACTTGCCGGTCGGACCGGGTTTTTAAAACAGAGGTTTCAGGAGTCACGCTTATGCGTTTGCTAGTAGACTAGGTGAGTTCTATCTCTTTATTTTTGTTTGATGTAACACTGCATGTCCTTTTTAATGTTGTTTCAAATTCGTTTGTAACGAGTGGAATATCCTTAGAGTGAATGACTCTTAAAGTTCCATTTCATCTCATTTATTATTACTAGATTCCAACTTTTTAAAACATTACTATAAAGTTCCAAAAGGTGATTGAATTACATAAAAGTCCTTAATGAGTCTTCTTGCTACTACTTTTTACTTTTTTGTCTTCTTGCTCTTATTTTCTATCTTATGTCTATTTATTCATATTTTATTTTGTGTCTATTTTTCTTTATTTATTCTTAATTTTTTATATGTATTGTACAATAAAAGAATTATTGATAATTTTTGGATATTTTATTTTATTTAAAATAGAATGATAATTTCAAATAGGATTATATTATCACATTCAAAATTTTATATTTAAATCGATTAAATACCAAAAATAAAAAAATTACATATTCTCGTCAAAATTCTAAAAAATTTATATATTTTCGTCTTCTTCGACATACATATATGCATCCGTACATTTACATATGCATTCAAAATCCCTTAGAGATATGCATCCTTACATGCATATATACATTCAAAATTAGCAGATCCATTTCATTTTTTTCCTCCATCTTCAAATCTATATCTTCATTATCTACAAATCTTAAAAAAGGCCAACAATCAAAAACCTCATGAATAAACCACCATCAAATTTCTTTAATAGGACCAACCATCAATAGCAAAACTGGAAACCACCATCACCAAAAATTAGCAAAACAAAAATCCAAACATAAAACACAAACCCATTTGTGAAAAAAATCTCTGCAACATTCAAACACAAAGCACAAACTCTTGATTTCATCAAAATGCCTAAAATTATCCAAAATAACCAAGCCCATTTCATTTTCACCCCAACCAAGATTGAAGGCCATGTCCTCTCCCCTCACAAATCTGTTCCAATTTCACCTCTCATACAACACCACCGTCCACCGCCCAACAATAATCAAACTATCAAAAGATATAAACCACAATCCAGTAGATCCAACAGAAAATCATAAAAAAAAAAATGAATTCTGAATTTTGGGACGACTGCGGCGGTCTCGTGGGATGGCGGCGGCAGATCGCGATCTGGTGGTGGAGGCCAAGAGTGGGGAAGAGGGAGATGAGATGGGTGGGTTTGACGACGGGGGAGGGGGCGCGGCGTCAGCACAGAGGTGGGCTTTCTTCTTCCGGCGGCTATGTGGCGGAGCTGGAGGCGGTGGCGGCAGTAATAGGGGTTGTTGTCTGTTCTGCCATGGAAGCAGCGGCGGAAAAAAAAAGATCTCTAGCGGAGAAAAAAAAAGTCACGCCGAAGAAGAAATCTGAGAGAGAGACTTGCGTGGTTTGCTGGAATCAAGTTTGACTAAGTCACGTTGGAAATTTGAGGAAATCTGAGAGAGAGAGTGGTTGGGAGATTTGATTTTTATATGGTTTTATTGATCTGAGGGTATTTTAGAAAAGTTATTTCAATTTGGAACCTAGTAGTAATATAAAAAAGTAGGTGGAACTTATTTATAATATTTTCACTAAATTGGAACATAATAGTCATTTTCTCATGTTCTTATACTCCAAAACTTTTCAATTTGAACTTTTCTTTAATTAATTCTTGATCAATTTTTTCTTTTAAAAGAATGTTATAAGAATCTCGACAAAACTGTAAAGCATGATAATTTTTTAGATATTTATTTAAATGAATTATTTTTCGAACTAAAAATGTTACAATTGACTTTATCAACAGAAAAAAGAAAGACTTAGGTTGTGCTTGGATGTACATTCACTTTTTTATTTTTCATTTTCTTGAAAAAAAATTATTTTAGATGAATAATTATGAAAAATGGGAGTGTGAATGGATGTGAAAAAAATGTAATGGTTATGATTTATGTGATATGTCTGGAAAAAATTAGAGTAATGATTATGGTTGATGTGATTATGGTTGTGCTTGGATGTACATTCACTTTTTTATTTTTCATTTTCTTGGAAAAAAGTTATTTTAGATGAATAGTTATGAAAAATGGGAGTGTGAATGGATGTGAAAAAAGTGTAATGATTATGATTGATGTGATATGTCTGGGAAAAATGAGAATGTGAAAATTTTTATTTTCTTTATAATAGTTATATTATGAAATTTTAATTTGTATTGTATATTGGTTAATAAAATATTTTTTTAACATGTTTAATATTAAAATTTATAATATAATAATATTAATAATTTAATTTAAAAAATATATTGACAAAATAATATTTTTACTTATATTTTAAATATTAATAATGTTAATATGAACAATAAATTTTTAATACACTATTATTACAAAATACTATTAAAATTATACTTACAAATATAATTATTAATATTATAATAAAAATATTTAGAAAATATTTTAATAATATAAGTAGTCACAAGTTGGGTCATACGACGAGTTCACTTCAACATCAAAGTTATGTCCATACGTGATATGAATATTCATATTATAATAATATTTTTATTGTGAGTTTAGTATCATATTAATATTACAATAATAATATTTAATATAATAATATATTTATTATATGAAAATATATTGTTAATAATTTGAAAATAAAATATTAATTAATATCTTTAAGAATTCCAAATATTATTATTATCATTTTAATATAATAAATTTAAAAAAAATGAAAACTAATAAAGTAACATTTTAATATTATTAAAATATAATATATAATATTGATATTTAAAATAATAATAAAAAAAAATATTAATTTTGTTTAATACTCTTTATTTATTGTAATGAAATGATTTTGTTTGCCCATTTCCCCATTGTTATTCATTGGTGGAATGGAATCGAGGGAGTATTTTACATAAATATTTTTATATATATATATCCTCCCAAAAAAAAGCATTTTGTTTTAACGTGTTTTTTATGACGTCCCAAATTTAGTAATAAAATAAAAGAATAAATAATTTAATAATCCCAGTTTAAAAATTATATTATTTGAAATACTAATGTTTCATAAAAAAGCTTTGATTTTAGGACCGAGGTAATATTTAATAGTAATGTTCAAGTTTATTAATATTATATTATCATTTATTCTTAAATTATTATATTATACAAATATTTAATAAAGAAAAATAAAAATATTAAATTATAAGTATTTGAAAAATAAATATTATTTTATTATTTGACATTTAAATTTTTGAAATAAAATATTAATTGAATAGTTTTATAAAATTTATTTTATAATAGTACTTAGAATTATGATAAATACTAAATATGAATATTAATATTATAATTATATTTAATAAGAATATTTAATATATTTTAATAAATTTTAAATATATATTCTACACAAAATTATTTTAGTATCTTAAATATTATTTTTAGATAATATTTTATAAAATATATAATATAAATCCAATTTATTTTGTATTAATATGTAATAGTGTTTTTTTTTTAAAAAAAATTGAATAGTAATGAAAATGTTGAGTGAATAGTATTGAAAAATGAGAGGAATAGTAATGGAAAATTTTATTGAATAGTATTTTATTTTTTCAAAAAATTGAAATTGAGAAGAAAAAAAAAAAAAAAAATTGACAACCAAGCACAACCTTAACACTTGAGATTCTTATTCATTTAGGACTATTTCATTTTCTTGTATCAGTTAAGTATTTGGGCCTTTTTTTAGTTGGTTACGAGTCGGACTCTCTTTTCTGCTGTGGTTCTCAAGTCCAATTGCATATGTTAATACATACTACATTCTTATGCATACTAAATAAATCTAAGAACCTGATACATACATACATTCTTATGCATAAACTAGATATTTTGATGGTATATACAAAGTAGAATACTATATTGCTATTCATTCATACATTTTTATCCTATAAAAGAAGGGGTCTTGATAGAAGCAAAACATCCCATTCCTTCTCCTTCCTAGTCGAACCTTTGCAAATTTAATTCTTCATCAAAGTTCTGTAATTTTGATTAAGTTTCTTTCTCTCTCACCTTCAAAGCTCTCGGCCACCACAACCATGGAGAAAGTAGAAGTTCATCTCCACTCCCTTTATCCTCTACACCATAAACACCCAAGTTCCTAACTACTCAAACAATTAACCCACAGAAATCAAAGCTTTTACATCTCACCTTCTTCCTCCTACCATCTCAGACGGCGCCGCCGCCGCCTCCCTACCTTGCCGGAAAGCAGCTGCCGGCGATTTTAGCCTTGCTATCTAACCAATACACCAAAATCATCCCCTCAAAACAAGGATTTCAAATCCACAAACCGATCGTTCGTATGACTTTTCATTTAAAAGTAATTTCAATTTAAAGTTTCAAAACTCACCGATCTAAAAACGCTGCCGTCGAACCGCTGCACAGTTGGTCTCGATTCTAGTACCAATTGAAAGCTCTTGACGAGGAGAACAAAATCCCTCAAATAATTTTACGATGAATTAAAGACTTTCTGGTCCAAGAAAGTCTAATAAAAGACTTAGAGATCAAACTTGCTTTTTTAATTAGTTAGAGGTCCAAAATGGGTCTGGAAAAGCCCAAAATGCCCCCGACCCTAATATCAACCGTTCAACAAACTATCATCTTCACTCTCTCTTCCGTCAAAAAAAAAAATTCTTCTCTCTCTCTCTCAACTTCTCATTTATCTCTCTCTCCAACACAAGCGACGTCCGGCGGCCCACCACACTTCAACACAGGCGCCGCAATCACACTCCAACACAGCACAATTCACGACGGCGGCGAGGATCGAGACGACGATGGCAGTGACGTCGTGATCATGGAAATCGAGGTCGTTGCGGATGCCGGAGCAGACAGTTTTCCATAGATTGGCGGTGAGGCGCGTGGATCGGATTCAGTCGAAGGCGAGCTTTTTGGAGACAGCGAAGGCGGGAGAGGCGACGATCTCTTCCACGGCAGATTTGGCGATGACGGAGATGTCTCTACCGACAGCGGATTGCTGCAACGATTGGATTAACGCGCTTGATTACATGGGTTTTAAGGTATGAGGGTTTTTTTTCCCAAATGTTAAAGCACTCTGTTTTTCAAGAATTACATGAGGTTTTAAGATTTTGAATTTTGATTCTAATTCGGCTGATTTTAAGATTTTTGAATATGTGTTGTAAATGGTTTTTTAATCTGGGAGAAATTGTGACTTTTTTATTTGATTTTGTGGATCTGAAAAATGGAGGATTTGGTTTTGTGATTTTTTTTGAATCTGAGTAGAAGATATTGAAATAAAGGATTTGAGTTTATGATTTTTTCTAAATATATCTACATGTGTTGTGGTTTAGTGTTTAAATTTCATTGAGTGTCCTAAATTACTCTGTTCTTGATTTTTCTTCAGGGTTTAGTGCACTGTGGTTAAAGGAGTTATTTGATTTGGAGATGGAGGATGATAGATCTGGAATTAGTAGATGAATATGTTTATCAAATGATGAACATTTGCATGTATTTTTTTTTTCATATATTCATGTAGTCGTGAATTTATGCTTGTCGAAGATATGTATATTTTTGTACTTAGAAGATGATATATAATTTTTATGAATTTAAATATGTAATTTTAATTTTTATGTATTTTTTGTAAGATCTATGAATGTAAATATTTTGAATTTTAGATATGTAAATGTAAATATTTGATATTTTTATTAATTTGAATATAAAAATTTTAATTTGTATATATGCATATATGCATGTCTTCTTATTTTTTGTTTTCATCTACTCCCTTAAGGGGAAGACAAGAACTGGAAAATAGAAGATGTGACATAAATAAATAAACAAAATTTAAAATAGGAGAGTGGGGAAAAGTAAGGGTACTTTTGTCTTTTCAAATATGGTTTTGAACTTCTTAGTACTTAAAAAAAATCTTCTCTGACCTATTAAGTACTTAGACTTGTTTTTTTTGGACTAGAAAAGTCACCCCTTTCTTTTACGATCGGATCCCTCGAACTAATCGATTGTAGTTTTAAATATTAAGGATAAAAACTTATTTTCTTCAAAAAAAAAACTGAAATTTCATCTCTAAACTATCACGATCTTAATATTATTGTTGTGAATAAAAACAACATCACCCATCGGTACCCTACCCGATTCATCTTAACTTTTGCGATGCCCAAATAGGGATGAAAGAGACGAGAGGCAGGTGTGAGTGTTTGTTTTACAGAGAGTGTGCGTGTCTTGTGTTGGTGCCAAGGTGGTATGACAAGTCTTTGGCGTGTATGGGATCTGCGTGTTAGATTGAAATTTTAAAACTTTTTCTTCAATAAATATAAGGTGTACAAAAAGATCGTTGTCATTGATTTGGCACGAGAAGCCTGGTCCACCTCTTTGTAGGTTAAGCACTTCACATTGAAGCTCTGCTTGGCATTTCAGAACCCTCCTCTTGTCGCAATAACCTTTTTTCTCGTGATCTGGCCGGCGGTCGCGGAACGGAATCATCTTTGACCCCGCCCCAAATTTATCTCCGGATAATCCAATTATATTAATGAGTTGAGTTTTGAGATCCGAAAGGCTTGCTTGAATAGCTACTCGGATAGTACATGACGGAATGGTTGCTTACTCAAAAAGTTTATCTAAGTTTTATTTTAGTATAAAAAATAAAACCTTGGCCTTTTTAAACGATTGATTAAGAATGTGATTCAGTTAGATCAAGTTCAATGGATTGAGTCAACTTTTGAATATCGGTGAAAATATACTTTTGCAGTTAAAGATATGCTAAATAAATCTAAGAACATGAACAAATAATCAATGATATTTTGATGGTATATAAAGAAAGCAAAAAACAACTAGTCGAACCTTTGCAAATTTGAGTTATAGTAGTTCAACGCTTACACTATAGCTCCCACGTCCACTCTCAAAACGACCTTCAAAGAAATTTTTCCACTTCAGCAAGGTTTTTTATTTTAGCCTTGCTATCCGATGTGTTTACCAACCTTTGGACTCTTTGAGCTTTCACTTAAAGTTTCAAAACTCACGTAGTCTTACTTAGCAAACATGGACGAGGAGAACAAGCGCTTCAAATAATTTTATGATGAATTTTCGACTATCCAAGATGGATCCAGTTTCTTTCACTAACCTGCAGAGTTTTTGACTACCAATGTAGTTTACTAACTCTTTATAACCCAACTCACCAACAATTACACTCAAACTACCTTACAGGGGTTTGGGATTTCTTGATTGGTTTCAATTTAGGATGAGATATCTCTTACAATTAAGTACAATGCAAATCTTTAAGGATATCTCTCTTAGCTTTGGATATATCTTATTAAAACTATGCTTAGTGAATGAACTCTCTTCAATGTAAAAAGACTTGAGAAATTTTGGTTTTTCGAAAGTGCTTCCAACTTTTTTCAATAATAAGAATTTTGAGCTCTTGAGTTTTTTACAAATTTCTCGTAACCTTCAATGTAGAGGGTCACAAGTATTTATAAGCGTCACCAAAAGGTCACTCTTGAAAAACTATCCGATTGGAAATTTTAAGCGAACTTCATGAGTTTACTCTTATTAATTTGTGTGATGAGCAATTTATTTTAGGGTTTGAATACTCCCCTTGCATGTTTTAGGCAATATGTTTTTGCAATCTCACCACTTTTTGCACCGCAGATAGCGGAACATAATACTCTTGGACGTGTTTTTTGTTGACTTTTCTTCACCGAGGTCGTCGCTGATTTTCGGTGTCGATAAGAAAGTATAGTCTTTGTCTTCCTAAATACGATTGGCTCTTTGTCTTCAATAAATGTAGACAAACATAACGACTCTTTTTTGGTCAATATCTCTCGAGTGATATATCCTTAAACAACACTTAGTTTTAGTTCGCCTTTATCTACAATAGAGATGTCTTGGGCAATATCTATTTTTCTAAATGTCGCGTTTTTCGGTTTTTGTATTCTTGAGGATAGATATTATCGGTGCCTCGGAACATTCAAGGTTTTATCTTGAGCATTCAAGATATATTCTCCAATTTGAGTCTTCAGTAACTACCGTGCCTTTCAAATATCTTACGGGTCTTGAGATCTTACAGTCGAGTCTTCAACTTCTTGAGTCTTGAGTCTTGAGTCTTCAAATGTCTTCGAGTCTTCGGTGTCTTCTTGAGATATCTTTGTGTCTTGATTTCTCGAATTTCATATCGAAGTCTTGATTTCTCAATTTCATCTTTTGAGTCTTGATTTTCTCAATTTCATCGAGTCTTGAGATATCTTATCGAAGTTCGATTTTCATCTTGATACCGAAATTTCATCTTTAAACTTAATCTTTGAAAGTTCTTCAGGATCTTCAAAATCTAACCTGATCTATATCTGCTGACTATACATGGTGCAGATAACATCCTGAACACTCTAAACTGAATCCTGACTCAACTATCAAGATTATCCTAACATGTCATACTCAGAGGTTTTGAAATCTAATCAAAATCTTCTCTATTAAATTCATCTCCCAACATCTTGTGTGTGTATATATATGTGATGAGTGTGGTTGTGTTTATTTAGTGTGCGTGTGTGCGTGTTTATAACTTGGTGTGCTCGTGTGTGCTATGGGATGTGATTTCTAACAATTATTATTATTATTATTAATGTATTATTATTATTGTTATTGTTATTATTATTAATTTACAGTGTTTTGATATTGACTTGTGAATATGCAGATTGCGTGCAAGTGGTGTATTCTAATACTTTAACTAATGAGGAGTAGTATATATTAATTTAATTATATATTTTCGAATTATTAATATTGATATTATCTACAATATGAATATAAGATACCCTTATGGATAAGGTTGTTACTGGTGGGTGAAGTGCTTCTGACCAGAGGCTCGGGACGTCCCTACAACTTGAGTTATCTTGCAAAAGAACTCAGAAACAGTTCTAACTTACTTATAAAGTTAAAAGGTAGGTGACACTATCTGTTTTGCAGTGGTTAATGTTACAGGGATTGTTGGTGTATCCTATTATGACTATTTTGATATAAACAAAAGAAAATATGTATGTTTGGCGTATGGGTTTACATGACATTTATGATAGCGTCCCTCGAACTATTTGGCGTATGGGTTTACGTGGCATTTATGCTAGCGTAACTCGAACTATTTGGCGTATGGGTTAACGTGGCAATCAAATGCTAGCATCCCTAGAAACGAAAGGATATTAAGGCGTATGGGTTAACGTGACAATCAAATTCTAGCGTCCCTCGAAACGAAAGGATATTAAGGCGTATGGGTTAACGTGACAATCAAATGCTAGCGTCCCTCAAAATGACTATGAAAATATGATAAATGAATTATGAGATACTAACATTATAAGCATATTGCCAATATGAGTAACAATATACATGTTATCCCGCTGAGATTTTTATCTCACCCCCACAGTTTGATATTTTCAGGATAGGGTCAAGAGAGAGGCTGGAGCTGCAAGTGGACACGGAGTTTCCCATATTATCAAGCTATCACTAATAAATACTATGAAGTTTCCTTTGAACTATGATATATATCTTTTAGAAATTGTTAAACTACTTTTCGAGTGCTAAAACTCGATGACACATTTTTATAAGATCGTTAAAGTTATAACTCTACCTTAATTATTTTAAGAGTGTTCTCCACGCTTTAATCTTTTTGATGTTCAAACTTTTATACTTTCCGCTGCAAAATGATATTGATGTTAGTTTAAACATTACTGTTTTATTTTCAAAAAAAAATTTAGGCTCAGTTCTTACGGTTACTTAAGTGGCAAACCGGATCTAGAGTGTTTAAGCTGCAAAGGCTTCATTCTGAAAACGGGGTGTTACACATTTGTTCACATAATTCTCCAGACTCTTGCCCAGTGCCATCTCTAAAGGCACTCAGGAAAAAATGAGCTACCCTTTCTATAGCAGCATTGAAAATCTGTTCAATATCAAATGCACCATGAATAGACTGAAATCCCCCAGTTTTACCTAACCCATAATACACCTTGGTTCCACTGTACCCCAGCTTAGACACCATATTATCCAAATACTCAATATCTACTCTGGTTACATCCATAAAATCAAATGCACTTATTGTTCCTCCCAAATATCCTAAATTTTCCATTCTATTTTTACGCAGTGCTCCCCCGTGATGCATCTTAATAGTATACAAGAATCAGCATTTGCCTACATTAGAAAAAAAGACCACAATTCCACTCAGCAAATGCCCAAATGCACAAATTTCAGCAAATGCCCAAATTTCACCAAATGCACATATGCCCTAGTTTCAGCAAATTCAAAATCGAAATAAAAAACCCTAATTTTCAACAAATGCACTAATTTTCAGCAAATGCACATATGCCCTAATTTCAGCAAAATCAAAATCGAAATAAAAAATGCCCTAATTAGAGACTTACCATAAATATTGGTGGGGGCACCAAGGTGTGTAAGCTCCTTTCTCCGAAAGAATGGTGGAATATATGGGCGACGGTGTATGATCTCTTCTCATTGACGAAGGGGGTGGGTTTACAGGTGCGATTGTGGTGGGTTTAACGACGCGATGTGGTTTTTTTAATCGGGGGGTTTTACGATGCGGGTGGGTTGCCTTTTTCAGGAGTCACAATTTCTTGTTCCATTATTCAGTGGGTATCAATTATTGAGAGGGCGGTGGAGGCGATTTACGCGGCGGAGGAGGTAGGAAGAAATAAGGTGGTGCACGGGGAAAACGGGGAAATTAGGTCTGATGGTTTGAGAATTTTTTTCGAATTGTTGAGATGAAAACAATTTAACATATTAAATTATTATATATTTTATTAATAAATGTTTGACTAACGGCGCGTGTGCTGGACGCGTGAATTTAACGAAAGTTTGGACGGTTTCCCAGTCGAGGATCAAATGTGTAAAAATTTTGGGCTATGGGACCAAAAGTGAAAGGTTTGGGACCAAAATCGTGAGGGGAGTGTGTCCTGTGGGACAAAAAGTGAGATAAACTCTATAAATTTTAAAAAAATTTAGAACATATTTTGAGATGACAGTTGTATCGGAAATCATCTCTCGGCATAAGTACGTAAGTTCGCTGTTATGATGAAATTGATTTTCCTAAATTCGAAGTTCAAAATCATAGTGCTTAAGGAAGGACGAGCTCAAGTGAGCTCGCCTAGATGAGCAGTTCGATTCCCCTGTTCCACTCGTATTTCATTGAGGTTTTACCCTTCTGTATCTTTAACACATGGACACTGGGTATGGTGGTTCATTGAATATTTTTTATTATTTCACGTGTCATCTATCCACATTATGCAATAGGTGATCTCAGTGGCTGAGTCACTCTTTGCCCAAGGGGAGCCATGGCCCCCCACCTCCTACCACTCCCCTCATATATATACACACACAATATTATCTTAATTTGATAATTTTAATATTTATACATAATAATATTATTAATAACAACATTTAATATATATGAATTATGTGCATCTCTCGTCTTCTCTTCATATCACCAAAGATCATGTTCGTGAATATGTATAAATACTAAATTTTTTCATTGATATGAAATGTAAGTATTGTTTTATAGAAAAATATTGATGTATTTTGAATACCTAAAAAAATTACTAATATTTATATACTTTGATATAAATATTTTTTAAAATTTCTAATTAAACATGGTAATATTTTTATCGGTAAATTTTATTTTCGACAGTTGGCCCCCCTAATCTCAAATCCTGGCTCCGCCCCTGGGTGATCTCATTTCCGCTTGGACGGGAGAGTGGAGAAGAATCCAAGCCAACTCAAAAGGATGAGCGCATACGAGCTCGCAAAATGAATGATCACATTCTCGGGAGGAAACTCTTCGACGAGATCACATACTTTTAATATTTCAAGATTTATGCACACGGACTGCGAGCTAGGGGCCACTTCGGAGAGCAAGTCAGAGGATTCCCGGTTACTGATATCTAATTTTTCTCACCTGAGCACACCAATGGCCATAAGTCAGGAAATCATTCCTCAAAGAGCAAATATCCTCTGAAACAGTTGTTGGTTCTATTGTCAGAGACCTCCAAGAGAAAAACTTAGGTTCTTATCTCGATAAACCGTCCACGCCGCCACTCTGAGACACAGTTTGCCAGAAGAAATGTGTCAAGAATAATGTAAATTTGTTCTAGAGTCCAGATTTGACTGAGAACATTTAATGCTCTGTCGAGCTCACATTAAATTCAATGTACAGCTAGTGATAGGGGATCCCACTCCGAACTCTTGTAGTATAAATATGAGTAGTTGAACCTCGTTTATGGGAGAAGAAAAATTTAGAAAAGGCTTATCAGCCATAACAAAAGAGGTTTTATTAGCTCAATTTCCTCTTGCATTCAATTCATCTGCATTTAATGAAGAGCATTCTTATTGTTTTTCATTAAATCCTTCAATCTCACATTTATTACTTGTTTGGTTAACTAAATCATCAATGCCACATTAGACAAAACACTCCGGATATTTTAGTTATCAACAACAGTATTTGATACATTATGGAAAAATTACTAGTAACTACAAAAATATAACGCAAACGGTCATTTTTTAAACTTATAGGTACATTTTGAGTGTTAAAAGTTACTAGTGCCTCATTTCATTTTTCAATTTATTTTTATTTTCTTTGACTATCATACCCCTCTCTCTCTCTCTCTCTCTCTCAAAATGTCACCCTCAATTTATTTCTCTCTAAATATCATCATCCCCCCTCTCTCTCTATAAACTGTCGACGACCATTATTTGATCTGCCCCGTCTTTTCATCGGCGCATTTATGGTTGCTTCCACTGAGGCAGGAGAAGATCATAGTTTGAAGCTCAATCGATCTGAAATCTACAAATCACGACGGCACCGGATGGAAACCCTAAATGCACAGACATCGCTGTCGTGGACTAGAAACGGAGATGCCGCGGTGGACAAATAACGCAGACGCCACAATCGGATCTCTATTTTTCGATCCGTGGAGGAAGGCGATCAAGCCAGCGAAGACGACTGCAAACGGAAGTGATCAAAAACCTAGATCGGTGTGCGATTTAAAGTGTGCCTCATACGGTTTGAAACCTTAGACCGGAGATGTTGGTGGTGTCGATCTAGGGTTTGGTCTCTGTTTGGTGGTGGTGGTACGAGAAGAGAAGAGAAGAGAAATAGACGCTGTAGAAGGATACCATTTCTCCAACGACGAAGCACGATACAATCTAGATCGGCGTCTGAATTGGGGGATAAGACCATCACCAGACCAATACCGGTGATTTTTTTATTGGACCGCAATGGAGGCAGATCAAGCTCCATTAAACGAGGCAGCGGCGGGGTGTTCGCGGAATAGGAACTTTGTTTTTTCGATGTTGATACAATTTACGGCGGTGGTGTTGTTGAGGCGACGACAATGGTCCTGATTCATTTATATACTGAAGGTTTGTTGGGGTTATACTGGAAAGTATGCTTTTACTTTGTATAACCAAACTGAATTTCTGTCTTATTTGCTTGAAATAAATTATTTATCACTAATGCTTTAAATATGATTGAATGTTACATACATTTACTGCATACATGTTCAATAAATAGTACGTGTTACATTGTAGTTAATTTAGTGATACCAGATCACAAAAGATTAAATTAACAGTTCCTTGTAACAAAAGTACAGAATTCACAACCCAGATGGAAATGAAAAATTCATCATGAAAGGTTGAAGTGTAAGACTCGGATTGACTTGTCTTGACCAAGAGATTGCACTAGTGCTTTATGATGCGCTGAATAGGACCTATAGGAGGATAAATTCTTTAGTGCTGAATATAGAAGAATTAGACCTCACTGGTTCGTTATTTCTTAATCCCCGTCCCTTAAATAGGATCGTGTGGAATTAACAATTATTGCTTTGACTTATGATGGGTAGAGAATCAATGTGATTCAGTACTTTATATCTTGGGTAATATTATTAGTTACATGACGATTGCTAAGATTTAATACGAAAAATCTTTTGCAAGTACGTCTTGTTTGATTTGTCCCCTTGGGAGACTCAGAAGTTTTATCATACTATGTAGGTCCCGAACGGGTTTTAGTGAGGTGGAAGTTTAGAGGGGAGGGGTGAATAGACTTTCAAAACTTTTTATCGTGATCAACGTGTAAGATCAGATAAGTGTTGATATCGAGTGCGTGTGATAAATCAGTACAACCTGATATTCAACTTACTAATAGCTGGTAAGCATATCAGTTAGGTGTCTATCAGATCAACTAAAGTGCGGAAGCTAAGTTTTAACCCGTGTGATAAACCAGTTCAGTAAATGTTCAGTAAATCAGATTCAATCAGATGTTTATGGAGTTCTCACTCATCAATCCCAAAAATCAACACTAGAAACCCTAGCTTGAGATCTTGCAAAACAAACTTATCCTAACTCTCGGTTTGGGTAAGATTTGAATGGTTTCCAACTGGAAATCTATCCTAGTATTTAAGTAGCCTAAAGCTAAATGATGAGATTTCTACTAAGAATTATGGGATAAACACTTAGAATAAACTTGAGTTCTTGGCGTTCTTATGCGGAAATAGTTTGAGCTTGTACTTGTGTATTATTTTCGTAACCTTACTCTGAAGGTTTGATCCCATATATATAGGCACGAAATCGAATTAGCCGTTGGAGAGCAATTTAAATTTCGGTCTATTTGAGGTAGGTGTGCAGGTCTGATTTGACGTGCTCAGTACCGGCATGGCCAAATGCGTGCTTGTTGTCCTTTATAGATGTTTGACTGTGATACGCCAAATCCCGCACTGTCATCTCCGTACATGCGTGTCTTGCTCTCATTGGTTATCCAGTACACTTGTTCAGTGTTTGATTTACCAACTTAGTTTGACATTCTTCTTGTCTGATGAACTCGTATGACTTTGGTGAGCATTTGGTTGTCACCTGATTGAGCTGACCTAATCAGTTAAAACTGATCAGTCTACCTGATTGAGTCTTCTGATGTAGGTTGTCTTAGCACAACTTACAGACTCTTCTGCGTTCTTTTGATGTAGATCATCTGAGGTCTTCTTGGTCTTATTCTCTGGTAGTCATCTGATCTTCAGGTCTTCTGCGTCTTCAGCTTCATGTCTTCACCTGATCTTCTTATCTTCAAATTTTCTTCAAGATTTAACCTATACATATTGAGTTCCCCCTCAATATGTGATCTATCTATTACATCAGCTGTCTATACATCTCAACTGGTCATCCTGTCCTGATTTTTAAGTCATCAGTCAGCTAACAAGTCTGACTGATCCTATTACATTTGTTTTGGAACTTCCATCAAAACTATAAATTTCCCAATAATTTCCCCCTTTTTGATGGAATCAAAACAGCTAATCAGAAAAGACAGATAACATAAATGTAAAGAACACAAACAAATATCAGAAGACAATGAGAGGTTGTCTTAAGATCAGAAAGGTAATGCATTTCATTAATAAATATGTCAGATTACAAGTACATGAAATGCCAAGCAAGATTACCTTACCTCTGATCTAAGAAACCATCTTCTGATCTTCTCACTCAATGTTCCTCAGACCTTCAGGGATTTCAAAGATGTCATACATCCTTTCAGCACTTCCTTCTGTCTGTCTTTCTCAATTATATCTCCTTTTTCCAGTACCTGATAGTAGGTTTCTTTGAATGCCACTGGATTGAAGGTCTGATTCTTTTTTAGAGGTGGCACTAAGTGCTCGTACTCAGGTGCAGTGGGTCTCATCTGCATCTTCTTCCCTTCCTTCATAACTTCGTTGTAGAATGCCAGGTACTTAGCCTCCTACCAATCAAGAAAGAGTTCAGCAAATTCGTCTTCATCTTGCTCTTCAGGAACTCTCTGGATCATGAACACATCACAGAGCCAGTCTGTCTTAATTACCCTCCAAGGCTCATGAAGATCCTCTCTGCATAGCAGAATATCATCGATTGTAGCAGGAAGAGCATTTTTGACCCACCTCTTGTCTTCCTCAGCAGATGTCTTCTTCTTCTTGTTGGGGTTATACTGAAAAGTATGTTTTTACTTTGTATAACCAAACTGGATTTTCTTATTTATTTATTGAAATAATCTATTATTCACTGTTGCATTAAATATGAACGAATGTTATATATATTTATTGCAAACCCGTTCAATAAGTTAAGTATGTATAACGTTGTAGTTAATTTGGTGATACCAGATCACAGAAGATCAAATTAACAGTTCCTCGTAGTTAAATACAAATTCACAACCCAGATGGAAATGAACAAACCATCATGAAAGGTTGAAGTATAAGGCTCAGATTGGCTTGTCTTGACCAAGAGATTATACTAGTGCATTTAGATGCACTGAATAAGGACCTACAGGAGGATAAATTCTTCGGTACTGAATATACAAGAATTAGACCTCAGTGGTGTGTTATTTCTTAATCTCCATCCCTTAAATAGGATCGTGTGGAATTAATAACTATTTCTTTGACTTATGATAGGAAGAAAGTCAATGTGATTTGATACCTTATATCTTGGACAATATTATTAATTACATGACGATTGCTGACATTTAATACGGAGAATCATGTGCAAGTATGTCTTGCTTGATTTGTCCCCTTGGTGGGCTCAAAATCTTTATCATACCAAATCTTGCAAGTGAAAATTTATTTCCGGTATGGATAATAACGTTGAGTTATCTTTACTCCAAGGAAAAAGATATTAATTAATATAAAGCTTGTTCAGTGGCTTAATTAATTAATGGACTAAGATAATCTTAAACACGGGAAATAATGACCGGGAGCCATATTATAGTAAAGTCGTAATATGAGTTAAGATGGATAGTTCAATATTAATTTTATAGTTGAGTAAATTAATATTAATGGACTTGAATAATATTTGGCCCAATATTATAGCTTCATACTCCATTGAAGGTCCAATCTTAATTCTCCAAAGGCCCCTCAAATAGCCCAAATTAAAGTCCAATTAACGAAAAGGAGAAGAAAATATTTTGCCTAATATTTTTTTTTTTTTTCCGAAAATTTGTAGGAAAAATGAAGAAAAGATTTTCTTGATTTTCTTGTAGATATTTTGTGGAAAGAGATAAGTATTCTTGGAATACATAATTATCCCATAAATTCAAGAAGTCAAATCTTGATTCCTATTGCCTTGTTATTTTCGAAAGTTTAGGGAAAAGGGGAAGAGAGATTTTTATGGAAAAAATTAATTAAGGAGAAAAGAATATAGGAGATATATTCAAGATTTCTTGGAGACCAAGAAAAAGATTTTCTTCCTTATTTTATTCCTCAAAAAATCGGCCCCCCTTGTCCTATTTATAGAGGATGAATCTTTCATTCCCAAATGCAATTCCATGTGTTGGAAATATTAGAAATCCACAAAGGGGTGACAAAATATTTTATTTTTCTCTCTTGTTAAAATCGTTCGTGTGAATCCTCCCACCGGATTACGTTCGTGGACTTGAGACATATTTGGGAAGGCTCTTTGGGTTGATCCAATGTCTCAACGGTTGTCTCTACAAGAGGTACGTAATCTCGTAACTCTTAGATTCCGCATGCTTAGGATTTACGTGAATTATGTGTATGCATGATTGTTTATTTGCTTATTAATTATTATGTTGAATTGATTTAGGATTAATTCATGTTAGTAATTAATTGATTAATTTAAATATGTATTTAAAATCTTCTCGAATAGATCCGGGCACCCATATTTTCCCAACACTTATGTCTTCTATTGAAGGCTCTGTTTAACCCTACTGCTTCCCTCAACTTTTGTCTATTAACAGCTTCATCAATGACCTTTATTCTCTTCTTCTGGTCCTCATGTTCCCTAATTTGTTCCCTAATTTGTTCCCTAATTTGGTTACAACAATCTTCTGAATAGGTCGTTCCTTTCTGTTGCTTTCTCTTCTCAGCTTCTGCTTCTGCTGCTTCTTTTGCTTCAAGTTTTCTGGCCAGTTCAAGACTCCTTGCCTGATCTTCTGCATGCATCCTCTTCAGAACAGTTGAGGAGAAGTCATCAATTTTGTTAACTCTTGCAGTCAGCTCTACCATAGCAGTCTTCTGTTCAGAAAGGGCCTTGTCTTGAATCTCCAGTTGTTTGATGTGTTCTTCAATGGTTATGAACAGCTCAGCCAATTCAGATCTGGAACCTCAGAATCTTCAGCAGAAGTGATAGTGGCTTGTCTTGGTGTTGCAGTTGCAGTTACCAGGGTTAGTTGACCTGCTTTGGCAGCCTGTTTTTCTGATTTATCTCCTTCCCCCTTTTTGGTTGCATAAAAAAGGTGTGAGAGTTTCTTCTCTAGGTTTCCAAACTGAGTAAGCATTTCCTGCTTGAGGTCTTCTACCTCCATAGGTGTGTTCTGGACAGATGAGGTAGAAGTAGCAGGTCCAAGCAACTTTGAGACAGCATCCTCTAAGCCTTTCTTGGCAACAGACATGGATGCTTCAAAGCGTTTCCAGGCAGTATCAAAACTAGTATCTGCCTGTTTCACAGATTTGTAGACTTCCTCAAGAAATATCCTGACATCAGATAACGTGGAGACTTCTAATCCAAGATTTTCCAGAAGTAGTTCCACTCGCTTCATTTCTTTCTTGTTTGAATTTAGAGGCACGTAAACAAGTAATACATACGCAGCGGAAATAAACAGTTCACCAACAACGAACAATTAATTGCATAATTGAATACGAGTAAACGTAAACAGAATTCTCACAGTAATTCATATACAGTTTTCTCTACTATGGTATCCACGTAATCCCCAATCACGAACTTGCACGGATATTTCAGTGTTGAATCCCGAGATGAATTTGCTAGAAAAATTCTAACTCTAGATCTTATGGAGAAAATATGAATTAACGTTGTTTGTGAATTCCCAAGAGCTTGTATATATAGGGAGGCACAGCTTAAATCTTAAGCTAGCCCGATTGGGAAATAAAATCCCTAATCTTTATTTAAATTAAATCCCTTTAATTTAATTCCCTTAATATAAATCTCTACGGATTTAAATTCTATATATATCAAATCTCTACGATTTGATTCCATATATATTAAATCCTACAATAATATACAATATATTATTATTGGGAATTCCTATTTAATTAAATCCAACTTAATTAAACATTAATAATAATTAATTCCAAATTAATCTATTATTAATTAATTCTCCAGAAATTAAATATTAAATCCAATTTAACATTTAATCAACCAACTATACTCCGTAAAAGGGAACTACTTGTTGTGTTACCCATAGGACCTCATATACCGAGCGATTAATCAAACTAATGGTCTTAATTGAACCTTAGACAATAAATCAAACATTCTCAATATATGAGGTACGTTGCGAGAAACGTTCAACTACCTGTAACTGATAGGTAGTAAAATATGCATGTTTTTAATATGATAGAGTACAATTTATTGAGCTCGTTTATGTTAAAATGACATGTTAAATTAGTTATATGTTTTTTGATGCTTTATTCCGCACCTAATCGATTTGCGTGTACGTTAGCATTTTTAGGTAATTTCTTGGTGAAAAGTTGTTGGGCCAATTGAGAAAAACCGCCCACATTTGGCCGACCAATCTGACCCGTATTCGAAAAGTCGGTGAGAAGAAGGAATCCAGCGTGTGATTTAAGTTTGGAAAAGATTTGGTCCAAATTATTATTTTGGAAGAGATTTGGTCAAGATATATGTATGGGAAGATCTAATTGGCTAAAGATGGACAAGATACGTTGGATAGTTGGGCTGAATTAAAGAGGAAAAGGAGAGTGGGCCATGGAAGAAGATATATATATATACCACTTGTGAAAGAAGAAAAGGGGACGTTCGATTCCAGAAGAAAGGAGGCGGCTGATTACTATTGCAAGCAAGCAGGAGACTCACGATTGAAGGCAGAGGACCTTGCAGATTCGAGGCAGTTTTGAGAGTCGTATTTAGTTAGTATTTTGATCCCAACTCCGGGAATTTCTGAACCCATGTTTAATGTGATTATTTAATTCGAGACATTTACGATATTTGTTTTGAGATTGTTTAATTTATCTATTTCAACTTCTTGCGTGTTTAAATTAATTGGTTTAGACTGACCATCTAGGTTAATTGTTTAAATATGTATGTTAAGTCTAAGCATGTAATCCGTGTAATTGTTATATGTGGAGACTCTTGGTAACAACTAGTGGGTTCACTAGGGTTAAGTTTACTTGGGAATTTGTTTGCTCTCTATCCTAGGGTTTAATGCTTTTAACTGGGTTAAATCTATGGGCTAACCTAGACTGCTTAGTTAGAAAGGTTTTCTTGAATAGGCGTCTTTTCAATTAAATATACTTAAGGGATAGGACCGGGAAATCGAAGAGCTTTTGATCCCCGAGGGGCATTAATTTTGAAAACAAATAAAGTAAACATCGAGATTAAAGTGAACGTGTTAACATGGGGGATGAATGAACCGTGAGTTGGGTATTTATTTCTTCTTGGTTTCATACATTAAATCTTTAGTGTTATTATTTTCAATTGTTTGGTTATACTTGTCAGTTACTGTTTAATTTTCTTTTTAGTTATAAAATCCAAACCAAACCCCTCCCTCTTTGCGTTTGTCCTCATAAATTCGTACAACTAGCACAATTATAATTTTGCGTTCCCTGTGGATCGATCCCGTACTTATCACTACTACGAACTAGTAGATTAGTTTGGGTTATTATTATTTTTAACACACCTCGACAGTGCAGTCAGTAACTGAAACATGGGCTGTTGGGAGATGAATTTAATAAAGAAAGATTTTGATTAGATTCCAAAACCCCTGAGTATGACATGTTCAGGATAATCTTGATAGTTGAGTCAGGATTCAGTTTTAGAGTGTTCAGGATGTTATCTGCACAATGTATAGTCAGCAGATATAGATCAAGTTAGATTCTAAAGATTCTGAAGACTCAGCAAGTTTATGAAGAAACCAAGTTTCAAAGATAAAACCGAGAATCAAGACTCGATGAGAAATCGAGAAATCAAGACTCAAGACATCGGTCAAGATATCTCGAAGACTCAAGACCTCAAGATTCGTAAGAAATCAAGACTCGTAAGAAATCAAGACTCGAAGAAATCAAGACTCGAAGAACTCAAGACTCAAGACTAAGACTATAAGACTCAAGACTCGTAAGATGAAGACAAAAAGATATCAAGGGCACATTATTAATCGAAGGCTCGAGAATATACTAAATGCTCAATTATAAACCCGAATGTTAGAGACATCAAATTATCTATCTGAAGGATACAATACTGAGAAAAACGCGATTGCTTAGAAAAATAGATATTGCCCAAGACATTCACATGTAGACAAAAGTAACTAAAACAAAGTGTTGTTAAGGTTATATCACTCAGAGATATTGACCTAAAGGAGCCGTTGAGATTGTCTACTTGGCGAAGACAATGACCCGATAAGAAGAAGACAACATCAGACTTGGATCGACCTTCGAAAAAGCGACGGGACAATCGAGACATGTCGATTGTACTATGTTCCGCATCAAAAAAAGTGATAGCTGGCTACATAAAAAGCACTTTGCCTAAAATGTGCTAGGGAGTATCAAACCCTAAATATAGCAGTTTATCACACACCATAAGAGGAAACTCACGAAGCTATCTCTTCCAACGGATAGTTTTTCAAGAGTGACCTTGGTGTATGCCTATAAATACTTGTGACCATCTACATTGAAGGTTACGGGAAATTTGTAAGCAACTCAAGAGCTCAAACTTATTATTGCAAGTTGAAGCACTCGAAAACCCAAGAATTTCCCAAGTGCTTTATTTCGAAGAGAGCTCATCACTAAGCCTAGTTTTGATAAGTCATATCCAAAGCTTAGTAGAGATATCCTAGCCCTTTTCATTGTACTTTATTGTAAAGGATATCTCATCCTAGTTGGAAACCAACCAAGAAACCCCGTAGTTTGAGTGTGATTGTTGGTGAAAGTGAGAGTTGTAAAGAGTTAGTAAACTACAGAGGTAGTCAGAACACTCTAGAGAAGAAGTTAGTAAGCTACTGGTGGTAGTCTGAAAGCTTGTGTGTGTTGAGTTAGTAAACTATAGAGGTAGTCATGAAAGCTCAAGGTCGGGTTGAGTTAGTAAACTAAAGAGGTAGTCAGAAAACTCAGGGCCGAGTTGAGTAAGTAAACTACAGAGGTAGTCAGAAAACTCAAGGAAGTGATTAGTGAATTTCTCTGAGGATCAGAGAGAGTGGACGTAGGAGCTTGAGTCTCTGAACCACTATAACTTGCTGTGTAGTTTATTGCTTTCTGTACTGAACTTAACTGTTGCATTGCCTTTAAATTGAAAGCATATTTTCGCTGATATTCAGTTGGAATCAATCCACTGAAGTTGCATATAACTAAATCACAGCCTAATCACTATTCCATTAAAATGAAGGTTTTCAGCAAAGCATAAAACGAGTATAAACTTAGGGCCAACCATTCCGCACATCTGAGTAGCTAGAACAGATAGTTACCAAACTGAACTTACTCTATCTAAGAGTTCAGTAAGTTAGTTATCTGATCCAAGCAACTCAGGATCTCTGAAAAACTCAAGCTCAGTTGGGATTATCGAAATTTCTTTGAAAGCGGCTTCGGGATCACATTGTCTCGGTAGACTTTGACTCAGGGCGATCTGTGCTTCTCAGGGCCAAATTCTCAGGAGAATCTGACCCAAGCTGACCTCAGTTAAGAAAAGTTTTAAAACACTGAACACGTGTATTCCCCCCCATACACGTGTAAGACTCGTTTGCACCGGGACCAACATGGGCTATTACGATTTCCTCCTTTCATTCGTGAATACTCGATTAGTCTTGAACATGATGAAGTGTCTATTCAAATAACTTAATCAATTTATCTCTAATCACTAATTGATCATGTATGTCACACTTAGCTATAAAGTCTAAGTTGACGTGCATTGACCTATGACTTAGATCCAATTATGACGAGAAGATGAGTATTCTCTCTAAATCCACTTTGAGGAATGAATCCTATTCTTGGCTCAACTACCATGCACATGCACTTCGTAATGAACCCAATCCAAGCCATATCTACCCATGGAAGGGTACAAGCGTCGGTCATGGTCAAAGTTCATCATCCCACACATGTCGTGCGTATTAACTGTAGGTCCCGAACGGGTTATGAGAGGGCAGAAGTCTAGAGGGGAGGGGTGAATAGACTTCTGAAAAACTTTTCGTCTTGGATCGGTGTGCGGCAGATAGCTTTGTCGAGTCGCGAGTGAATCGATTGATCGATAACCAACTTCTTGAGCGCCGGAAAAGCGGTCGAGTTCGGTAACTATCGAGTTAAGCGATGTGTCGCGGAAGCTTAAGTTTTACCGTGAAAAACCGGTTTGTATAAATCGATTCAAGTTTTATCTTTTTAATCGGATAATGAAATCGGTCCGTCGGATCGAAGCTTGGTCTTTGCATCGATCTTAACTTAGAATATATGCGCTTTAAGATTGTGCGATGTGAGAAGCGGTTAATCAAAGCGATAAAGGCACACAAGATTTATAGTGGTTCGGACAAACCGGTCCTACATCCCTCTTCCCTTTCAAGGGGCACCAACTTAACCGACTTAACCGAAATTTGGACTTAGATTAGTGTGTTAGTCCAACACGATTACACCAACGAGATGTTTTAAGAGTTCTCCTCAACCGATCCCGAAATCGATACTAGAAACCTGGTCGAAATCTTGCTAAACAACTTATCCTAACTTGGGGGTTTGGGTAAGATTGTTGAGGTTCAACTATGAAATCTTTTCTTGCGTATAAAAGTTGTTTTGATAGCTAGATGAAAAGATTTCTTGCTAAAACTTATGGGATGAACACAATATAAAATAAGCTTGTAGTTGTGTTCTTCGATGCGGAAATCGACTATAGTTTGAGCTTCTTGATTATGTTGTTTGTCCAACATTTCCGTGTTTCACTCGAAGTGTGATCCCATATTTATAGACCTTGAGATCAAAGAGCCGTTGGAAGCAATTTGAATCTCGGGCTATTTTAAATAGAGATTCGGGCTTGATGTGGCGTGCTTGAGAGCGGCATGGTGAAAGTTTATAGCCCGTTTGAGAGAAAGCAACATCGAATCCATGATATCATTTCGGTTCATACGTGTTTCTTCCTTATTGGATGAAAGCCTTGCTTTGCGGTGTTGTTCCTCCAACTAAGGTTTGTATTCATCTTGTTCGGATCGCGGGCGTATGATAAGATGAAACATCGATTTTCATCTTATGGTGATCGATCACTCTGGCCCGATCGATTGATGGAGTCTTCTGGCGCTTTGTTGACTTAGCTTCAATTGGTGACTCACGATGTAGGTCTTCGGTCTTATCTTACGGAAGTCATCGATCTTCTAGTATAGAGGTTTGAGCTTCATGACTTCTTTGAGTTATCGGCGAGATCGAGTTCAATCGATCTTTCGTTACAGTTTTAGCGTTACGCTGCATGGGATATCGACTTTCTTCCGATTCTTGGATCGACCTTTACATATTGAGTTCCCCCTCAATATGTGACCTATCTATTACATCGATTTTTCTATACAATCATTATCAATTGGTCTCCTATAGCGATAATGTAAACAAACATCGATAATTAGCAATGATTTGGTCTATTACATGTGTTTTGGAACATTCATCAAAACTATAAATTTCCCAACAATTTCCCCTTTTTGATGAAACCAAAACACTTGAGAAACCAAACAGTTGATAAGTATAGAAACGGTTAAAAAGCAAGTAATGTCGGAAAACAAAGAGATTTTATCTTGGGATCAGAAAAATAAACTTTTCATTAGATATGATGATTACATGTTACATCAGAAAAGTTTTGAATTTAAAAGCAGCTGATCCCTAGACATCTTCTGAATCTTCACTCCTTGGGCTTGTATCCTTCTGGCATTTCTCTTTGGTCTTGTGGAATGTTGAAAATCGATAGAGTTTCCATTTGACATCGATTTATGCGCACTTGATCAGTTATCTGTGATTTGTTCAATATGTCAAAGTAGAATCTCTCAAATGCCAGTCTGTCAAATGAGCCATCTGCCTTCTTTGAGTATATTAACAGATCATACTCTTGGCGAGATATCTTTACATTTATAAGCTTGGCCTCATTTTCCAGATACTTGAAAAATGCGGATATTTATTACGTAACGGTTGAGGAACATCATCATCCGGTGATTCTTCTTTTGGAACAAGATCAGGGACAAAGGCATCTAGAAGCCATTCACTTACGATCTTATTCCATTCCTCAAACCTCTTAGCGTGTGCGGCATTTTTTTTGGTATAATCTAAATCGACTCTTCTTTGGCAAATGAGAGGTTACGAGTCTTGATTTTCGATTAATCCTTTCTTAGCCCTTGATTTGAACTTCATTTCAACCCTTACCTTGTGCCGTTTTTTACATCCTTCTTTCTTCTTCAATCATCGCTCTTTGGACAATTTTCTGACTAGCTCCTTATCGGCACATGTCGATTTGTCTTACGGTGACTTTCTGATGCGATGGCGGTCAGATTTTGATGTCAGCACCCAGCGACCTTTCTTGCAATTGAGCTTTGTCCATGGGCCTTGTCTTCGATGTGTCGGTTGGTTTCTCGAGATCCTTCCCCCTTTTTGGTTTGATCAAAAAAGCGCATTGAGTGGGAAGTCGAGAGACCCAAAGTTGATTGACAATGCGATTTAGATCATTAGCGAGATAAACACGAAGATTGAGTATTAGATTACGAGCGGTTATGTCAGTTCTTTCTTGGCGGTTTCCATTTAGCGAGAGTGTCCAAATCATTTTGTCAAATTTCTCTTCGATAACTCGAGCCTTTTCTCGGTGGCGTCGAAAAAAAAAAGATTGATTTTGATCCCTATTTTGACTTGTCATCAAATGATTTTTGTAAGCTCGGCCAGATATGGTGGTCATAGATTGGGAGAAGCCCGATCTCACGATTGCTTCGATTTGTTTGAGGCCGATTTGTCTACGATCGGTTATCACTCCTCGATCTCTTCTTTTCGGAGATCTTTGAGACAAGATCGATCTCTGAAGTTGATCGATGGTGATTTGAGATGTAGGAATTGGATCCATCACTTGATCGAGGTTCGGTTGTTTGAGCCTCCGGTGGTTGGTCGTGAGCTGCGACACCAGTTCCACTTTCATCGGCGACTCGGCATTCACCATTTCGGCGTCATTTTACGGAGCTTCTTGGCGATCTCGAACTTCTCTTCTTCGGCAATTCCAACTTCTGTTGATCGGCTTTCCGCAGTTTATCGGATATGAGCTCATTTGGTGATCCCACTTTGGCGGACTTCCTCATATCGAAGTCAAAATCTGCGAACTCATCCGCACCACCCATCTGTTCAACAAGTAAGATAAGATCGAGAAGCTTTTTAATCTGAGATCTCTCGGTGAGGATCTCCATGACTTCTTCTCGATAGCGGGGATGGGCGACCCGGTTGTGGATACATCTCATCAATCTCCGTTCAATTCTTAGTCGACCATTTTTCGGTGATGGTCTTTGTTGATCTGGATCTGGGAATGATCTGTCGGATTACATTGGATGAGATGTGGAAGCTTACGGTTGTGCTTGAATCGGCGGAAGTTATGCGATTGGTTCAACTGCGGTGGTTTCTCTTTGTAGTGGCGGTTATATCTGGTTCGAGGTTCATGGCGGGTGAACTAGCGATGAGATATGCTCTGCGGCCTTTAGTCCGGCGGTGAATCGGCTTGAGGTTGAGGAGAATAGATTTATCGACTTGTGCTTCTACCTCGGATCGTTCTGGCGAGCCCTCGGGTTCTTACTGTCGATTCTGTTCTTTGTTGCGCATAGCATTTGCATTACGGCGCTTTTCTTCTTCGACTCATCTTCTAGTCTTTAGAATCGAGGGTAGGTTTCTTTGCTTTCTTTGGCCTCTTCTCGCAGGCCTTCACGGTTTTCGTTTTTCTTTTTACGTGGAGCAAGCCCGGGTGTGGATGACTTCTTTGCTCTTTCCTTTCTTGATTTTTGTTGGAGTGGGCTCCGTGTCATCGTCTGGTGGCCCGTATATAGCGAAGTTGATGAAGGAAGGCATTGTAGGACTTGATCCATTACGATTCCATTCGGTAGCTTGGCGGTTTGTCTTTTAATATGGTTGCAACCTTGTTGAGATTCTTTGATTCTCTTTTTCGAGAAAAGACACACTGGATTCATTGACTCCAAATTTTTCGTGTTCTTGGAGCAAGATGGCTTTTCGAGGAAGCCGTGCGATTGATGTTACGAGCCCCGTCAATTATTCTTTGCCATCTTGTACATTTTGGTGATGTGAGAGCATCTGGGCTAAATGAGATTCCCATGATCGTTCTTGATGAGAATGTCAAGCAATGATCTGTACTTTCTTTTGAGCATTGGCGATGAATAAATTTGTCGATGTTTATGCGCCTCTCTTAAGAGCTCTCTCTCGATTTCTTCATCCTCATTCTCCTGTAATGTGCGGTGAGATTAGCCCTTTTAGGCAAAATTTGAGCAGAGCAGTGATATACGCATTTGTCGATCGATTTCATCTCCGTTATTTGTCGACATCGGTTCGTCTCTGGTTTTTTTGTATCCACACTCAAATTGCGCAAGAATTGAAGTGCTTCATCTTTGCATCCTTTGGATTGCGATGAAAGCGAGCAATATGTTTCGATCCGGCCTTCTTGAAATTTGTTCCACCTCCATGGATTGAGAATCCTCGGTGGTTCAAAGCGAGCGAACTTATCCTCAAAGATCTTCGTTGCGATTCGCATAATTGCACATGATCTTTCCAAGTCCATGAGTGGCCATCTGGTGAGATAGACTCATTAAATTTGTGCATAATCAATATCAATATCATTCCTTGGAAAACAAAAGGCAATGAAGCATAATTTCGAAAAACAACTTTTGAAAACAATGTTTTTAACGGAAAGAAAGATTCATCATTAAGCTTAAAAGAAAATATTACGATTCAAATTTTTGAGAGGCGATTTTGAAAGCGTAGAGTAAAATTTGAAGTTTTTCAATGAGTAATGTAATGCGAGTTTGTGAAGCGAGAAAAACTACGGTAAGGTTTGATGAATCTTATATAAGCGGAGGTACAATAAGACAAGATTTTGAAGATCAATCGTTTTGAAAAGATTATGCGCTCAGTTAGCGGTTTTGATCGTAGGGTTGGAAAAGCATACGTACACAAAACTTTTGGATTTAAAAAGCACGATCAAGTAGCGGTTAATACATGTACCTTACGTCCGCATTAAATGATTTGCAGTACCGTCCACAAGGATAGTGGGGTGCGATAAAAGGCAAATAAAATCGAGATCGATCCGATAAATAAATAAAGAACAAGAGAAGAGAGATCGTGTCGGTTGGTGATGTTGTTATCGATCAATATTACTTGTCAATGTTGATTCCACTTGTTGATCTTAATCATTACGCCTAAGCCTTAAGAAATTTCCCAACTATGATCCTTTTAAGCGATCTTCTCGGTTGCATCGATTTGTTGAAACTTCGGGCTTAGTGATCTTTCCTTGATAATCGTCGATTTCCCTCTTTTGATCCTCCTTGATCGGTTGAAGTTCCCCCTTCAAGCGATATTTCGACATATGGTGATATTTCTCGAATTATTGGAGTTTCCGGCTCGGTGAGATCTCTCAAATCGATCATCTTTGTAAATAATCAGTTTTGGTTGACCTCATCGATTCTTTTTGATTAAGCCAATTCTTGGGATAAGTGTTCTTTGCCAAAACTTAGTGCAGAAGTAGTAGCTTCTATTATTCCTAAGTAGGCGTGATTGACATGCGTAAATATAAATGCGAATCTCTCGATATGTCAATCAGCAAAAGTAAATTTATCAATTATCGATCGGCGTGATTTCTACATTTGTCCTTTTGATGCAAATTTCTCGGATAGGCTTCTTGAACCGACAATTGCATTTGCATCCTTGCTTGGCCTCTATAAAATGGACCAATGTTTTACACAACATCACCCATTCACCATACTTATCTTCTTTGTAAGAATCATGTATCTTGGTGAACCCTTGTTTAGGTGAGACTTAGGCAAACACTTTTACACCCTTTTATATGGTTTCATCTTCTCAAATCAACCCTTTGCATCCCTCATTCTTTGTTTTCTTCATCATCTTGATTTCACATACGATTCTTTGCCAAAGCTTCTCTACCACCACCAGTGGCGGATCTGCTTTATTTGCTGTTGAGAAGACACTTCTCCTAACCGTATGCACCTTGTGTGTCTATCTGGATGGCGTAACGGAACCATCGGACTTAGTACGGTATAAAATATCTGACACATGTGCCCATGAGATCGATGACCAACTCTTTGGCACCGTGCTCCATTCGGCAATTTGGGAAGCCCTACTTACTCCTCCTTTTAGGGCTCACGGCTTAGTAATCTATCAATGCCGCTCTCACTTTTCTTGGAGAGTCCATCGGTTTCTTGGGCATGGGATTCTTTAAAAGCCTCTCTCACCCTTGTTAAGTGGGGAAAAATGAGATTTTAAAATCTCTCTCTTTCCCCATTAACACTCACCTAATGAGTTCGGGTTTGGGTTTGGAGGGTTTAGGGTCCTAGGTTTAGGATTTTGGTTAACATTTATGTCTTGACCTCCGGGTCTTCTTGTACTTGTAACTTCGTAATGTAACCTCACCTTGGGTTTTTATCAATGAAAAGTTACATTATTTCATTTTGTTGTGTAAATTCACCTTTCTTATGCGATTGATAGCTTCTTAATCTACGAATCTTGCTTGTTGAATCACAAAGAAATACTATAACCAAATTTGATTTAATCGGATAATCCTTTAAACCGAGCATTTACCTTAAATCGATAAACCTTGAATCGATCGGTTCCTTTAAACCGATAGACTTAAAATCGATAAACTAAAATCGATCGGTTCCTTTGGATGCGGTAGCGTGTATGTCGATCGATTTTTTTGCTTATCGGTCTCTTGAGATCGATTAAGATACCAAACTCAAGCTGATTTCTCTCGTCTGGTTAGTCTCTTAACCCGGCTAGTTACGGAGAGCATTCCATCAAACATTTTTGGTGACATTTCTCCAAGATCTAGAAGTCTAGCTCATTGCATAAATCTCGAATCGATCTCGATTAGTGGCTTGGTTAGAATATCGGTATACGTATATCGGTATGAATCTTTTCCATTTCGATATTCTTCTTTTCAACGTGATCTCTTATGAAGTGGTGTCGACATCTACATGCTTGCATCTTGTATGTAGAATGGATTACGAGTGATTGCAATAACCTTACTATTCTTGTCGCGAGAATATAGATGCGTTCTTAGCTATAATGTTGTAATCCCTCATTTCTTGATCGAGCAGGCGATTGGGAACAACGACTTTCTGCTGACCATATATTACCGGTTGTTGATGTCAGATGGCGATATGCAACTTCTTTGAAAACCACGAGATCGGTTTACTTCCTAGGCCGACATGTTCACGAGGTTGATTTTACGTCGATCTTGCAACCTCCATGTCGAATCGAGAATACCCACTAAGCTCTAGATTATCATCGATGGGTAGAATAAACCAAGGTTTATTGTTCCTTGAGATATTAAAATCGCTTATTTGCTTCTAGGTGGTGACCATTGGATTTGCGAAATCGCACATACACCCCCTGCGAAAGTGATATGGGTCTGCTTTGGCGGTCGGTATAATAAAGATCAATGAGAGCCCTATATTCTTCCCGATTTGTTTTACGACCCGGCCTCATACGGATCCATCTTGAATCCGGTCATCATAGGAATTTTGGCTTCCTTGCTATTTTGAATTCCAAACTTAGCCAAAATATTCCTAGTGTACTTTGCTTGGCGAGATGAATATCCCGCCGAACTTTGTTTAACTTGGAGACCTAGAAAGTAATTCATCGACCCATCATGGACATCTCGAATTTCCCTTGCATCGATTTCTTTGAATCTTTCACATAGGTTCTTGTTTGGAGATCCGAAGATGATGTCGATCACGTAAATCGAACCATCGAATATCTTCTCCATCTTCTATTCGAATAAGGTTACATCCCTTTGTTCCTTTAGTGAACCCCTTTTCGATCAAGAAGCGAGAGAGTGTATCATACCGGGCTCATGAACTGTTTTGAACCATAAAGAGCTTTTCTTAAGCGATACACTTGGTTGCCTTTTTCAAAGCACGGAGGTTGTTCGACATAAACTTCCTCCGCTAGTACCCCGTTTAAGAAAGCACTCTTTTCGTCCATCGATACCGCGATGAACCCTCTGTGGGAAGCATAAGCTTTAAGCTTGACCGAATGGCTTCAAAGGCGGCGGCCCGGTGCAAAGGTCTCATCGTAATCAATTCGCCGATTGTGAATACCCCCTTAGCAACAAGTCTTGCCTTATTTACGGTGATAACATTTTTCTCATCTCTCTTGTTCTTGAAGATCCATTTCGTGCCAATTCGTCTTGATGGCACGGTGCGTCTACTAGTTCCCATACTTCATTTCTCTCGACCTATTTCGCTCCTCTGCATGGCTAGAATCCGGTTTCGTCTTGTAATGCTTCCTCGATTGTAGTAGGTTCCTTCATAGGCGGATAACTTGACAATACATGGCACTTTCACCAATCGATGTCTAGTTTTAATTTTATCGAGACGGGTCTCCAATTATCGGATCGGTTGGATGGTGGTTATCCGAGTCCTTCTATTACGATTTGCGTCGGTTTGAGAACATCGTCCGTTTCGATAAAATCTTATTACTAGTGATTGGGAGAGTGCGTGGGTTATGGTCACTTGATAAGAACAAGTCTCGGTGATGTTGGAATCATCGTGTCTTTGATGTCATTAAGTGAGAACCAGAAGTTCCCACGAACCCGGATGGTTCGATTTCTTCTTATCTCCATTTGAATCGGCTTTTTCATCGGCAGTTGTTCGTACCTTAGGATCGATTGATACGGTGAAACGGAATGTAAATTGATCTGATTTCGATCCTTTATCCTTGATCGTTAGGTGATCCATTTTACGAATATCGAGGTTACGGTAGATCGGTACTTCTTGTTACGGCGATTTCTCTTGATCGGAAGATGCTTCATCAAAGGCTACATGGGGTGTTTCTTCCACAACAAAGGGTTCGTTTGTTGTAGACCACGAAGGCTTTGCTAGATGAGAATACCCTAGAAATATACCCTCGTCGGACTTGGCCTCAAAGGTCTTCAAGCCCGACTTTTCCCATTGTTGTGTATGAAACACTTGCACCCAAAAACATGGAAGTAAAAACACGAGGTTTTACGCCCTTCCACAGTTCATAGGGTGTTTTGTAGTGAGCCTTAGTCGGGGAGACATACATTACTGCGTATGGCATGCGGTGTTGATTCTTACGCGAAAGCGGTTTGGTATCGCATGTTAAATTTAACATTGTTCGGCGAACTTCTTTGAGAGTTCTGTTTTCTCCGTTCGGCTACTCCATTACATTTGTGGCGTCCTCGCGGTGATGTTTCATCTTTGTATACCAAACTTAGAGCAAAAATCGGTAATAAAGGAGTTGAAATTGCGTACCTTTATCGTCCGATTTTTACTCTGGCGACACCCTTCTCATTTTGTAATCTTCTTAGTAGCTCGGGTATCTTGGTTGTCGTCTCATTCTTCTTATGTAAGAATATAACCCTGTAAACTTGGAATAGTCATCCACGATTACGAGTGTATTTCGTCCGTTGAGGCGATTGGTGTGGCGGGTCCAAGCAGATCCATATGAAGCATTTTGCGATTACTCTGGCTTTGGATCTTTGGTCAGGAAATCCCTTTGAATGAAGCTTTGACTGTTTTCCCCGACATGCGGTACATATCCGATCCTTTGAGAACACTTCATTGGAAGTCCTTCCACTAGAGACATCTGGCTATCTTATTAAGAGTTTTAAAGTTAGGATGGCTCATTCTTTTGTGCGAGCCAATTTGCTACTTTTGGAACTCTTAACAATCGGGCATGCATTTCTTGGACAACTGTTCCAATCGGTTTGTGTAGATCGTCCCTTTTCTTGAACCGATTAGCAATATGTTGGTGATTTCGATTCTTGATAGTGCATTGATCGATCGAGAACTCAACCTTGAATCCGTTGTCGCAAAAAATTGTGAAACCGATAATAGGTTGTCTTGGACCTTCGACAAGCGATACTCCGATTACTTGTACATCATCATTCTCTAAGGTTAGAACCCTTTGGTATAACCAAAGTTATCATCACCGAAAAGAGTACCGCGCGGGCCTTTTACATTCTATGTAAGGGCGAGGAGATGTTTGCTTCGGTCATGTGCCTTGAGCATCCTTATCGATGTACCCGGATAGTTGCTTGCACACCTCCTTTGTTGGCGGACCAGCGAATGAACACAATCGGATCGGGTTTTAGGTACCCTTTTCGGATTGGGTCTGAGGGGTTAGGTTTGGATTTGGGGATCCATACAAAGCGAGCACTTCTATGGTGATCGGTCGGATCGAAGGCTGATTTGTCTCCCATACTGTCAACATAATCATACTTATCCTCATATCTTTTCGATTTGTATGATTACTTGTGTGAACCTTGGATGACTTAGAAGACTTATGATTTACCTTTTCGGTTTGTCTTCTTTTTATCGATTGTGGTTGGTCAATAGCCCTAAATTTTCGACTATAGGGGTAGAATACATTTGCTACCATCAAAAGATTCATATCCTTTTCGCATAGATGGTTTTCGCGATTTACGAAGCATGCTTATTAGGCGGTGACCGTGGTTGGGTCTCAGATTAGACTTCCTTTTTGTAGGTTGTCTTTTTCGATTCGATCATTGATCGGGTTGAGGTTTCTTCGGAAAACTGGGTTCTTCCGTTGATTCCTCGGTGATGCTTTACCGGTTGGGGTCCATTTTTCATTTCCTTTTCGGTTAGGCACTTGCCTTACACTGCTCAGCGGTCTCTTACCCTATTAGATACAAGTTTAGCTTTTGGTGTATCTTTTTTTGAAATTAAATCCGATTACACCTTTACGAGATGAATCGGTCGGGGCTTTTGAGGATGTGGAGGGTTTCTCATAGCCAAGTCCTCCTTATCAATCTTTACTCGAAAATAGGCGTTCATGTCTTTAGCGGTTTGAGATGATTTTGAAAAAACATCTATTTTCTTCTGTGATTTTCCTCGGAGGATTTAGGACTTTCATGCATTCGGAATAGCTCATCGAATTTTGCTTGCAAGATTTTGAAGTCATCGACTTCTTTGTCTGTTAATTTCCATCATTCTTTGATCTGCTTTTCGATCGAAGCTTTAACCGAGAATTTTAAATTCCTCGATTTACCTTACGGCGGTTCGGTGATCTAAGTTGGAGGTTTTTCGAGATCATTTTCTTGACAAATTTGATTATTTACGATCCTCGACTTATCATTCTCTGCTTCCACAATAGCATAAGTTTCTCTTTGCATTGGAGAGATCTTCAAGCAATTGCTCACGAGTAGAGCTTGGTCGATCTCGGCGGTGTCTAATGATAGCGGTGTAGAAAGCGAGCGAAGGGGGTTTGGAGGTTACCTCGATTTGGTCCTCCCGGCCATCGAGGCAAAGTTCATTATCGTCGATGAGAATATCGGATCTTCACTTTCATAGAAGTCGGCCAGCCTTCTTGATCAAAGAAGTCTTCTCTGAGAGAAGTATCCGGAGTCCTCGGAGGCGGATAGGAATCGTCGATTCTGACGTATCGGCAACCATGGCTCTTACGTCTCTCTAAACCGTTGCTCTCTTTTGTTCCTCTTTTCTTCCCTCTCTCTCGGCGTCAGTGCAGGCGATCTGTGCTATAGTGACTGGCTTCTCACGATTGAACGCGCTCTGGATCCACCGTTCCCTTCCTTCGGTGAATCACTCATACGTATGACCTATCGGTGATTTCCCTTTCGATAGTAGTCCGAGTTTCTTCTATCGATTGGTTATCTCTTCCTTCCTTTTGTCGACTATCTCTTTCCCTTTCATCTCTGTGATCCCTCCAGATCATCGGATCTGGTTCTTACGGAGATCTATTATGCGATCTCCTATCTAGATCCCTCGGCTATGTTGATAGTCCTTATAAAATCTTGATACTTACCAAGTTGTATGTCGACTTCTCAAGCTTCACGGTAAGCAACGCGATACATTACACTGACTTAATATATTTCCAATGGGTTCATTGGCCTTTTGTTACACTCTTTGGTTGCCTTGAAAAAACCATGATTTTTTGAAGTCGAGGTTTATTGAGGGGCCTCGTCTTCATCAACTTGACCTCTTTCAATCGAGGTCGAACTTCGTGAGCTTTAAGACTCAAGAACAAGCTACTAGGTTTCATTCTTGAAATGTCTAGCAATCTTTGATTACCGTGACCTTCATGTCCCACTTCTTGGTGAGAGACCTTAGGATCTTATAGTTGATATCTTTATCGGTCATCTCTCTACCAAGTTCTCGAAGCTTGTTTATAGACATTGTAATTCTTCCATCGAGTTCGTTGATGGTTTTAGTTTGGCGACATCTTCGGTTTCTCGAACTTCACCGGTTCGAAACTTGAAGGATTTGTCTTTTATCTATTCATTTCCCTCGCGAGATCTCGGCGGAGTATCCCACATTGCTTTTCATGATTTGAGATACTTAATCTTCTCTTTGGTGACCTTATCCATTGTCTTCATGATGATATGTCTTGCAATGGTGTCGGAGTATCTGATTTTTCTTTCTCTTGTGTCCATCGTTTGGGCTTTTTTCGTACAAGACTTCGCGTGGGAAAGTGCGGATCTCCTCCGGCCGCGGGATTGTCGTAGTAAATGATGATGGGTCCTCTCGATGACTTCCATCATTACGCCTTGTCGAGCCTAGATGGTTGGACATATATATGGCCCAATCTGCATACTCATCAATAGAGAAAAAAGATCATGATACATCCGGATGTGTTATCCATCTTTGAGTGATTTTGGAAAATGAATGAGTTTTAAAAGCGGTTTTTCAAGATCGATTCGGATGACCACAATGACACGAAGTCGGTGGTCGGAAGAACCAACCGCTCGATACCACTTGTAGGTCCGAGCGGGTTATGTGAAGGCGAAGTCTAGGGGGAGGGTGAATAGACTTACGAAAAACTTTTCGTCGCGGCGGATCGGTGTCGAGCGAGAATGCTTTGTCAGTGCGAAGTGAATCGATTCGGTCGATAACCAACTTCTTTGAACGCCGGAAAGGCGGATCGATTCGGTAACTATCAGATTAAGCGATCGTGCGGAAGCTTAAGTTTTACCCGTGAAAAACCGGTTTGTATAAATCGATTCCAAGTTTTATCTTTTTAATCGGATGATCGTAAATCGGTCCGTCGGATCGAAGCTTGGTGTCAGCATCGATCTTAACTTAGAATGTATGCGCTTTAAGATTGTGCGATGTGAGAAGCGATTAATCAAAGCAATAAAGGCACACAAGATTTATAGTGGTTCGGACAAACCGGTCCCTACATCCACTCTTCCCTTTCACAAAGGGCACCAACTTAACCGACTTAACCATTTGGACTTAGATTAGTGTGTTAGTCCAACCACGAGACACCTGTGAGATGTTTTAAGAGTTCTCACTCAACCGATCCGAAATCGAGACTAGAAACCCTAGATCGAAATCTTGCTAAACAACTTATCCTAACTTGGGGGTTTGGGTAAGATTGTTGAGGTTCAACTATGAAATCTTTTCTTTGCGTATAAGCGGCGATAGCTAGATGAAAAGATTTCTTGCTAAAACTTATGGGATGAACACAATATAAAATAAGCTTGTAGTTGTGTTCTTTGATGATGCGAAATCGACTATAGTTTGAGCTTCTTGATTATGTTGTTTGTCGGCATTTCCGTGTTTCACTCGAAGTGTGATCCCATATTTATAGACCTTGAGATCAAAGAGCCGTTGGAGAGCAATTTGAATCTCAGGCTATTTTAAAAGAGTTGCGAGCTTGATGTGGCGTGCTTGAGAGCGGCATGCATTTGAAAGTTTATAGCCGTTTGAGAAAGCAACATCGAATCCCATGATATCGGCTCGGTTCATCGTGTTTCTTCCTTATTGGATGAAAGCCTTGCTGCGGTGTTGTTCCTCAACTAAGGTTTGTATTCATCTTGTTCGGATCGCGAGGCGTATGATAAGATGAAACATCGATTTTCATCTTATGTGGTCGTCGATCTGGCCAATCGATCCACTGATGGAGTCTTCTGGCTTTGTTGACTTAGCTTCAATTTGGTGACTCGGCGATGTAGGTCTTACGGTCTTATCTTCGGAAGTCATCGATCTTCTAGTATAGAGGTTTGAGCTTCATGACTTCCACTGAGTTATCTGACGAGATCAGTTCAATCTGATCTTTCGTTCTGGTTTAGCGTTCTGCTCTGTCGGATATCAGCTTTCTTCTGATTCTTCAGATCTGACCTTTACATATTGAGTTCCCCCTCAATATGTGACCTATCTATTACATCAGATTTTCTATACAATCATTATCAACTGGTCTCTATATAGCGGTAATGTAAACATTCACTATGTGTCCATTTGGTCCTATTACATGTGTTTTTGGAACATTCATCAAAACTATAAATTTCCCAACATTAACCTCAAGTCAAAGGAATATCGTATCGCTCCCACTAACCAAGACACCCGTAGACACATATAGTGGAACTACATCAAACGGTTTCTCGGATGGGTATATCAATACACTCTAAGGTATTTGTGCATCCATCATGAGATACCTAGTATCTCGTAGTAAGTGAGATCTTACTACACTCTCTAAGAGTATGATGCAGATTGCACACCAATCTCCATTGCATCATCAATATCCCATTCTTGATGATCCTTGATCGGGGCTATTTGAGAATCATGCTTAAGTCATCTGAGTTCTCACAACCTCAATGACATCAATGACTCATGGGAACACTTGTATGAATAGATGCAAACAATCATACATAATATTCAAACAAGTGTATTGCCATACATTAATATTAAATGATATATAATATTAAATCAAACTGAATATCATCTAGTATTATGTCCTTACAATAGATTGTCTCTAGGACACTAACACTAACAATCTCCCACTTGGACTAGAGTCAATCACCTACATGTCTAACCCCTAGACCATCAAATGTCTAATGTGTACATGAACACTCAGTGTTTTGGTGAAAGGATCTGCCAAATTAAATATGTGGGAATACATTTTAATTCTATTTCTCCTATCGTTATGATCTCTTGGATCAAATGATAAGTCTGGGTACATGCTTGTTTCTGATTGCTAATCTCGGTTCCTTTGCTTTGCGCAATCGCATCAATGTTGTCTCAATACAACTTTATTAGACAACTGACACTCAAAATTACCCCTAGTTCTCTTAAGAACTATAAAATCCAGACAGCCTCCTTGAGGCTTCTGATACAAAAATGTACTCAACTTCGGTTGTTGAATCTGCTGTCCTTTTGCTTGGAACTATTCCAACTGACCGCCTCATTATTGAGTGTGAAATGTAACCCGACTATGATTTGTAATCATCACAGTCGGATTGGAAACTTGTGTCAGCATAACCAGTCACTACCAGTTCTAACTGTCCACCATAGACAAGGAAACATTCTTTAGCTCGTCTAAGATACTCCAGAATGGTCTTGACAGCAATCTAGTGAGACTCACTCGAATTTTATTGGTATCTACCAATGATGTTGATAGCGTAGGCCTCATTTGGCCTAGTGTAAGTCATGGCGCACATGATTGACCCAATTGCATATGCATATTGGACATCTTTAATGTGCTTGATATCAGCTTTAAAAGAAGGACAATCCTTCTTTGACAGCTTTATCCCATGATTTGCCGGTAGAGACCCTCTCTAAGATTTTCCTATCGCAAAACGCTACAACATCTAGTCTACATAGGTGAACTGTGACTGCCTAAACATCTTCTTGGATCTATCCCCGTGGATCTTGATCCCTAAGATGTAGCAGGCTTCACCAAGATCCTTCATCATGAAGGTCTTTGATAACTAATCTTTAATGGACTGCATTAACGAGATATTGTTTCTCAAAATCAATATGTCGTCGACATATACGATTATGAAAACAATTTTCTTCCTGTTGTGTTTACGATAAATGCAAGGATCTTCTGAATTTTTCATGAAGTCAAAAGACTTGATAGCTTCATCGAATCGGATATTCCAACTCCTAGAAGCTTGCTTCAATCCATAGATGGATCTCTTTAGCTTGCATACTAGATTTAGAATTTGTCTTAGATATAGAACCTTCCGATTGAGTCATAAACACTTCCTTTATCAATGTTTCCATTGAGAAATATTGTTTTAACATCCATCTACTAAATCTCATAATCACAGTGTGCTGCTATCGCAAGTAAAATTCGAATGGACTTGATCTTTGCAACTGGTGAGAAGGTCTCATCATAGTCAATGCCTTCGCATTGACTATAGCCCTTCGTCACCAACCTAGCTTTATAGGTTTGTACTTTGCCATTTGCAATGGTCTTTCGCTTGAAGACCCATTTGCAAATTATGGGTCCAACCCCTTTAGGCAACTCAACCAAGTCCCAGACTTGATTGATGTACATCGAGTCCATCTTGGATGTTGGGAGATGAATTTAATAAAGGTTGATTTTGATTAGATCCCAAAACCCTTGAGTATGACATGTTCAGAATAATCTTGATAGTTGAGTCAGGATTCAGTTTTAGAGTATTCAGGATGGTATTTGCAAAATGTATAGTCACAGATATAGACGTAATAGATTCTCATAGGTTTCAAGACCAAAGAAGTCAAGAAACCGGTTTCAAGATAAACCAAGTTTCAAGTTTTTTGATGAAACTCGAGAAATCAAGACTCAAAGTGAAAACCGAGATATCAAGACTCAAGACTGAAAGACTTAGAAGAATATCAAGACTCAAGACTGAAGACTGAAGACTGAAGACTGAAGATCATCCTCGAAGACTCAAGACTCAAGACTCAAAAGACTCAGAAGACTCAAGAAAGATTCTAAATCAGAAAGACTCGTAAGACTCAAGACACGTAAAACGTAAGATCAAGATCAAGATCAAGAATTCAAGACACAAGAATTCATCAAGACTTAGTAAGTATCAATGATCAAGATAAACGAATGTTCCGAGGCACTGAGAATATCTATCTGAAGGATTCAATACTGAGAAAAACGCGATTACTTAGAAAAATAGATATTGTCCAAGACATTCCCATGCAGATAAAAGGAACTAAGACAAAGTGTTGTTAAGGTTATATCACTCAGAGATAGTAACCAAAAAGAGCCGTTGAAATTGTCTACCTTTAACTGAAGACAAAAGTAAAAAAGAAGAAGACAACATGCATTATTATCGACATCGACATCGACAAATGACAGTCCTTTCAAAAAAAATAGTACTATGTTCCAGACTGCAAAAAGTGAAGACCGACTACATGAAAGGCTATTGCCTAAAACGTGTTAGGGAGTCTCAAACCCTAAATATAGCCGTTTCTCACACACCATAAGAGGAAACTCACGAAGCTATCTCTTCCAACGGATAGTTTTCAAGAGTGACCTTGGTGTTTTGCCTATAAATACTTGTGACCATCTACATTGAAGGTTACGGGAAATTTGTAAGCAACTCAAGAGCTCAAACTTATTATTGCAAGTTGAAGCACTCGAAAATCCAAGAATTTCCCAAGTGCTTTATATCGAAGAGAGCTCATTCCACTAAGCCTAGCTTGATAAGATATATCAAAGCTTAGTCGAGATATCCTAGCCTTTGCATTGTTCTTTATTGTAAAGGATATCTCATCCTAGTTGGAAACCAACCAAGAAACCCCAAACCCTTTGTAAGGTAGTTTGAGTGTGATTGTTGGTGAGATTGGAGTTGTAAAGAGTGAGTAAACTACATTGAGGTAGTCAGAAAGCTCTAGAGAAGAAGTGAGTAATCTATCTTAGATAGACAGAAAGCTTGTGTGAGTTTTGAGTTAGTAAACTACAGAGGTAGTCAGAAAACTCAAGGTCGGGTTGAGTAAGTAAACTACAGAGGTAGTCAGAAAACTCAGGGCCGAGTTGAGTAAGTAAACTACAGAGGTAGTCAGAAAGCTCAAGGAAGTGATTAGTGAATTTCTCTGAATAGATCAGAGAGAGTGGACGTAGGAGCTTGAGTCTCTGAACCACTATAACTTGCTGTGTTCTTTGCTTTCTGTTTTGCCTTGCTTATCTGTTGCATTACTTTGTTTTGAAAGCATAATTTTCACCGATATTTCAGTTGGAATCAATCCACTGGAAGTTGCATCTAATTGAATCACAGCCTAATCACTATTTCATTAAAAAGGAAGTCTTTTCAGCAAAAGCTTAAAACGAGTATAAACTTAGGGCCAACCATTCCGCACATCTGAGTAAGCTTTCCAAGCAAACTCAGTAACTCTGAAAGTACTCAGGATCAGTTGGGATTATCTGAGGTGTCTGAAAGCAGCTCAGGATCACTGTCTCAGGTAGACTTTGACTCAGAGCGATTTGTGCTTCTCAGGACCTAATCTTCAGGATAGCCTGACCCAATCTGACCTCAGTGAAGAAAAAGTTTTAAAATCACTGAACACGTGTATTCCCCCCCATACACGTGTAAGACTCGTTTGCACCGGGACCAACAAGTGGTATCAGAGCAGGAGTTCAAAAGATCACTGAGTGATCACCTGAACTGATCTATTTTTTAAAACCTGTCTCTGATCTGATACCAACAAGTGGTATCAGAACAGTGGTTTAACTTGACCACCTGCTTTGTTGACCAAAGTTTTATTTGCTAACATACTTGTGGTCTATCTGAACTGATCTTATTTGCTGAACTCTTAAAAGACTTAGATAAAATGTCTTCTAAGAAACTTCCAATGTTCTCAGTAGAGAACTATGATTTATGGAGACTGAGAATGCAGGCTCATCTGTATTCCAAACATGAACGTATGTGGAGAGTGGTCTCTGAAGGACCATTCCAATTTATTGTGGTAAATCCCAGAGTTAAAGAAAATGAGAAAATTGATCCCAGGACAGAATTTCCTAAGTCTGATGACCATATGACTCCTGAGGAGGGGAAGTTAGTCAATCTAGACTATATTTCTAAAGACACACTATACAGTACAATTGATGATGGTGTGATGGGAATGATTTCTCACTGCAATACTGCAAAAGAAATTTGGGATACACTAGCTGTAATGTGCCAAGGCACAGATCATATCAAGGAAAACAAACTTTCAGTTGCAATTGGAAAGTTTGATAGTTTTGAAATGGATGAAGGTGAATCAATTGACAAATTGGAAGTCAGATTCACTAGCATTATGAATGATCTAAATGCACTTGGAAAGAAATATCCACAGAGAGAAGTTGCATTGAAAATTCTTAGAGGTCTTTCTAAGACATGAGATATACATGCAGTGGTGATTGAAAACACCAAAAATATTAATTCAATGCCATATCAACAAGTCTTCTCTGAGCTGAAGGCCTATGAATTTGTAATTGATAAGAAATCTAAAAAGGCTGACAGCAAAGATGATTCATCATCTAGTAAAAATGTGGCTTTCAAAGCCAAAGATAAAACCTGTAAAACTAGAGAGTCTGAGAACTCCCTTGTTAAGAATCAGGATGAGCTTGAGGATAAGCTAGCACTGATGGCAAGGAGGTTTGAAAGACTTAATAGTCGATATGGAAAATACAAAAACTATTACAGGAATCACAGGTACCAGAAGAAACCTGAGGACAAATCAACTGAGAAGAAGAAGGACCTGAAAGCTGAAGGGTCTTCATCCAGAAAGAAGGACTCCAAGTCCAAAGAAGAAAGTGATCAAGATGATGACGCCAAGAAATGCTATAATTGCCAAAAGAAAGGTCACTTCCAGTATGATTGTCCTGACCTAAGTGCTAAGGAGAGAAGAGAAAGACAAGCTAAAAGAGACAAGAAGTTCTCTAGTAAAAAGGCCATGGTTGCAGAAGAAGAACATTCTGAGGAAGGATCAAGCTCTTCAGATGAAATCTTCTCAGACAGTGAAAGTGATGACATCTGTCTGATGGCTATTAAGGAGGAGGAAAACAAGGGCACTGAGCTGATTGAAGATCACATAGCACTGATGAGTGGTGATGAAATGGCCCCTGCTGTATGGTATCTTGACAGTGGATGTTCAAGACATATGACAGGATGCAAGCAAATACTCAGTGACTATGTTGAACAAAGAGGCCCTCAGATCACTTTTGGAGATAACTCCAAGGGACAGACTAAAGGATATGGAACTTTGGAAATCGACTCAGTTCATATCCATGGTGTTTCATATGTATCTGGATTGAAGCATAATTTGCTTTCAATAAGTCAATTCTGTGATAAGGGGTTTAAGGTTGAGTTCTCTAAGAACTTATGCTATGTGAAAGATGATGTTTCACAGAAAATATTACTAACTGGTACAAGAAAGGGAAATGTGTATCTTGCTGATTGGAGTTCAATTCCTAAAGATACTCCCTCCGTCCCAATCTTTAAGGTTTTCTTTCCATTTTTTTTGTCCCAATCTTTAAGGTTTCTTTCCTAAAATGGAAATACACTTTATTACTTTATCATATCACTTTATCACTTTATCACATAAAATACTAATAAACAACTCTTTCTACCCCCAACTACCCATCACTTTATCACTTTATCACATAAAATACTAATAAACAACTCTTTCAAATCACTATTCCCATAAATCCTTATGAACAGTCAAAAAACCCTAAAGAACGTGACGGAGGTAGTACATGTTTGGTTGCTAAAAGTTCCACAGATACCAGTTGGTTGTGGCATAAAAGAATGAATCACCTGAATTTCAAAACCCTGAATAAGTTTGCAAGACTAGCTCTTGTGAGAGGGTTGCCTAATGAAGTGTTCAGTAAGGAACATATTTGTGATGCGTGCCAAAAAGGGAAACAAATTAGAGCATCATTTAAAAGCAAAAATAGATGTTTCTACTGAGAGAATACTTCAGTTGTTGCATATGGATCTTTTTGGTCCAATAACACCAGTAAGCACTAATGGCAGGAAATACACACTAGTAGTAGTTGATGACTACTCAAGATATACTTGGGTCATATTCTTTTTCGAAGAAAGAGACTCGAGATAAAGTTTTTTCTGAATTCTTGAAAAGGCTCAAGATTGAGAAAAATTTGAGTGTGGTCAAAATCGATCGACAAAGGAACCAATTTATAAACCATATTATATCCGATTATTTAGCAAAGAAATGGAATTACTCATGAAACATCAATCGAAAGGACCCTCAACAAAATGGTGTTCTTTGAAAGAAGAACATGACTCTAAAAAGAAAGTTCTAAGGATAATGATATTGAAAGTTGATATTCCTAAAAGGTTTTGGGCTAAAGCTGTCAACGCTGCATGCTATTCTCAAAATAGATCCATGCTGACCAAGAGTCAAGGCAAAACACCCTACGAGCTTTGGAATGAAAGGAAGTCTCTTGTTTCTTTCTTTCGTGTGTTTGGTTGCAAGTGTTTCATACACAATAATAGTAAAGATGGGTTGAAAACATTTGATAGCAAACGATGAAGGAATATTCTTAGGATATTTCAAGTCAAGGAAAACTTTTCGAGTTTACAAAAGGACTTTATTGTGTGGAGGAAACACCTCATGTTGTTTTTGATGAATCTACTTGTGTTCAGAAGAAACAGGAACATGATGCATATGAACTGACCAAGAGGATCACCAGATTAAGCCTGAAAAAGAATGACAAATCATCCACTAAACCTGAAAAGAAGAAGTCACCACATTCTATGATTGGAGGACTCGGACCAATAAAGAAAGAATGAGACTCTGGGATGGTGAGACTTCAGAAAGCCAACACACCAAAGACCCAATCGAGCAGGACAAGACTTCGGGTATGTGATGCCAATGAAGATGTGGTCACAATGAGGCAAATTCTCGAATCTATCAACCAAAGGGGAACAAATGTCTCCGATAATGGCTTGAGGAAGATGATTCCCTTTTCCTTTGTTGTTCCCCAGTTTATTGAACTAAAGAACCTAACATTTCAAATGTTGAGGATACTATTGAAGGGGGGACATCTAGAAGAAGATGGTTAGATAGTCATCCTACAAGTCAGATTGTGGGTGATCTAATTGAAGGTGTTAAAACAAGAAGGTTCCATGGTGAGAGTGCACTATTATGCTGCTTCCTATCAGAGAAAGAGTCTACTGAGATTGGTGAAGCTCTACAAGATTCTCATTGGATTACTGCAATGCAAGAAGAGCTGAATCAATTTTCAAGGAATGAAGTATGAGAGCTAGTAGATAGGCCTGAAAGGCACAATGTTATTGTAACCAAGTGGGTATTTAAGAATAAAAGAGATGAAAACAATAACATTGTAAGAAACAAGGCAAGACTAGTTGCACAAGGTTATTCCCAAGAAGAATGTTTGGATTATGATGAAACCTTTGCACTGATTGAAAAGACTAGAAGCCATCGATTGTTTCTTGCTTTTATATCAAGATTTGACTATCATGAAGTTCACAATCTATCAAATAGATGTGAAAAGTGCAGGTTTTGAAGCGTTTTGTGCTTAAAGAAGAGGTTTATGTGGAACAACCTCACGGTTTCAAGAAGAATGACCAAGTTTCGAAAAAGCCTTGAAATATGGTCTTAAGCAAGCACCATCAGAGCATGATATGATACTATTTTTCGGTTTCTTCCTTGACCATGGTTTTATCAAAAACAGAATGATATTAATTCTCATGTAACGTCGCAATAGAAGATGGGAATATATCGACAAGGCAGGCAACAGGTCGGAGATTGATAGCAATGATTTTGGATCTCAAATAAAGGGTTGCTTGTGAATCGTTCTCATCGCCGAACGGGTTTGAGATGTTAATATGGCAGAGATGAATTTCTTGAAGAAGGATAAGTGAAACAATCGGGTTGCGTGAATTCTTTGCCTAACCATGAATTGCAATGATTTAGGGTTTTTGATCGTCAAGACCTGAAAGAAAATCTCCCATCATTGCAATCTCTTGTCCTTCATTATCGAAATCAATCCCATTGGAGAACTTTTCACCGCGAGGCGCGAGATCCAAAAAATGATCATCATATATCCGCCTGAAGATATATTCCCATCGATTCATATCCTGAAGCGCCGTGGTCTTGATTTTCAGTCGAGGGGCGCTCGAATCGGGGTGGAGCAGGAGGAAAGCATTAGGGTTTTCTAGAAAGTGACGCGGACCAGATAACAAAAGGGGGTTTTGGGATAATTACATACAATATATTATATCACAAACCCAATTATGACAACAAACACAGTGCAATTTTGTCAACAAGGCAATACTGCCGTACGGTTTTTATTAAAAGAAAATTTAATCAAAAACCAGTTATGCAATTAAACAAGAACATGAAACTTTGATACCACTGTTGAAATTTAGAGGCACGTAATCACATAATACATACAGCAGCGAAATAAACAGTTCACTAATAACGAACAATTAATTACATAATTGAATACGAGTAAACGTAAACAGAATTCTTACGGTAATTCGTATACAATTTTCTTTACTATGGTATCCACGTAATCCCCAATCACGGACTTGCACGGATTTGCCAGAGTTGAATCTCGAGATGAATTTGCTAGAAAAATTCTAACTCTAGATCTTATGGAGAAAATATGAATTACCGTTATCTGTGAATTCCCAAAAGCTTGTATATATAGGGAGGCCCAGCTTAAATCTTAAGCTAGCCCGATTGAAAAATAGAATCTCTAATCTATATTTAAATTAAATCCCTTTATTTTATTACCTTAATATAAATCTCTACGGATTTAAATTCCATATATGTCAAATCTCTACGATTTGATTCCATATATATTAAATCCTACAATAATATACCAGATATTATTATTGGGAATTCCTATTTAATTAAATTCAATTTAATTAAACATTAATAATAATTAATTCCAAATTAATCTATTATTAATTAATTCTCCATAAATTAAATATTAAATCCAATTTAACATTTAATCAACCAACTATAATCCGTAAAAGAGAACTATTTGTTGTGTGACCCATAGGCCCTCATATACAGAGCGATTAGTCAAACTAACGGTCTTAATTGAACCATAGACAATAAATTAGACATTCTTAATATATGAGGTACGTTGCGAGAAATGTGCAACTAACTATAACTGAAACATGGGCTATTACGATTTCCTCCTTTCATTCGTGAATACTCGATTAGTCTTGAACATGATGAAGTGTCTATTCAAATAACTTAATCAATTTATCTCTAATCACTAATTGATCATGTATGTCACACTTAGCCACAAAGTCTAAGTTGACGTGCATCGGTCGATGACTTAGATCCAATTATGACGAGAAGATGAGTATTCTCTCTAAATCCACTTTGAGGAATGAATCATATTCTTGGCTCAACTACCACTCACATGCACTTTGTGATGAATCCAATCCACGCCATATATACCCATGAAAGGGTGCAAGCGTCGGTCATAGTCAAAGTTCATCATCCCACACATGTCGTGCGTATTGACCTCAAGTCAAAGGAGTATCGTATCGCTCTCACTAACCGAGACACCCGTAGACACATATAATGGAACTACATCAAACGGTTTCTCGGATGAGTATATCAATACCCTCTAAGGTATTTGTGCATCCATCATGAGATACCTAGTATCTCGTAGTATGTGAGATCTTACTACACTCTCTAAGAGTATGATGCAGATCGCACACCAATCTCAATTGCATCATCAATATCCCATTCTTGATGATCCTTGATCGGGGCTATTTGAGAATCATGCTTCATCTGAGTTCTCACAACCTCAATGATAGTAATGACTCATGGGAACACTTATATGAATAGATGCAAACAATCAAACATAATATTCAAACAAGTGTATTGCCATACATTAATATTAAATGATATATAAATTAAATCAAACTGGATATCATCTAGTATTATGTCTTTACAATAGATTGTCTCAAGGACACTAACACTAACATTTCTCAGCAACCTCAGAGTGCATTTCCACCAATTTTGTTGCAGTCTGATTCCTCTCAGATTCAACCAGATGTCTGGTTGTTTCCTCCATTTGAATCATCAGATTTGTTGCCAGAACGTTGAACTGAGATTCCACAGATGCCTTCACCCCATCTTGAATAGTCATCGAAAGTTGATCAAGGGTCTCAGGCGGAATCACAACCACTGGTGCAGATGTTTGTGCCTCACCAGTTAGGGTTAATCTGTTCCACCCTCAACTGGTTCATCGGCAGCTTGCTCAGATTCTGCATATTGATGAGCGATGTCCCAGATTATTTGATCAGTGTCTTCATCTTCCGGGAATCCCAACTTCATGTTCACCAGCCAGGCAACATCAACATCTGTTTCCAACTCCGCAGCACTAGTTACCCCTACCAGATGCTTCATCTTCAACTCCATATCCACAAATTGAACATGTCCCAGTATCTCCAGAACCATCAAAAAATCCTCAATGTTCTGCAGCCTGATATCCCTCCAAAACAGAATATCAGCTACCTGCTTTCGGACTCCTGGATGCTCGACCAGATGAGAAAAATTCTTGTTCTGGTAGTTGTCAACTCTCCCCCGTAAGAATTTGGTCAGTGGCTTCACCAGCTCAGGTGAGTCTGGTTCTAAGATGATTCGAGTGTTGAATGGGTTGTGAACAACATATACAAACATGGCTTTTTATCTGGTTGTTTGGATCTCTGGAGTAGGTTCTCTGATTGCCTTAGGTTGGACGGGCTCAGGTTCTGGTTGCGTAGATGGGGGCTAGTCATTTTGAGCAGTTTCAGGTTGGAGTGGCTCAGATGTGGGTTGTTCAGGTTGAGCAGTTGTTTGTATGGGAGAGGGTTGTCTGATGGGTGAAGGTGATTTGGATTTGGCTTTTTCTGGTGTGGGTGATGGGGACTTTGAAGTGGGAGTAGGGGATTAGGGTAGATGGGTTGGTTCACGACCTTTGAATAAAGAGCTCAAGTGAGCAGAATCAGATGGCTCTGATTCATCCCGTGCCTCTTCAATCCTTCCTACCTCTTCTCCTCCTTCGTCTTCTCCTTCAGCAATCATAACGATATCCAATCGACGGTTCCCTCTGACCGGGTTGTTTGATCGAAATTCACATGATCTCTCCACCAACTTCTTCAAAGAATGAGTTCCTCCTTTTTTTCTTGAACCCAAAATCTCCACATCACTATCTTCATCTCGCAGTCCACCAGAGGGCATGCCTATCTTATTTGGAAGCATAGTTGTGAGCTTCTTCTGTCTTTTCTCACTCGCATCTTCAGCTTTGTGAGCTATTCTGGTTTCCATTTGCTTCCTTTTCAGGGTTCTCTTGCGAGGTTGACCCTGGGCCTCCGATTGCACAGATGAAGTTTATGCCTTGTCTTTATTTGCCTTGGGCAGCATCCTTCCAGAGAAGCGCCTTGAATTTCCTCAGATATAGCTTCCTTCCCCGATCTGACCATCTGTAGTTTGGAAGTTTGTCGGCCAAGATGATAGAAACCTTGTGAATGTTGCAGATCTTCTTGGACAACACAACTTGATTCTTCTCATCGACCATGAACTTATTTGTTTCTAGAAACAGTCTATGCATGAAAAGTCCCATCCAATTCATGTCTTGATCCTTTTCAATAATTGCGCTCATATACTCGTTGCTTTTGCTGAGTCAAGGCATCTAGGCTAAATGCAACACCTAGAATTACCTTTGAGACAATCTCAAACAGTAATCGGTATTTTCTCTTCAAATAGGGTTGCTTCACATTGGTCACTTGATCCTTGTTGGCTGACCTCAGAAGAACATTTTGAAGATACTCCTTGTCACTCACCCCAGCCGTGAACTCGTCAGGAGCGTTCCTTCCTGCTGGTAACCCAAAAATTCTTTGCAGATCATCATTTGACACTTCAATCGGCGTTCCTCCAACAGATGATATGAGCTCCTTGTTGGCAGTTTCCTTCAAGTTCCGCAAGAATTCCAAGGATTCAGTTATGTAGACACTGTCCAAGGGTCTATAGCAGAATTGCTCTAGACCCGAAGCATGAATGCAGTCCAGTATCTCGAGAGATTCAGGTTCTGTTGTAATAGTGAAGATGACATATTTTTCATCTATGATGTCTTTCACCATAGACTCATAATTGCACACTTCAGGTGTAGCTTTTGAAGTTGCTATTTCTGAAACAAAATACAACACCCTAAATTAGGTTTTTAAAACCTATACAGTTTTGAGCAAAACGAAATACAATAGAACATTTTTGAAGCATTTACTCAATTAATAGCCCCAAATATACGTATTATTCATAGTTGCAGAGTATATGAGCAAATAGCAAATTAAATCATACATATGAACAGTACAATATTCATACACCCTATAACCCTAACGCATAATATTTAAAAGCAATAAAATTACAGTAGACAAATTACCAGAAGAGCGATTTGAAAATTTTGAAAAGAGTTTGAATCTCTAGATGAATATTTGGAAAATTTTCTGGATAAGTATTGAGTCTTGGAATTTTCGAGAGATAATGCAAAAGGTTTTCAGACTAAGGTTTATAGTTTAAATAGGTGGGAGGGAAAACATTTTGCACGAATTTTTGAGTGTACTTGAGTATCCGTGTTTTATATCGGACATTTAAGATTAAGCGGCTGAAAAGTAATTAAATCGTACGGTTGAGGTTTAATAGCGGCCGACTTTTGTACTTAAAAACTCGCAATTAATGCATTTAATACATAAATCACACGTCCGCATTTAATGCTTGCAGACATGACGTCATAAAGTAATACGCACAGTAATGATTATACAGATAGGATAAGTTCAGATAAATAGAATCAAAAAACATATCTGACTGATTGGTATTGTAACCAATCAGTTACCACTTGGTCAAGTCTGGTTTGTCTGATTCCTGTTGATCTTACTGATTGTAGCCTATACCTCAGAATTTTCCCAACAATGTCCCTCTTTTCTAATCAGGTCTCTCCTGATCATATCCTATCAGTTGAAGTTCCCCCTTCAGCTGTTATTGTTGGAATTTAGAGGCACGTAAACATGTAATACATGCGCAGCAGAAATAAATAGTTCACCAATAACGAACACGTAATTGCATAATTGAATACGTATAAACATAAAGAGAAACCTTACAGTAAATCGTACACATATTTCTCTATTATGGTATCCACGTAATCCTCAATCACAGACTTGCACGGATTTGCCAGCTTTGAATCCCGACATGAATTTGCTAGGAAAATTCTAAATCTAGATCTTGTGGAGAGAATAATGAATTAACATTATTTGTGAATTTTCAAGAGCTCATATATATAGGGAAGGTTCAGCTTAAATCTTAAGCTAACCTGATTAGGAAATAAAATCCTTAATCTTATAAAATAAATCTCTTAGATTTATTTCCCATATATAAAATGTCTACGGATTTAATTCCCATGTATATCAAATCTCTACGGATTTGATTCCATATATATTAAATCCTATAATAATATTATGTATATTATTATTGGGAATCCTATTTAATTAAATCCAATTTAATTAATCATTAATAATAATTAATTATAAATTAATCTATTATTAATTAATTCTACATAAATTAAACATTAAATCCAATTTAACATTTAATCAACCAACTATAATCCGTAAAAGGGAAATACTTGTTGTGTGACCCATAAGCCCTATATATCGAGCGATTAGTCAAACTAACGATCTTAATTGAACCATAGATAATAAATCATACATTCTCAATATATGAGGTACGTTGCGAGAAACGTTCAACTACCTGTAACTGAAATATGGGCTATTAAGATTTCCTCATTTCATTCGCGAATACTCGATTAAGTCTTTAACATGATGAAGTGTCTATTCAAATAACTTAATCATATTATCTCTAATCACTAATTGATCATGTATGTCACACTTAGCCACAAAGTCTAAGTTGACGTACATCAGCCGATGACTTAGATCCAATTACGATGAGAAGATGAGTATTCTCTCTAAATCCACTTTGAGGTATGAATCTTATTCTCGGCTCAACTACCACTCACATGCATTTCGTGATGAACCCAATCCAAGCCATATCTACTCATAGACGGGTGCAAGTGTAGGTCATGGTCAAAGTTCATCACTCCACACATGTCGTGCATATTGACCTCAAGTCAAAGGAGTATCACATTGCCTCCACTAACCGAGACACCCGAAGACACATATAGTGGAATTACATCAAATAGTTTTTCGGATGGGTATACCAATACCCTCTAAGGCATTTATGCATCCATCATGAGATACCTAGTATTTCGTAGTAAGTGAGATCTTACTACACTCTCTAAGAGTATGATGCAAATCGCACACCAATCTCCATTACATCATCAATATTCCATTCTTGATGATCCTTGATCGGGGTTATTTGAGAATCATACTTAAGTCATCTGAGTTCTCACAACCTCAATGACAGCAATGACTCATGGGAACACTTGTATGAATAAATGCAAACAATCAAACATAATATTCAAACAAGTGTATTGCCATACATTAATATTAAGTGAACTATAATATTAAATCAAACTGAATATCATTGAGTATTATGTCCTTACAAATTTCTGGTATACTTGGCCTGGCAGATGAATATCCCTTCAGTACTTTGTCTTACCTGAAGACCTAGAAAGTAGTTCGCCTGACTCATCATGGACATCTCGAATTTTCCTTGCATCAGCTTGCTAAAATTCTCACATAAGTTCTGATTGGGAGATTCGAAGATTATATCGTCCACGTAGATCTGAACCATCAGAATATCATCTCCGCCTTCAATCCTGAACAAAGTTCTATCTATCAGTCTCTTAGTGAACCCACTGTCTATCAAGAACTGAGATAGTGTATCATACCAAGCTTTGGGAGCCTGTTTCAGTCCATAAAGAGATTTCCTTAAATGGTACACCTGGTTGTTCATTTCAAAGCCAGTAGGTTGTTCGACATAAACTTCCTCCGCTAGTACTCCGTTTAAGAATGCACTCTTTACATCCATCTGATACACAATAAACCCTCTATGAGCAGCATAAGCTAGAAACAGGCGAATGGCTTCTAGGCGAGCGACTGGTGCAAAGGTTTAATCATAATCAATCCCTTCTGATTGTGAATATCCCTTAGCAATAAGTCTTGCCTTATTTCTGGTTATCACATTGTGCTCATCCTTTTTATTCTTGAAAACCCACTTAGTGTCAATCACATCTTGGTGAGTTGGTTTGTCTACAAGTTCCCAAACTTGATTCCGTTCAAACTGCTCTAGTTCTTCTTGCATGGCTAGAATCCTGTTTGCATCAGCTAGAGCTTCTTCAATAGTGAGAGGTTCCTTCAAAGACAGATAACAACAATACATTGCACTGTCACCAATCTGAAGTCTAGTATGAACACTACCAGATGGGTCTCCGATGATCAGGTCAGTAGGATGGTTCCTTAACTAGGTCTTTCTTTCCTGAATTACATCAGTTTGGAGATCATCATCCTCTTCTGATAGTGAGTCACTAGAGATTGGGAGAGGTACTGAAGTAGGATCCACTTGGCATGGACATATCTTAGCTGATGTTGGACTCATCATGTGCTGAAGTCTGTCCGCCAGAACATCAGGTGTTCCCCCTGAACCAGATGGTTCAGTTGTTACTGTCTCAACGGTACCAGCTTCTTCATCGACAGTTGTACGTACCTGAGGGTCTGACTGACCTGGTGAATTATTAAGATCAAAGTTAGGAATATACACTGTGACGTGATCTGATTCCTTTCTTTTGATACTTAACTGGTCCATTTTCTGAGCATTAGGTATTAGTTGATCTGGTACGGCTTGTTCTGAGGCAGATTTCTCCTGTTCAGATGCTGACTCATCAAAGACCACATGAGGTGTCTCCTCCACAACTAGGGTTCGCCTGTTGAACACCCTGAAAGCTTTGCTGGTTGAGAAATATCCTAAGAATATGCCCTCATATGACTTAGCTTCAAAGGTTTTCAACTGACTCTTCCCATTATTGTGAATGAAACACTTGCACCCAAAAACATAGAAGTAAGAGACACGAGGTTTCTACCCTTCCACAGTTCATAGGGTGTTTTGAAGTGAATATTAGTTAGAGAACATATGTTCTGAGTGTGACATGAAGTGTTGATTGCTTCTGCCCAGAAGCGGTTTGGAGTTGCATGTTCAGCCAACATTGTGCGAGCAACTTCCTTGAGTGTTCTATTCTTCCTTTCTGCTACACCATTATGTTGTGACGTTCTGGCGGCTGATGTCTTATGTTGTATCCCAAACTCCTTGCAAAAATCAGATATGAAAGAATTCAAGAATTATGTTCCCTTATCTGATCTGATTTTTACAATTATGACACCTTTCTCATTCTGTAATCTTTTGAGTAGCAGGTATCTTTGTTGTAGTCTCATTCTTCTTATACAAGAATACAACTCAGGTGAACTTGGAGAAATCATCCACAACCACCAAAGTGTATTTTTGTGTCCGCTGAAACTAAGTGGCGTAACTGGTCCAAAAAGATCCATGTGGAGCAGTTGCAATACTCTGTTGGATCGTGGTGAAGGAATCCCTTTGAATGAAGCCTTGACTTGCTTTCTGTTCTGACATGCGACACATGTCTGATCCTTAAAGAAAATTTCATTCAGAGTCCCTCAACCAAGGAAATCCTAGTTATCTTGTTAAGAGTTTTAAAGTTCAGATAGTTCATCCTCTTGTGCCAGAGCCAACTGGTGCTTTTGGAACTCTTAACAATCAGGCATGCATTTCTTGGACAACTGTCCCAATCTGTAGTATAGATCATTCCTTTTCTAGAACCAGTTAGCAAGATTTGTTTAGTAGCTCAATTCTTGATAGTGTACCGATCAGTTGAGAACTCAACACTGAATCCGTTGTCGCAGAATTGTGAAACCGATAACAGGTTATGCTTTAAACCATCGACATATGAAACTCCAGAATCTTGTACATCATCATTGACTAAGGTTCCGAAAATTCTCTTGTAAAACCATAGTTATCATCACCAAAGAGTGCACGTGGGCCTTCTTGTTCTATGTATGAACTGAGGAGATGTTTGTTGCCAGTCAAGTGCCTTGAGCATCCACTATCAATGTACCAGATAGTTGCTTGTACACCTCCCTTATTGGCCAAACCCACGCGAACTTGCAATCAGATCAGGCTTTAGGACCCCAGACGGATTGGGTCCTGAGGGGTTAGTGTTACCTTTCAGGATTCAAACAAACGGGGCACTTCTATGGTAATCATCAAGATCAAAAGGTCTGATTTGTCTCCCATAAGCATCTATATAATCATACATCCCTTCATGTGTTTTCTGGTCAGTATGATTATGAGTGTGAACCTTGGATGAATTAGAAGACTTGGGATTTTTCCGATTTGTCTGTCTTCTTTTAATCCAGTATGGCTCAGGTGACAGATGTCTTAGGTTTCTAGTTAAAGGGATATGTACTGTTGGAATTTAGAGGCACGTAAACACGTAATACACGCGCAGTGAAATTAAACATAAATAATGAACAATTAATTGCATAATTAAATACGAGTAAACGTAAACAAAATTCTTATAGTAATTCATATACAATTTTCTCTAATATGGTATCCACATAAACCCCAATCACGGGGATTTGCCAGCGTTGAATCCCGAGATGAATTTGCAGGGAAAATTCTAACTCTAGATCTTATGGAAAATAATGAATTAACGTTACTTGTGAATTCTCAAGAGCTTGTATATATAGGGAGACTCGGCTTAAATCTTAAGCTAGCCCGATTGGGAAATAAAATCCTTAATCTTTATTTAAATAAATCTCTACGATTTATTTCCTATATATAAAATCTCTACGGATTTAATTTCCATGTATATCAAATCTCTACGGATTTGATTCTATATATATTAAATCCTATAATAATATACCATATATTATTATTGGGAATTCCTATTTAATTAAATCTAATTTAATTAAACATTAATAATAATTAATTTCAAATTAATCTATTATTAATTAATTCTCCATAAATTAAATATTAAATACAATTTAACATTTAATCAACCAACTATAATCCGTAAAAGGGAACTACTTATTGTGTGACCCACAGGCCCTCATATATCGAGCGATTAGTCAAACTAATGGTCTTAATTGAACCATAGATAATAAATAAAACATTCTCAATATATGAGGTATGTTGCGAGAAAAGTGCAACTACCTGTAACTGAAACATGGGCTATTACGATTTCCTTCTTTCATTCGCGAATACTCGATTAAGTCTTGAACATGATAAAGTGTCTATTCAAATAACTTAATCAATTTATCTTTAATCACTAATTGATCATGTATGTCACACTTAGCCACAAAGTCTAAGCTGACGTGCATCGACCGATGACTTAGATCCAATTATGACGAGAAGATGAGTATTCTCTCTAAATCCACTTTGAGGAATGAATCATTTTCTCAGCTCAACTTCCATGCTCATGCACTTCGTGATGAACCCAATCCAAGCCATATCTACCCATGGAAGGGTGCAAGCGTCGGTCATGGTCAAAGTTCATCATCCCACACATGTCGTGTGTATTGACCTCAAGTCAAAGGAGTATCGCATCGCTCCCACTAATCGAGACACCTGTAGACACATATAGTGGAACTACATCAAACGGCTCCTCGGATGGGTATACCAACACCCTCTAAGGTATTTGTGCATCCATCATGAGATACCTAGTATCTCGTAGTAAGTGAGATCTTACTACACTCTCTAAGAGTATGAAACAGATCGCACACCAATCTCCATTGCATCATCAATATCCCATTCTTGATGATCCTTGATCGGGGCTATTTGAGAATCATGCTTAAGTCATCTGAGTTCTCACAACCTCAATGACAGTAATGACTCATGGGACCGCTTCTACGAATAAATGCAAACAATCAAACATAATAATCAAACAAGTGTATTGCCATACATTAATATTAAATGAATTATAATATTAAATCAAACTGAATATCATCGAGTATTATGTCCTTATAATAGATTGTCTCTGGGACACTAACACTAACAATCTTCCACTTGGACTAGAGTCAATCACTTACATGTCTAACCCCTAGACCATCAAATGTCTGGTGTGTACATGAATACTCATAGTTTTGGTGAAAAGATCTGTCAAATTAAATATGTGGGAATACATATTAAATCATTTTCTCCTATCGTCATGATCTCCCAGATCAAATGATAAGTCTAGGTACATGCTCGCTTATTCTTGTTGATTTCGGTTTCTTTGCTTGCGCAATCGCACCAGCGTTGTCTCAATAAACTTTATTAGACAACTGGCACTCGGAACTACCCCTAGTTCTCTTAAGAACTATAAAATACAGACAGTCTCCTTGAGGCTTCTAATGCAGCAATGTACTCAACTTCGGGTTGAATCTGCGGTCCTTTTGCTTAGAACTATTCCAACAGATCGTCTCATTATTGAGATTTAAACGTAACCTAACTGTGATTTGTAATCATCACGGTCGGATTGGAAACTTGTGTCAGCATAACCAGTGACTAGTAGTTTCTACTGTCCACTATAGACAAGGAAACATTCTTTAGTTCGTCTAAGATACTTCAAAATGGTCTTGACAGCAATCCAGTGAGACTCAACCGGATTCTGTTGATGTCTATCAGTGATGTTGATAGCATATGCCACGTTTGGCCTAGTGCAAGTCATGGCGTACATGATTGACCCAATTGCATATGCATATGGGACATCTTTCAGGTGCTTGATATCAGCTTCAACAGAAGGACAATCCTTCTTTGACAGCTTTATCCCATGATTGTCGATAGAGACCCTCTCTTAGAGTCCTCTATCGCAAAACGCATCAACACCTTGTCTACATAGGTGAATTGTGACAGCCCCAACATCCTCTTGGATCTATCCTTGTGGATCTTGATCCCTAGAATGTAGCAGGCTTCACCAAGACCGTTCATCATGAAAGTCTTTAACAACAAATCTTTAACGGATTGCATTAACGTGATACTGGTTCCCAAAATTAGTATGTCATTGACATACCCGATTATGAAAACGATACTCTTCCCGCTACGTCTACTATAAACGCAATGATCTTTCGATTTTCTGATGAAGTCAAAACTTGATAGCTTCATCAAATCGGATATTCCAACTCCTAGAAGCTTGCTTCAATTCATAAATGGATCTCTTTAACTTGCATACTAGATTAGAGTTTGGCTTATACATAAAACCTTTCGGTTGAGTCATAAACACTTCCTTATAAATGTTTCCATTGAGGAAAGTTGTTTTGACATCCATCTACCAAATCTCATAATCATAGTGTGTTGCTATCGCAAGTAAAATTCGAATGGACTTGATCTTTGCAACTGGTGAGAAGGTCTCGCCACAGTCAATGCCTTCGCGTTGACTATAATCCTTCGCCACCAACCTGGCTTTGTAGGTTTGTACTTTGTCATTTGCATCAGTCTTTCACTTGAAGACCCAATCGCAACATATGGGTCTAACTCTTTTAGGAAACTTAACCAAGTCCTAGACTTGATTGGTGTACATCGAGTCCATCTCGGACTCATGGCTTCATGCCACTTCCCTGAATCAAAATATGATATTGCTTTAGAATAAGTATTAGGATCGTTTTTATCTGGTATGTCCACATTATCAAGTTCCTCCAAGAGGTAACCGTATCTAATGGGCGGATTACGATTTCTAATTGACTTACGGAGTTGTGGTTGTGCAGGTTGTACATTTTGATCGTGAAAATTTTGTGGTTCATCAATTTCATCAATGTCCGGAGAGTCCTCAAGAGCTACACTTTTAGATGCCTCTTGGGCTGGAGTTTGAACTATTTTGTTCTCATTCAGCCCACTTGGAGGTTCTTGCACAGGAAGCCAACTCCAATTACGCTCCGACTAGCTGAAAGACGATCACCTAGTGAAAGACTCCCACCGTGAAAGTTGATGAATGCTCCCACTGATTCCTTGTCATGTTGCTTTGGCAAGATATCAGTCTCTTTGTTAATTTGTGGTTCTTGATTTTCTTCAAGTTCTACCAGCTTACGACCTTGTTCTTTAAAGACATAGTCTTCTTCGAGGAACTTGGTCTGCCTAGAAACAATCACTGATTATTTCTCAGGTAGATAGAAGCAATATCCTTTAGTTTCCTTAGGATATCCCACAAAGTAACACTTTTCACCTTTGAATTCCAACTTGTCGGTAAGCATCCTTTTCACAATCACGGGGTAACCCCATGTTTGATATGTGTAAAAGTTGGCTTCTTGCCACACCATAGTTTATATGGTGTATGCTCAACCGATCTAGATGAAATCCTGTTCAGAATGTAAATTGAGATTTGTAACTCATATCCCCATAATAATGTCAGAAGAGAGGAAAAACTCATCATGGAACTCACCATGTCTAACAAGGTTCGGTTTATCCTCTTGGACACATCGTTCATCTGAGGTGTTCCGGGAGGAGTCCATTGTAACTTTAAGTAATCAATGAATTCATGGATAAGGTATTCACCTCCTCGATCTGTTCAAAGAGTCTTGATACTCTTACCAAGTTACTTCTTTACTTCAGCCTTAAACTCTTTGAATTTCTCAAAAGATTCGAATTTGTGTTTCATAAGATACACGTATCCGAATCTTGATAAATCATCAGTAAGAGTGATGAAGTATCCGAAGTGACCCCTAGCTAAAGTGGATAATGGTCCACAAACATCGTTGTAGATCAATTCTAGAACTTCTTTGGCATGCACCCCTTTCCCAGAAAAGGGTCCGTTGATCATCTTGCCCATGAGATAAGATTCACAATCTCCATAAGACTCACAGTAGAATGGGGTTAAGTAGTCTAACTTTCTTAACCTTGTAATTATTTTCTTGTTTACATGATCAAGTTCTATAATGCCATAAGTAAGTCGGGTTTTCATGATTACTAAGTTTGAGTCTTTTACTTTGTATGTTAAGAACATCATATCCACAATGCAACAAATATATGTTGCAAGTAATAGAAAGAACTAGATGACCATCATTAAGTTCCAATCTAAAATCAAAGGGTCAGTCTAACACATAAGTCCCCACACGCTCAGCAGCAATTCTTGCTTCGTTTCCACGTGTAAGACGACTTCACCCACCCTAACTGCCCTATGACACATGAGCCCTTTCACATTAGTGCAAATGTGAGAGCCACATCCGGTATCCAATACCAAGCAGTTAGCGCTATTAGTGGACATGTTTATCTTAATAACAAACATACAAGTTCTAGTGCTAGAAGCAGCTAGTGTCTTCTTTTCAGCAACTAGAACCTTATAGTCCTTCTTCCAGTGTCCTCTTCTACTTACAGTAGAGGTACACATCCTTTTTACCACTCCTTCTTTTGAACACCATCTTAGTGATAGTGAACTCAAAAGTCTTGAGCTTGTTTTGAAGTTCAGGCATGGTCGCATCTGTCTTATTCATATTGTAGTTCACAATGAAGCTAAAATATGAATCCGGGAGCGACTGGAGGATAACATAGATGAAAACGTTGGTATTTTAGCTCAATGCCTAAATTACCAAGTTTCTCAATTAGGCCTATCATCATTAGCACATGAGATGAAATCTTCCCTTATTTAGCTAACCGACATCTGAACGGATCTCTCATCACTTTATAAAACTCAAAACAAGATTCAGAATCAAAGAGATCCTTCAGATGCTTGAGCATTTCGAAGGGACCCATTTTCTCATGTTGCCTATGTATAATGGGAGTCATGCTGAGCAACATCACACACTGAGCCTGGGAAGAATCCTCTTGATGTTTTTTCTGAGTTGCTACGTCAAACGTGGCTGCCTCAGGGAACTAGATTCAGGGGTAACCGGGATGGTGTGTCCAACGCATACTCAATATTTTCTTGCCTTAGCACCAAACAGATGTTACGGTGCCAGTCCAGAAAATTTGGCCTAGCCAATTTAGTTTCTTTCCAAAACACATCTCAATAACAGTTATACATTTCAACTAACCAAGAGAAATAAAATAAAATGGGAATTAAAACACATAATTCCTATGATCAATATTCAACAATCAAAATAAACATGGCCTTTCTTTTGTGTTTATTTTGTCTCCATTATTTTCACATACTCAAAGACCTCATTGGAAGAGTACGAATCTATATCAAATATAAATTGTAATGGACTAGGAACCACATTCTTACTATTACAATATCTGCTTGGGTTGATTACTGCAATAGCATGGTAGGTCTCCAAACCAATTGCAAAACTGCAATTCCTGTTGATTAAACCTAGTTCAATCGGATGCCCCTTGACTTTTGTTTCCCTACTTGGGCTGGTGAAACAAAGTCAAGTTGATTTACAACCATCAAATGGCAACACTACGTGTCCATATAAAAGTCCCATTAGATGTAGATCCGAGCAAAAGACTTGGGTCTTAAATACTCATTGGAACGAAATTTCAGGTTTACTTTTAATTTTGATGGAAGACATCGTTCAATTTAATGAAAATCATATTTTAGTGAGAACGTTTTAAAGGTGGGGTATCAATTGCTTAATCGAGATCCAACATGTTAATCTACATCACATTTAAGCACTTATTGGGCGTTGTCTACCCAAACATGACATTATAAGGACTAACACTTATATGGGCTCCGTCTACCCAAACAATTAATATGGTCCGACAAATATTGGGCGCCGCCTACCCAAACAGTTATAATGCGGACTATAAAAGCGTTAACAAATTAATTAAAATCAGTTAAACAAGTTGAATTTAATAATTCCTTTTAAACCGAATTTTAAAATCTAATTTTAATTCGATTTTAAATTATTAAAATAAAATTAATCTAATTAATTTTGAATAAAAGTCCAACTTTTATTACTATCTTAAAATTTAATCCAATTAAATTTTAAATAGATTTTATTTATTTATTTGACGAGGGCTCATGTGCAAATTCTAAAATTGCACGGAAGGGCTTGCTCGAAATCCAATTTGCCAACAACCCCTCCTTCATCATCGCCCTAAAAACCCCATTCCATTCGGGACAATCGAAACCAACAATCCATTAACAAATTTCATATTTAATCCAATTTAATCATAAACAGTTAACAATTTCGTCAAGATTTCCCAACAAGTTTGAAAAATTCAATTAATCGAACAATCAAGATCAAGGACAACAGCCCAACATGACCCAATCGAAGATGGACCAGAATGACCAGAGGGTGGCGCGTGCGAGCGAGTCGCCGCGGCCGCTAGGCGCGCGTGGGCGACTCGCCACTACAACCAGGCCCGTCACGGATCTTGTGTAATACAGCGGTGCATCGCACGTCCCAGTGAAACGAAATGGTGGGCACCCCGCAAAGAAAGTAGATCGGTGAACGCGGCAAGGAGGAGGTTACATGGTTGCATTCCTCCACGCGTTTCATCGACCCATCGGCTTCGTCCAGTGAATCGAGATCGAAACAAGGACGCCACCATCTCGGGATGAAGATTAGCAACGGGCGTCGCTCAAAATCGCCATCGTACGGGTCAAGCCGCCGCGGGTCCAACCCATTTGATTTGGCCTCGGTGTGACATCGCGCCGGCATAGCGAGTTGTGGCCTTATACCGCTGACTCGAGAGACGCCGTGGATGCTCGCTGTGAGCGCAGAATCGTCGCGAGACGGAGGCGAGGCTGGAAAGGGGGAATTTCAGGAAACCCTAATTCCAGTGAAGAAGATGAGAGCAGCACACGACAAACAAAACCGAAGAAGGTGTTTGTTTATCAATTAAAAAAACCCCAAATCAATTGAATTAACAGAGGTGCGGTCAATCCAATTGACCGTACCAGGTTTTAATAAAAACAATTTAAAACCAATTCAATTATGCAATTAAACATAAGAGCCTGAGCTCTGATACCATTGTTGGAATTTTAGAGGCACGTAAACACGTAATACATGCGCAGCGGAATTAAACAGTTCACCAAGAACGAACAATTAATTGCATAATTAAATACGAGTAAACGTAAATAGAAATCTTACAGTAATTCGAATACAGTTTTTTCTACTATGGTATCCACGTAATCCCCAATCACGGACTTACACGGATTTGCCAGCGTTGAATCCCGAGATGAATTTGCTAGGAAAATTCTAACTCTAGATCTTATGGAAAATAATGAATTAACGTTACCTGTGAATTCCCAAGAGCTTGTATATATAGGAAAACCCAGCTTAAATCTTAAGCTATCCCGATTGGGAAATAAAATCCCTAATCTTTATTTAAATAATTTTCTACGATATATTTCCTATATATAAAATCTCTACGGATTTAATTTCCATGTATATCAAATCTCTACGGATTTGATTCCATATATATTAAATCCTATAATAATATACCATATATTATTATTGGGAATTCCTATTTAATCAAATCTAATTTAATTAAACATTAATAATAATTAATTCCAAATTAATCTATTATTGATTAATTCTCCATAAATTAAATATTAAATCCAATTTAACATTTAATCAACCAACTATAATCCGTAAAAGGGAACTACTTGTTGTGTGACCCATAAGGCCCTATATCGAATTAGATTAGTCAAACTAACGGTCTTAATTGAACCCTATACAATAAAGTCGGACATTCTCAATATACGAGGCACGTTAGAGAAAAGTGCAACTACCGTGAATCAAAAACATGGGCTTTACGATTTCCTCCTTCATTCATGAATACTCGATTAAGTCTTGAACATGAAACTGCCTATTCAAATAACTTAATCAATTTATCTCTAATCACTAATTGATCACGGTCACACTTAACCACAAAGTCTAAGTTGACGTGCATCGAACCGATGACTTAGATCTAATTATAACGAGAAGATGAGTATTCTCTAAATCCACTTTGAGGAATGAATCCTTTTCATTCAACTTATGCACATATCCGTGATGAACCCAAAGCCATGTCTACCCATGGAAGGGTGCAAGCGTCGGTCATGGTCAAAGTTCATCATCCCACACATTGTTGGGATTATTTGAAAAAGTATGCTTTTTTACTTTGTATAATCTAAAAATTTCCGCACTTATTCTTTGAAATAAATTATTTATCACCGATGCTTTAAATATGATTGAATGTTATATATATTTCTTGCATTGTTCAATAATTAAATGCGTGTTAATCAGTAGTTAATTTAGTGATACCCATCAAAGAAGATTAAATTAACAGTCCTTGTAACTATAAGCACGCCCATTCACGACCTAGATGGAAATGAACAACCATCGAAAGGTTGAGGTGTAAGGCTCAGATTGGTTTTGTCTTGAATACACTAGTGCATGATTTTTTGAATAGGACCTCTGGGGAGGATAAATTCTTCTTTAACCGAACAAGGAAGAATTAGATCAGTGGTTCGTTGTTTCTTAATCCCCTTAAATAGGATCACGTGGGATCGGTAACTATTGCTTTGACTTATCATGGGTAGCTTAATCGAGAGAGATTTACTTTTTATCTTGGGCAATATTATTGGTCACATGTGATTGCTAAGATTTAAACGAAGAATATAAATGCTTGATTTGCCCCTTGGGAGGTTTAAGTTTTATCATACCAAATCTTGCAAGTGGAATTAGTTTTGTATGGATAATAATGTTGAATGACCAAGGACAAAAGATATTAATTAACGGAAAGCTATTTCAGGTGGCTTGAATTAATTAATGGGCTAGATAATCTTAAACACGGAAATAAAATGTAATATGGGTTAAGATGGATAGTGCAATATTAATTATATTGGGATTAATTAATATTTATGGGCTTGAATTATATTGTGGCTCAATATTAATATTCAAGATCCATTAGAAGGTCCAATCTTAATTTTAATTTCAGTAGCCCAACATATAGTCCAATAATCGAAAAAAGGTGATTAAAATAAAATAAATATTGTTGCTTAATATTTCCTATTTTTTTCGAAATTTGTGGATAAAAAGAGGAGAAAGATTTTCTTTGAATTTTGTTATGGAATGAAGATATGTATTCTTGGAATACAAGATTATCTCATTAAATTCAAGAAATCTCCTTGATTATCTACATGAATATTTAATTTTTGAATATTATGGGCAAGAAAGATTTTCTTGATTTTCTTGAAAAGATATTATGGAAGATATGTATTTCTTGAAATACAAGAATATCTCATAAATTCAAGAAGATCCAAATCTTTAAAAATTACACCATAATAGAGGAGGTGGGATTTTTGGAATATTTTAATTATGGGAAAAAGAATATATGGGATATATTCAAGATTTCTTGGTGATAAAGAAAAGTCTTTTTCCCACATTGAAAATTCATTAGAATTTCGTTCACCCCCATTTAAATAGGGATGATTAGTTCATACAATTCCATGTGCCGGAAATATTAGCAAATCTGGTGCAACAAAATTTATTTTTTTCCTTTTGTTAATTGTTCGCTAGTATCCTTCCAACCGAAAGCAAGGGCTAAGGGAATACTTGGGAAGTCCTTTTGGTTAGTCCGTCCATAAAGTCTTTGCCATCCCGAACGTTCATATGCGTAGGTTTTCGTGGCTTTTTATATGCATGATATGTTGTTGCAATTATTATTTGAATTAATATAGGATTAATTCATGCTAGTAATTTAATTAATTAAATTTGTATTTAAATATTCACCCGAATAGATCTGCGGCAACTTATTCCCCAACAACCGGTATCGAGCCTTTATTTAGAACCTTTGAATTTTTTAAATTGTAATTTAATTGTGGACATTAAATTTGAAATTGGATAGTAGAATGTTAGATCTATTTTGCGGTATCCAATTGTCATGGATTTTAATGTTTTATTTTGCATGCATACAAACTATGGTTTTTAATTCGATTATATCGGACGATTTTTCCTCGTGAGAAAATTTTAGGATTTGTTTGATTTGATCAATGTAAACTAGTCTAGATTCAGTTTATTTATTTTTTGTAAATAAAGTCGGATCGAAAACGAAAGAGATGAAGAATTAAGGGATCTAAATGAACCCAGTAATCCAAGTTCAAATAACTACTTGTTGTGAGAATCATGTATTTATCTCCTAATCACTAGGCATCATCCCAGGCGATCTGACACAGTCAGCGGGCATCCCAAGTGTAAGATGAGATGCTTGGCGTGGCGGTTCGAGGCGAAGTCGAACAATGGGAGAAATTTGAGGCGTGTTTCTTCAAGATCAAAAGAAAAAATCAAATCATGACAATTGGATAATTTGTGCCCAATACTTATTCTTGATTTATTTGTGCTATCTTATGCTTTATTTAATTTGTTTAAATGTGTTTGCATGAGGGTTGCCAAATTGAAAAATCTCAACTTCAAAATTACTAAGTATGTTTTAAATAATTAATTGACTATTTTATTAGGATAATAAAATTGAATTAATTTTGACCTCCATGATTTATTTATTTGTGAATTCTTTTGGAGAAATTCTAAGCGCAGACGGTCAAAAGATAGGTTTCACATGAATGAATTCCAAACGGATGATTGTGGGTTATTACTAGTGGTTATGATGACCCTCCCAACGAGGCTCGATCAAAGCGAAATAGTCTCAGATTTAATCATGGTTATTACTTAGGTATAAAATTGATATCATATCTTGAAGTCCTGTCAATTTGGGAGCCAACTATTAACTGGATATTAAGGGTTTTTAAATCGTTTTGTTTGTAACTTTTTGAATGTGTTTAAATAATGACCCACCCAACGTGGCTTATTTTTCACAACCTCAATGCATGTTCATATTTTTTTTGAGATTTTAAATATGATGGCATGTGATCAAACCTTGTGATATATTTGTGCTTATGCATATAGTTAAAGATGTCGTTTACCTTTTAATCCTTTGTTATTATACTTAAAGTCAATACAATATGTATGGAAACTATATTGATTGGAAAATTAAAATTGTCCTAATCGCACAAAAAAGTGGATTTTTGACACACAAAAATCGAGATGAACCAACCGATGAGTCAAAACATCGGGATCGTCAGATAACCTTAGTAGAGATCATCGAAATGGTGGAGGGAAAATTCATAAGGGATTACATCCTCAAAATAGATGGCCCAGAACAAACTTGAGATTGATCGCAGATTATGATCGAGACTCGGATGAATTTGGTACTTCACTCTACCGCCTAAAAAAGTTTTTGAGCATTTTGGCCTCGCTAAACTAATTTGTTGCAAATAGAAATGATGATAAGGCACCAAACTCAAGCTTTGATGGCAAGTGGTCCGCCTTCATCTTCTAGGCCAAGGGTAGGCAAGATAAAGAAGAGGACCAAAGGCCATAAGCAATAAAACTCAATGTTGCCAAGGGCAATGGTAAGATGAGGAATGCTTGTTGTGTCAAGGAAAATCCAAAGAGGAAGTGCTTAAGCTGCGGTGAGAGAGGACAATGGAGGTTTTGCTGTTCGGAAAGAAAGGTAATTCTCACACACTAGTTGTTGAAACTTGTTTAGCGGCATATACTTCTCATTCGTGGGTGGTTGATATGAGATCCACTAATCATGTTGGCTTTCACGGGTTCTAAATGATCCGCAACGTAATGGGAGTGAGATCCTCATCAAACGGGCAACATTACGATAATAGAAGACATTGCAATGCTAACGTGAAGTGGCGGATAAGAAATGCTACAATAATAACGCTTATTGCAATACTCACGCAATAGCAGACATTGCAATGCTACATGAGTAGATTAAAGCGATGGGAGAAGTGCACCTATCTTTTGAAGATAAAGTTTTTTATGAGATTATCTTTATGTTTGGTTTTTAGAAAAGAATTCATTCTAAAATTTGATTAAAGGACACTAAGTTTCTTCTAATAAGAATGACATCATTTTTGAAATGATGAGTGTACTTTACGGGACATTGATAGAAAATCTCTATACAATTAATATCTACACCATCGAAATGCATCCTATAACACATCAATCTATTTCAAAAATACTTCTTTGGCATCTAAGATTAGATCATATAAATCCAAAAGAGGATCCAAAGGTTGGTGAAAGATGGTTCCTTTGGAGCGTCTCCAAGTTGAATCGAATCCAACTGCGAATCATGTTTGGAGGGTGATATGACCAAGATGGCATTTGGAGCCAAGGGAATGGGGCTAAAGAAGTGTTAGAGATCGCTCACATAGATGTATGTAGTCAAATGTCAACCAAAGCAAAAGAGGAGGTTATGGGTAATTTTATTGATGATTACTCAAGATACATTTTCCTTATGGCGCATGAATCCGAGACCTTTGAGAAATTCTAAAGAATTTAAGGCTCAGAGAATCATATGGAAAAACGTATCAAGTCTCTATCTGATCGGGAGGCGAATACCTAATGATGAGTTTTTGTACTACTTTCGATGAAGGATTGATAACTTGCACCGGAACCCCTCAACAAAACGAGGTTAAATTGAGATGAAGCAACATAACTCTTTTGGAAATGGTTAGATCAATGATGAGTTATACGGATCTTAAGTCGTTTCGGGTCATACCTTTTTCTGACTTACATTACGAACTTGGTGCTATCCAAATTAGTTCCCGAGAACCCCAAAGAATTGTGGACCGGACGAAGTCTAGTATGAGACACATGAGAACTTTGGGGTGTCCGCCCTGACGTGTTGGACAAAGAAAATTGAAATTGGATCCTCGAATATAATTTTTTTGTTTTGTAGGATACTTCGAGGAACAAAAAGGGTGAATGTTCTATAGTTCCGAAGATCAAAAGGTGGACATTTTCAAGATTTTGGAAGAAAACTATAGAACCAAAGAAAACCCAGTGAGATTACCTTAAATGAGCTTAGAGGGCAAACCTGGTCGACTTATCTTAGATGATATACCAAATGATCGTTTTCACAACCGGGGCCTCGTTATAGTGGGAGGGTTCAAGAGATTCATGGGAATAGGAGAGTCCTCGGACTTGATTCGAATCGAGACCCATGGACATATAACGAGGCACCCAAGATAAGGATGAAGCTTTGTTGGGCAAGTCGCAATGAAAAAAGTGGGTTCTATGTTTCATAGTAGAGTGTGGGAGCTAGTCGAACCACTTAATGGGGGTCAAACCCATTGGATATAGTTGGGTATATAAGAGGAAAAGAGGATCGACGGGAAGGTTGAAACCTTTTAAAGCAAGACTAATGGCGAAAGGTTATACTCGTAAAAGAAAGGGATCGATTATGAGGAAACTTTTTTAGCCCATAGCCATCTTAAGTCCATCGTATTCTCTCAAACAAGATTTTGACTTTTGAATCGGCAAATGGATATCAAGGCGACTTTCGGAAGTCTTGATAAAGAGATCCATATGCAACAAACCCTAGTTTTCATTGAAACGGGCCAAGAACAAGTTGTAAAAGCTCAAGAGGTCCATTTACGGACTCAAACAGCATCGAGCTTGGAACCAAAGTTTTGATCATGTAATAGAGTCTTATGGGTTTGATCAAAACAAGTTTGAAAGTTGTGTGTATAAAAAGCGTTTGAAGCTGCATTGGTATTCTTAGTACTATCGTAGATGACATTGTGATCATCGGGAACGATGTGAAGGTGTGATCGGGCGTAGGGCATGGTTTCAAAAGCAGGTTTGATATGAAAGACTTAGGAAAGCCGGACATATCCTTGGGATCAAGATAACTCGAGATCGCCGTAAAAGGATGATCGGGTTATCGCAAGTTTCATACATGTGGTTTTTTTTTTTTTTGAAACAACCAAAGATGCAAGATTCCAAGAAAGGATTCAGACCTTTCGGACTTGGAATCCATCTATCCAAGAAAATGTTCCCTAAGACAAAAAAAGGAGATAGATGACATGAAAGGTATTCCGTAGTGCTTCTTTGTCGGAAAACTTTATGTATGCATTAGATATTATGAGACCGGATATCCGCTTTTTGTCGTAGGCATGGTAGCAAGATATCAAAGTAACTTGACACGTTAAAAACATTCTTAAGTGTCCTGAAAAGAACTCGGGATAGAATGTTGATTTATCATCCGATACTCAATCCCCATCGGCTACACACGGACTCGGATTTCCAATCGATATAGATTCGAAATTATGCCTCGATTAGTGTGTTTCCATTTTGGGAAGTGTAGCCATTCATCGAGTGTGAAGCGAATGCATCGCGACTCAACCACATGGGACTCGGGTAAGTATCGCTTGTGAAGGATGAAAGAACCGATTGGGCTCTAGATCTTCTTAGTGGACTTGGATGGTGTTCTCAATCGTTTAGCAATATCTGGGAGCTAGATTCAAAAATTCAAGAGAACCAAGAGTCCACTAGTCAAACAAACACATTAAAGGAAATACATCTTATCGAGAAATCGTTAAGAGAGGAGATATAGATGTGGCAAAAGATAGCGCTCTTTTCGACTAGCGATCCATCGTCATCCTCTGAATACATTCGAGAGACATGTGAGTAGAATGGGTGTCAAGACCGTTGCTAATCTGCTTTGAGTATAAGTGGGAGAAATTATTAGGTTCGTGTAGGTGACATTAGATGTCACGGACTACTCGAGACGTGTTGTAGTATACTTAAAAAGACTTTGAGTATAAGTGGGAGATTGTTGGGATTATCTTTGAAAAGTATGCTTTTTACTTTGTATAATCTAAAACTGAATTTCGGACTTATTTCTTGAAATAAATTGTTTATCGATGCTTTAAATATGATTGAATGTTATATATATTTCTTTATAACTGTTTCAATAATTAAATGCGTGTTCATCAGTAGTTAATTTAGTGATACCCGATCACGTTTTGTAACTATAAGTCGCCATTCACGACCTAGATGGAAATGAACAACCATCGCGAAAGGTTGAGGTGTAAGGCTCGATTGGTTTGTCTTGACCAAGAGATTACACTAGTGCATTCGATCGTTGAATAGGACCTCCAGGAGGATAAATTCTTCTTGAATGAACAAGGAAGAATTAGACCTCGGTGGTTCGTTGTTTCTTAACCTTCGTCCCTTAAATAGGATCACGTGGGATCGGTAACTATTGCTTTGACTTATCATGGGTAAATAATCGAGAGATTCAATACTTTTTATCTTGGGCAATATTATTGGTCACATGTGATTCTAAGATTTTACGAAGAATCGTGGTGCAACACGCTTGCTTGATTTCTGGGAGGTTCATAAGTTTTATCATACCAAATCTTGCAAGTGGAATTAGTTTCCTCGATGGATAATAATGTTGAACCATTCCTTGACCAAGGACAAAAGATATTAATTAACGGAAAGCTATTTGGTGGCTTGAATTAATTAATGGGCTGATAATCTTAAACACGGGGAAATAATGACCGGGGAGCCATATTGACTGTAATATGGGTTAAGATGGATATCAATATTAATTATGTAGTGGGATTAATTAATATTTATGGGCTTGAATTATATTGTGGCTCAATATTAGATATTCAAGATCCATTAGAATGTCCAATCTTAATTCTCCTAAAGGCCCCCTGAATAGCCCAACATATAGTCTAATAACTGAAAAGGTGATTAAAATAAAATAAATATTGTTGCTTAATATTTTCTATTTTTTTTGAAATTTGTGGATAAAAGAGGGAGAAAGATTTTCTTTGAATTTTGTTATGGAATGAAGATATGTATTCTTGGAATACAAGATTATCTCATTAAATTCAAGAAATCTCCCTTTGATTATCTCATGAATATTTCGAATTTTTGAATATTATGGGCAAGAAAGATTTTCTTGATTTTCTTGAAAAGATATTATGGAAGATATGTATTTCTTGAAATACAAGAATATCTCATAAATTCAAGAAGATCCAAATCTTGGGATCTTGACCATAATTTTCAAAAATTACACCATAATAGAGGAGGTGGGATTTTTGTGGAATATTTTAATTATGGGAAAAAGAATATATGGGATATATTCAAGATTTCTTGGTGACCAAGAAAAGTCTTTTCATTGAAAATTCATTAGAATTTCGTTCACCCCTCCTATAAATAGGGGATGATTAGTTCATTCCCAAGTACAATTCCATGTCTTTGGAAATATTAGCAAATCCACATAATAGTTTTTATTTTTTTTCCTTTTGTTAATTGTTCATGAGTATCCTTCCACCGGATTGTCGAGCAAGGGCTAAGGGAATACTTGGGAAGTCCTTTTGGTTAGTCCGTCCGGCCGAAGTCGCTTATTATGCGTTCGTAGATTCCGCATCGTGAGGTTTTTTCGTGGCTTTTTATATGCATGATATGTTGTTGCAATTATTATTTGAATTAATATAGGATTAATTCATGCTAGTAATAATTAATGAATTAAATTTGTATTTAAATATTCACCCGAATAGATGCATAACTCGTTTCCCCAACAATGTTCGTGCGTATTGACCTCAAGTCAAAGGAACATCACATCGTTCCCACTAACCAAGACACCCGTAGACACATATAGTGGAACTATATCAAACGGTTTCTCGGATGGGTATATCAATACCCTCTAAGGTATTTGTGCATCCATCATGAGATACCTAGTATCTAAAGTAAGTAAGAGATCTTACTACACTCTCTAAGAGTATGATGCAGATCGCACACCAATCTCCATTGCATCATCAATATCTCATTCTTGATGATCCTTAATCGGTGTTATTTGAAAATCATGCTTAAGTCATCTGAGTTCTCACAACCTCAATGACAACAATGACTCATGGGAACGCTTGTACGAATAACGCAAACAATCAAACATAATATTTAAACAAGTGTATTGACATACATTAATATTAAATGAACTATAATGTTAAATCAAACTTAATATCATCGGGTATTATGTCTTTATAATAGATTGTCTCTAGGGCACTAACACTAACAGGTACGACTGCTACCATCAAAAGATTCATATCTCATTTTGCACAAATGGTTTTAAATGATTTACCCTTAAATCTTGAACTTGACTTGATCGATTTAATTTGGATTTGTCTCTTCGAGATGGTTTAGGGTGATTTACGAACGATTTGGTTGAAGTCTCTTCAAAAGAAATGGGTTCTTCTGTTGATTACTCAGTTGATGTATGATCAGTTGGGGTCCATTTGATTCCCTCTTTTCGAGACACTTGCCTTGGTGAAAATTTGGCCTTTTTTTCCTTATATCGTCTGATTTAGATAATGTGTATCCTTTCTAGAAATCTTCCTAAATTCACTTTTGGAATGTGAACCAGGTTGGACATATGAGGATTCAGAAGGGCTATCAAACCCAATACCCTTCTTATCAGTTGGCTTCCGAAAGTAGTTAGTTATCTCATCAATATTTTTAGAAGCTTTTCCAAAAACCTCTAGTTTCTTTCACAAACTGTCCTCACTTTGTTTTAGACTCCCATGCATTCGGAAGTGTTCATCAAACTTAGCTTGTAGGACTTTAAGATCATCAACTTGTTTTAGATTGAGAGTCTGTTGTTCCTTGGTTTACCACGATCGAAATCTTGACTTTCTTTAAACTCCGATCAGTAGTCATCTTGAAACGATCTCAACTGATTTTAGTTTAGTTGCTCTCATTGTGGCATTCTCCTTTACAAGACCAATGTTCTCGAAGCTTATCGTTCTCAGAAGTTTCTCTTTTGACAAAGATCATCAAGCAATTGCTCATTGCAACCGGTGGAGACATCAGTGTTGAAAAGTTAACTCACCGGTCGAAACTTTTTGGCCATGATGAGATGTTGTCATTAGATGTGAATATCCGATGTTATCAATAGTGGTCAAGAAATCATCAGCAGATGTGTACTTAGAGTCATCGATAATATGAGTAAGCGGTGTACGCAACCATTGCTCTTTTGTCCTTGTATCTCTGCTCTCTTCTATTCTACTTCTCTTCTCTTTCTTTTGGATTTGTAATGTGGTTTAAAAACCGGTTGAAACATGCTAGTTATGTGGAATTTCTTACGCGCCAGTGAATCTCTTCTTACGTATGACTTGTCGAGGATAAGGTTTGTGCGTAGTCGAACTTCTCGATCTGATCTATCATCATGCCTGTCATCCTTATGATCGTCTCTCTTTTCATCTCTGTGATCATCTCTTCGCTCATCCCTACAATTATCTCTTTGTTCATCCCTACGATCGTCTCTTCTGTCATCAGAATGATTTCTTTCTTGTGATTTGTCAGTAGATCTTCTATCTCTTCCTCTGCTATTCTGATAGTCTCGATAGAATTTTTGATACTTTTCCATTTGACCATTTGATCATTCAAGTTTTCTGGTCATTTATAGCTAATGTTGTTCCTCTTGGTTGAGACTCAAATGCTACCTATTGCCGGAAATGGCTCGCTTTTTGTCGTGGTAGAAGTGGCTTCTGTAGATGATTTTCATCATCTTCTAGACTTCTTTCAATCAGATTAAATTCATGAGCTTTCAAGCTGAGAAACAAGTTACTCGACTTCATCTTAGAGATGTCTTGGCAATCCTTAATTACATTTACCTTCATGTCCCATTTCTTGGTCAGGGACCTCAGAATCTTATAGTTGGTATCCTTATCAGTCATTTCTCGTCATAGTTCTCGAAGTTTGTTGACAGCCATAGTGATTCTTCCATCAAGCTGATTAATGGTTTCATTTGGCAGCATCTTGAGTTTCTCGAACTTAACCAGTTCAACTTGCAGTCTGCTGTCCTTAATCAGATCGTTTCCTTTACAAATTTCAGTTAAAGTATCCCACATTTGCTTGGCAGTCTTCAGATATTTGATTTTCTCGCGAGTTGTCTTGTCCACCATCTTCATGATGATATGCTTCGCAACAGTATCCAGATTATGCAGCTTTCTTTCTTCAGCATTCATCAGAGTAACACTTTTCTGAACCATAACTCCAGCTAGTTGTCCTGCATCGCCACCAGTAGTAGGATTTTGATGATATATGATGATGGCTCCTCGTTCGATAACGTCCATCATTCTGGAACTGATTGAACCCAGATGGTTCCCCATAACAATGGTCCAGTCTGCATACTCATCAACAGAAAACTTAGGTAGATCATGATACATGCCAACAGTGTTATCCATCCTGAATGTGTGAGTTTAAAAACCAATAAGTTTTAAAAATAGGTTTTTCAAAGATTTGTTCAAGTGACCACAATAGTTCTTCCTAAAAAACAGATGATACTCAAAGCTAGTGGTTCGTAAAACCACTGCTCTGATACTACTTGTAGGTCCTGAACGAGTTTCAGTGAGGTGGAAGTCTAGAGGGGAGGGGTGAATAGACTTCCAAAACTTTTTCATGTGATTGGCGTGTAAGATCAGATAAGTGTTGATATCGAGTGAGTGTGTTAAATCAGTACAACCTGATATTCAACTTATTGATAGCTGGTAAGCATATCAGTTAGGTGCCTATCAGATCAACTGAAGTGCGGAAGCTAAGTTTTAACCCATGTGAAAAACCAGTTCACTAAATCAGATTCTAACGTTTTCTAATCAGAAGACAAAGTGCCAAACTGATCAGATCAGTTGCTTGGTGCAACTCTGATCTTGACTTAGAATATGCATGTTATCTTTATCAACTAGTAGTGTGCAGGTAGTGTAAAACAGATAAAGCACACAAGATTTATAGCGGTTCGGACATCTTGTCCTACGTCCACTCTTCCCTATCAGCAGGGACACTCACTTAACCAACTGGACTTAGTTTAATTTGTTAGTCCAACACAGTACAATCAAATATTTAAGGAGTTCTCACTCAACAATCCCAGACATCAAGACTAGAAACCCTAGCTTGAGATCTTGCAAAACAAACTTATCCTAACTCTCGATTTGGGTATGTTGGGGACTTTTCAGTATAATCCCCAACAGGGTAAGGTATGAATGGTTTCCAACTGGAAATCTATCCTAGTATTTAAGTAGCCTAAAGCTAAAGGATGAGATTTCTACTAAGAAACTATGGGTTGAACTTTTAGAATAAACTTGAGTTCTTGGTGTTCTTGTGCGGAAAAAGCTTGAGCTTTTAACCTTACACTGAAGGTTTGATCCCATATATATAGGCATGAAATCGAATTAGCAGTTGGAGAGAAATTTGAATTTCAGTCTATTTGAGGTAGGTGTGCAGGTCTGATTTAACGTGCATAGTACCGGCATGGCTAAATGTGTGCTTGTTGTCCTTTATAGCCCTTTGATTGTGATACGCCGAATCCCGGACTCTTAGCTCCTTACATACATGTCTTGCTCTCATTGGTTATCCAGTACACTTGTTCTGTGTTTGATTTACCAACTTAGTTTGACATTTTTCTTGTCTGATGAACTCGTATGACTTTGGTGAGCCTTTGGTTGTCACCTGATTGAGCTGACCTGATCAGTTAAAACTGATCATTCTACCTGATTGAGTCTTCTGATATAGGTTGTCTTAGCACAACTTACAGACTCTTCTGCGTTCTTCTGATGAAGGTCATCTAAGGTCTTCTTGGTCTTGTTCTCTGGTAGTCATCTGATCTTGAGGTCCTCTGAGTCTTCAGCTTCACGTCTTCACCTGATCATCTGACTATCTGATCTTCTGATCTTCGGATTTTCTTCAAGACTTAACCTATACATATTTAGTTCCCCTTCAATATGTGACATATCTATTACATCAGTTGTCTATACATCTCAGCTGGTCATCTTATCCTGATTTCTAAGTCATCAGTCAGCTAACAGGTTTGACTGGTCCTAGTACATCTGTTTTGGAACTTCCATCAAAACTATAAATTTTCCAACATACTAAATCTTGCAAGTGGAATTAGCTTCCAGTATGGATAATAATTTTGAGTCGTTCCTAATCCAAGAAAAAAAATATTAATTAAAATAAAGTTTTTCAGTGGCTTGAATTAATTAATGGACTGGATAATCTTAAACACGGGAAATAATAACCAGGAGCCATATTAACAGTAATATGGATTAAGATGCATAGTGCAATATTAATTATGTAGTGGGATTAATTAATATTTATTGGGTTGAATAATATTATGGCTCAATATTGATATTGGAAGGTACAATCTTAATTCTTCTAAAGGCCCCTCAAGTAGCCCAAAGATAAAGTCCAATAACTGAAAAAGGTTTTTAAAATAAAATAAATCAATGTTGCCTAATTTTCCATAAATTTTGAAAATAATAAGGAAAAAAGAGAAAAGATTTTCTTGATTTTCTTGGAAAGATTTTATGGAATATGTATTCTTGGAATACAAGATTATCTCATAAATTCAAGAAAAGTCAAAGATCCTATTTCTTCCCTATTTAATTGAAATTTTCGAAAATCCCCATAAAATAAGGATGTGGGATTTTGTGGAATAATTAATTATGGAGAAAAGAATATATGAGATATATTCAAGATTTCTTGGAGATCAAGAAAAAAAAATTAGGGGATGATTTTTTCATCCTCAGAGCAATTCCATGTGTTGGAAAAATTAGAAATCCACAAAGGTGGTGCAACATAATTTTATTTTTTCTTTTGTTAATTGTTCATGAGCATCCTACCACCAGATTATTGAACAAGGATGAGGGAATACTTGAGAAGGCTCTTTGGGTTTGTTCGTGTGAACGAGTATCCATCTTCTCAAAGGTTGTCACTCCAAGAGGTTAGTTCACGTAAACTCCTAGCAATTCCGCATGCATAGGATTTAAGTGGCTTATTTATATGCATGTTTTGTTGTTGGATTATTATTTGAATTAATATAAGATTAATTCATGCTAGTATTAATTGTTAGAATTAAATTTGTATTTAAATATTCACCCCGAATAGATCCGGACAATTAATTCCCCAACAACTGGTATCAGAGCCTCAGTTTCGGACTCTGGATTTTTTAAATTGTAATTTAATTCATTTTCATTAAATTTGAAATTGGATAGTAGAATTGCTAGATCTTTTTTGCAGGTATCCAATTGTCTTGGTATTTGATTAATGTTTAATTTTGCATGCATATAATTGTGGTTTTTTAATTCGACTCTTCGGATTCATTTTTCTCGTGAGAAAATCAACGAGTAGATTAGGTTATTTGATTTGTTCAATTTAATAGACTATTCTAGATCATAGGTTTATTTATTTTTGTTAAATAAATTGTAACCGGATCGAAGATGGAAGCGAGAAATTAAAGACGGATCCAGAACCGAGCAGGCAGCGTTCGACGCCGCGAAACGTACCAAGGGAGGCACTTGTTAGTGTTAGTGTCCTAGAGATAATCTATTGTAAGGACATAATACTTGATGATATTTAGTTTGATTTAATATTATAGTTCATTTAATATTAATGTATGGCAATACATTTGTTTGAATATTATGTTTGATTGTTTGCATTTATTCATGCAAGTGTTCCCATGAGTCATTGTTGTCATTGAGGTTGTGAGAACACAGATGACTTAAGCATGTGGGCCCGATCAAGGATCATCAAGAATATGAGATATTGATGATGCAATTGAGATTGGTGTGCGATCTGCATCATACTCTTAGAGAGTGTAGTAAGATCTCACTTACTACGAGATACTAGGTATCTCATGATGGATGCACAAATACCTTAGAGGGTATTGGTATACCTATCCGAGAAACTGTTTGATGTAAGTCCACAATATGTGTTTACGGGTGTCTCGGTTAGTGGGAGCAATGCGATACTCCTTTGACTTGAGGTCAATAAGCACGACATGTGTGGAGTGATGAACTTTGACCATGGCCGACGCTTGCACCCGTCTATGGGTAGATATGACTTGGATTAGATTCATCACGAAATGCATATGTGTGATAGTTGAGCCAAGAATAGGATTCATTCCTCAATGTAGATTTAGAGAGAATACTCGTCTTCTCATCATAATTAGATCTAAGTCATCGGCCGATGCACGTCAACTTAGACTTTGTGGCTAAGTGTGACATACATGATCAATTAGTGATTAGAGATAATATGATTAAGTTATTTGAATAGACACTTCATCATGTTCAAGACTTAATCGAGTATTCGCGAATGAAAGGAAGTTATTGTAATAGCCCATGTTTCAGTTATAGGTAGTTGCACATTTTTCTCAACGTAACTCATATTTTGAGAATGTTTGATTTATTGTCTAGGTTTCAATTAAGACCGTTAGTTTGATTAATCGCTCGATATATGAGGGCCTATGGTCACACAACAAGTAGTTCCCTTTTACGGAATATAGTTGGTTGATTGAATGTTAAATTGGATTTAATTTATGGAGAAATAATTAATAATAGATTAATTTAGAATTAATTAGTATAATGTTTAATTAACTTAAATTTAATTAAATAGGATTCTCAATAATAATATATGTAATATTATTATAAGATTTAATATATATGGAATCAAATCCGTAGAGAATTGATATACATGGGAATTAAATCCGTAGAGATTTTATATATGGGAAATAAATCTAAGAGATTTATTATATAAGATTAAAGATTTTATTTCCTAATCAGGTTAGCTTAAGATTTAAGCTGGGTCTTCCTTATATATATGAGCTCTTGGACATTCACAAACAACGTTAATTCATTAATCTCTCCATAAGATCTAAAGTTAGAATTTTCCTAGCAAATTCATCTCGGGATTCAACGTTGGCAAATCCGTGCAAGTCCATGATTGGGGATTACGTGGATACCATAGTAGAGAAATATGTGTATGATTTACTGTAAGGTTTCTCTTTATGTTTATATGTATTCAATTATGTAATTAAGTGTTCGTTGTTGGTGAATTATTTATTTTCGATGCGCATGTATACGTGTTTACGTGTCTCTAAATTACAATTGTGGTATCAGAGCTTCAGGCTCTTGTTTGATTGCTTAATTGAGTTATTTGTTGTTTTATTTAAGAAAAAAAAATTATAAAACACACGGTGCGATCAAAATTTGATTTAGATCTCACCATATTTAATGTTTGGAGTCGCACGGTATAAGCAAACAATTTGGGGCAAGTGGTTTATTAGATAAACCACCAACCCCTTTTTATTTCGCAGGCTTCGTCTTCCCTACGCCCAGATTAGGGTTTTCCCTTTTGGGGCTTCCCTGCAACTCGCGTGCGTCCCTCAATGTTATCGCAAGACGGGCGAAGTCGCCCAGATCTGACAGCGGAGATGGCAACTTCGCGTTAGCTCGATTACGCTTGTGGCGATCCACGGCTCGGCGATTCATCACAGATATCTGTGACGAAATCATCCCTCACGGGATGAATTCTAGACCCGACCCGCATTGTCTTCGTCATTTGCCTGTGTTCGATTCCATCTTTGTTTCCTGGCCTATTCTGGATTGATTTTGCTTTTGACCTTTTTTGCTGATGATGAATCAAACTATTTTTTGTTATGGTTTGATTTTTCGATGATGTTGAAACAATTAATAAATAATTTTGGATTTGGATGTTTGGTTTTTTCGGATTGGATCTGATTGGGATGGGTGATGATGTGGATGGTTATTTTGCAAATTTGATTTGAGACAGACCCTCCCGTGTAATTTTGAAAATTGTACCTGAGCCCCCTAAGCAATAAATAATTTATTTTTGAAATAAATAATTAAAATCTGTTTTATTTATTAATTTGATTAATATTAAAACTGGATTAAAAGGTTGGACCTTGATTGGTGATTAATTGGATTAATCATGTTTTGATAATTTTTAATTTTTTTTTAAAATTCGATTTATTAAAAGATTGTTAAATCCCACCTGGTTAACTTATTTAATTTAATTCATTGACGCATTTATAGTCTCATTATAACTGTTTGGGTAGGCGGCGCCCAAATAATTATCGAACCGTATTAATTGTTTGGGTAAACGGCACCCATATAAGTGTTAGTCCGTATGAAATCATGTTTGGGTAGGCGGCGTCCAATAATTGCTCAAATGTGATGTAGATTAACATGTTGGATCTCGATTAAGCAGTTAATGTCCCGCCTTTAAAATGTTTCTCACTAAAATATGATTTTTATTAAATTGAACGATATCTTCCATCAAAATTAAAAGTAAACCGGAGATTTCGTTCAAATGAGTATTTAAGGCCCAAGTCTTTTGCTCGGATTTACATCTAACGGGACTTTTATAGGGACACAAAGTATCGTCGCTTGATGGTTGTAAATCAACTTGACTTTGTTTCACCAGCCCAAGCAGAGAAACGAAAGTCAAGGGGCATCAGATTGAACTAGGTTCAATCAACTAGGAGTTGCAGTTTTTGCAATTGGTTTGGAACCTACCAGTTTTATTATTGCAGTAATCAGTCCAAGCATATATTATAATAATAGGAATGCGGATCCTAATCCATTATAATTTATATTAGATATAAATTTGTTTTTTTTCGATGAGGTCGTTGAATATGTGGAAATAATGGAGACAAAATAAATATAAAAGAAAGACCATGTTTATTTTGATTGCTGAATATCGATCATAGGAATTATGTGTTTAATTCCCATTTTATTTTATTTCTCTTGGTTAGTTGAAATGTATAACTGTTATTGAGATGTGTTTTGGAAACAAACAAAATTGGCTAGGCCGAATTTTCTGGACTGGCACTGAAACATGTGTTTCGTGCTAAAACAAGAAAAGATTGAGTACGTGTTGGACACGCCAATCCCGGTTACCCCTGCAGCTGGTTCCCTGAGGCAGCCACGTTTGACGTAGCAGCTCAGAAGATGCATCAAAAGGATGCTTCCCAAACTCAGTGTGTGATGTTGCTCGGCATGACTCCCGAATTGTATAGGCAACATGAGAAAATGGGTCCCTTCTAGATGCTCAAGCATATGAAGGATCTCTTTGATTCTGAATCTCATTATGAGATTTATGAAATGATGAGAGATCTGTTCAGATGCTGGTTAGCTAAAGAAGGAAAATTTCACCTCATGTGCTAATGATGATAGGCCTAATTGAGAAACTTGGTAATTTAGGTATTGAGCTAAAAGACCAACGTTTTCATTTGTGCTATCCTCTAGTCACTCCTGGATTCATATTTCAGCTTCATTGTGAACAACAATATGAATAAGACGGATGCGACGACGCCTGAACTTCACAAAATGCTTAAAACTTTTGAGTTCACTATCACTAAGATGGTGTTCAAAAGAAGGAGAGGGTAGACAAGGATGTGTACCTCTACTATAAGTAGAAGAGGACTCTGGAAGAAGGAGTGTAAGGATCTTGTTGCTGAAAAGAAGGTGCTAATGTTTTTAGCACTAGAACATATATGTTTGTTATTAAGATAAACATGTCCACTAATAACGTTAATTATTTGGTATTAGATACCGGATGTTGCTCTCACATTTGTACGGATGTGAAGGGGCTCATGTGTCTGAAGGCAATAAGGCCGGGTGAAATCGTCTTACACGTGGAAATGGAGCAAGAATTGCTACTGAACACGTGGGGACTTAGACTTACCCTCAGGTTTTAGATTAGAACGGAATAATTGTTATTTTGTTCCTTCTATTACCCAGCAACATTATTTATGTTCCTATGTTAGACATTGAGTGATATTTCCTTCCATTTTGCAAATAATAATTGTTATTTACGCTTAATGGTGTGGTTTATGGGAATGCTCCTTTATTGAATGGTTTATAATGTTGAATTGTGGATATAATGTTCTTAATAAACAAAATAAAAGACTCAAAACTTAGTAATCATGAAAACCCGACTTACTTATGGCATTGTAGACTTGATCATGTAAACGAGAAAGAATTGCAAGGTTAAGAAAGTTAGACTACTTCACCCCATTTGACTTTGAGTCTTACTGAGATTGCGAATGTTGTCTCAAGCAACAAACCTCTTTCTGAGAAAGGGGTGCGTGTCAAAAAGTTTTAGAGTTGATCCACAACAATGTATGCGGACCATTGCCCATTCTAACTAGGGTCACTTCGGCTACATCATCACTTTTACTGACGATTTCTCGAGATACGGGTATATGTAGTGGTTCATGGTCGATTCGATCGTCGAGTTTTCCAATATCTCAAAGCAGTACGGTAGCCTTGTCGAGCAGTGGTTGGATTCGTCCGATCGACCGACTGGAAAGCATACTCCCTACTTTCTCTTGGATTTCCAAAGTCATACAAGCATCTCTATTTATGTTGGACAATAATATGTTCTAGGGCATATATTTAATACATCTATCACTTTTTAAAAAAAAAATCTAAAATAATATGCACAACACTACTTAATTTATAAAGCAAACTTCACTTCCATAAAAATAGTAACATATCGAGAAATTTTTAAAAGAATGAAGAAGATTACAGAATTTTTTTTTTTTTTAAAAAAAAAATAGTAAATAATAATTTAAAATTATAAATATTAAATACAAATATAAATGTAAAAATATATTTAAACAAACTAGTGTGAACATAAGTTCACGTTGAACTCTATTTTTCTAATATCACTGTTGAGTAAAAAAATAATTATCACTGTGATGCACAAAAACTATCACTATTACGCACAAAAATTTTCATTATTTTTAAAAAGTAAATGAAGTCATTTTTTAAACAGTGATAACTTATGTACAAAATAATTTATGTACATAACAGTAACAATTTTTGTGTATAACAGTGATAAAATTCATTTATAGATCTGGTTCACAAGATTAACTCAATACTTAAGTCAGAAAATTCTTATATACACAACAATTGGTTTTTATTTTCAACAGTATTACTTAATTTCACTGAACAATATTCATTATTGTCACTAAACAATATTACTTGATCAGTATTAAAAGAATTCCTTGAACAATACTAATTGTTTCTATTTAAAATATCACATGATGTTACTCATTTAAATCACCCACTTAATCATCCGTCATTATCAAAATAATAATTTAATATAATTTCCTCTTTACACATTTAATCCGACAGAAAATTACAAGCAAAATGCCTTTATTTGACACGTATAATACCACTATTTGTCAAGCATGGCCTAAAACGCCCTTAACCTAAGGCCATGCGAAATTTTTCTGCCCAATTTATTTATAACGTAGTGTTAAATCGCATTTTTTAATTTTTTATATATTTTAAAAAAATTATTTGTGGGCTAAACATCCAGAGTCGAATACATTTATATTATATTGAAAATGTGAATTATACATATTCTTTCCCCTTTCCACTAAAAAATCCATTTTATTTTAGATGGAACATTTACTATATAAACGAGCTTTGTTTAAAGAAAATAATTTTTCATTATTATTAAAAGTAAAAATATTTTTTCCAAAATATAAAAGTTAATACACAATTTAGGTTAAATGTTTTAATTATAAAAGCTTTAAGAAAATAATTGTTCATTATTATTAAAAAGTAAAAATATTTTTTAATAGAGGTTAAATGATAAAAGTAGTAAGATTATGTAAATTAAATAAAATAAAGTTAACTTCAGTGTTGAAAAGTAATTGCATTGGGTATAATATTAAAATGTTTAATAGTGTAGATAAAAGAGAAAAAATAGTTTTATTATCACTTATATAAATATTCAATTGAAAGGAGCATAATATAAATTAGTAGAAAGATGAGTAAAATACATTTAAGTTGGGAAAAACATGTATATGAGATAGAGTCCCATCACATAGCCAGCTTATGGCCAGATCAACCCATCAAGTATTAAAGAAAAGTGAGGTCCAAAATACCAAAGTGGAGTTTCATTTTATGTACGAGACATCTCACACGAAACTCCCTCTTAATTTATACGTGCATCACAAGTCATCTTTTACACAAGCAAAAACTAGTCCGAATGAACAAAACAAAACAAAAGAGGGAAAGAAGAGCCGATCGTTTCAATTTTAATTATTTCCCAAACACAGAAAGTTGCACATTGAAAAATCCAAGTGCCATCCCTTTTCTTTTTTATATATACAACATTATCCTAGTGGGTAACTTTACAAAACATTCACAGAATAATTTCCAAAACCATTGTTGAAATAGAATCCAGATATCAAAACAGATCCACAATCAAAAATATGAAATGCAACCGTAAAACAAATGCTCAGTCTGGTAATTAAGAACAACATATCTATTAGTCGTACATTATGATAATCAAGCAGATTATGCTTAAACAAAGAACCTCGTCCATGAGCACACCAAAAAGGTAGCAAAGTTGGGACTTATTTGAAGTAGTCCTGCATTTTAAACCCATCAGGTCATATGCATTCTGTGTAGGTTAGAACGTGCCTAATAAAAGTAGAAAGCAAACATATGAAAAGGAAGATAAAGATAATAATTTTATGGCTAAATTATTGGTATAAAAAATGCCCATACTGGTTTTAAGCAGCTAATCAGAACAGTTTCTGCTCAACCCCATTTGTTAAAAGCATGTTTCTAGAAGGAAGATCAGCAATCTCTTTAAGACCCTGTAAGGAAGTCAAGTCAAAATGCACGTGAGATGTACGAGAAATAATGTTGTATCGGAAAAAGAATGCTAAACAGAGTAAAAGAAAAAATATGCCAAACAGTGGTTTGCTGGTGACCCCTGTTCCACCATTAATAATATACTTATTTTTTTTATATGTTTAAGTTTTTTTATTTTGACATTTTAATACTGGTACTTCTATCTTCTTCTTTTTCGGTTAAAGACAAAAAAAGATTAAAGCTCACTTGAAAGGCTTCCTATAAGACATGAACATAATCTTGGACTATCTTTATTCATGTAAAAAAAATTATTAGAGTAGAAAGGCTGATTAGCCCAAAAGCCTTTTGCAATACTGATAATTGTTTAAGCACTTGGGTTTATGTAGAAGCAGTCAACAACAGTAGGCAGTCAAAATCTACAGAGTTTTTCAATAGATTTAGTTATGGTTGCTTACACACACACAGCATAACATAGCTAGTTTATTTCTTTATAGAACTATAGTCATTTATATTTTCCCCAAAACTCATGCATGTAAAATTACAATAGAACATAAAATGAGGTACCTTAAGACTTTGTATTGAGTTTCCAGTCACTTTAAATTCATCCTGTTGGAAAGGGGGTAAAAAAAAGTTAATATTAACTACGTCACTTCACATCAGAGGACTAAATTTTTGTCAAGAGAAAACGACAAATGGAAAGGATAGCAATAAAAAATAGTCAGGTGAAAAGAGAAATAGAAGCATAAATACAGAATAATGAAGAAGAGTCTAAAACCCATCATGAAAGGGAAGAATTGTGCCAAGGAGGAAATACAAAAATTAAATTAACTATCTAACAACCAAGTATTTTTTAAGACAAGAAGCAAAGTAAATTAATGTTTTGCAACTGCAAAATAATTCAGAATGACTGACTTCTGATTGAGTGTCAAAGCTCATATAGATTCGTTTTGCATATATATATATATGATAATAGTTGCAAGTTCAGCTTTGGCACTTCTACGCCTTTTTACCATTTCTCCTAAAGGGATTGAGATCCAAGCCTCTTGTATAAAACAAGAACAATGGAATTCTTTCTCCTGTAAGAACATAACACCTAATTCCTCAAAAGGTAAAAACGACAAATTATAGAAAGACAATTTCTAAAATGGTGACTAAAAACCTATAAATATTTACTACAAATAGAAGGATTTATGTACAATATACAATTGTTTTCTAAAGACTGAAGAAACAAGAGAAAAGAACAATCCCATACCTGAAGCCTTTCTGGCATTTTCACCTTTCTTCCATTAACCATGCTACATAGGTACATCACCCCAGCATTTGCAAGCTCCTACAAAGCAATATGAGTGAATGAACAAAGAGTTGAGACTCATTCGAAGTCTTCCAGTCCAGAAAATAAGTATTCACCTGTTTGTCTTCTAATGAGAGTAGCTTGCCATCCTGCAATAAAACAACATACAAAATAAGAGGCAAAAAGGAGGGAAAATGAAAACAAAGCACTAAAATGATCACGAGAAATATGTATCAGTCAAGTAAATAAGAGTAAGTCTCTTGTACATCAGTTGTACGGTGCAACTGTACACAACTGATACTTCTCAGTGAAAACAACTAAAACTGTTTTAAGAAATACACTTGAGTTGCACGGCGCATCTAGTGCATACAAGACTTCGTCAGTAAATAAATATAATTAATCAACAGAGAAGATAAAGTTCCATGCACTCATCAACATGAGAAAAATAAATGCTGCATTTGGTTTTATTCCAGTCATTTGGGAAAATTATTTTTGGAGAATGCAAGCTGGTGGGGATTTGAAAACACATCGAGACTGAAAATGTGTGGATATTTTTTATTTTTTTTTAAATGAAGATATCTTGGGATACATTTCTACTGTAGATATATCTTGTTAGCATTGTTTTTAACTTTTTTATGGTTGGTGGAGAACATACAAACTATATATGTATGGTCAATAGTGCTTTATTGTAGTAAGTGGGGTTTAAAATGATTGATAGTTTGGGAGAACGAACATAAAATTTCTAAAATAAACAGATTCCATATCTGGAGAAAGAAATGAAATTTGAATATGAAACCAAGCAGAGAGTAATTAGTAATATCTTCTATTAAGGTCAAGAGACAAGAAGGCTTGAAAGAAAGAGACAGACAGTTTATCAAACATTAGGTGAGAACAGCACACTGGACGAGTACTATACAACAAATAATAAATTGAAGCATCATGTACATTAGTCATTAATTGCGATTAGCAGATAATGAATGATCTTTCATGATAAGGCTTCTCTTTAAAGGCTAGGTCTTGTATGCACCAGGTGCACCGTGCACTCCATAGTGTACTTTTGAAACTTGCAACTTGTTGCACTGAAACTTGTGACTTGTTACAATGAAACATGCAACTATGTTTTATGAACACAGGTTGCACATTTCAGAGTAACAAGTCGCAAGTTTCAATACAACAAGTTGCAAGTTTTTGAAATACACTATGGAGTGCAAGGTGCACTTGGTGCACGGAAGAAATAATTAAAAAAAATAAAAAATTTACATCATTAGAGATTTCATATTTTGTTTTCCCATTCTCTAGTTACCATGTTCACTTACCAAGAAGATATATTACCAAATTGCCTAATTAACACACATAAATTTCTGATCTACAATTCTGAATGTTCTAATGCTACATAAGGCACCTCCATAGTAGTGAAAACTGAAAAGCACAAATCATGGCATTCTTATTATCACATATCTACTATTGAATAGTCAACTGTTATAATAAAGGCAAGAACAGAAGAGTCGGTACTATACCTTTTTAAAGTTGACAATACATAGTTTGCCTCGGGAAATAAATTTATTTAGAGTGTGATCGAACTAGATATACTAGAAAAAAAATAAAAAGTAGTTCTCATGTGTGCTAAGTAACATGGAGGGCCATTGAATAGGTACAGAACTTGGTTTCAAGTTTCATATTCAGGCAGGCATCAAAAGCACATAGCAAAAGAAAAATTAATATTCAATTTAGATGCCCAATTATATAGCAGCTTATAGATGATTACGGATAACTTACGAGAACTGCAGAATTCATAAAGAACAAAAGTAATTAAAAGATTGACAAAACAAAGAAAAAACTGACCAAACCAGAAACCATCCTCTGCAATTCGTCCAGATCAAAGCCAATTTGCGAGAGATCATCACGCACATCATTAACCTGTTCAAAACATTTGGGAATGATTTTATTGATGAAGGATTAAGCTTTAAAACAGAATCTATTATTCCTTCCTTTGTAGAGCGCAACACAATCTGGTTCCTCAGATTCCTAGCTTAAAAGAATACAAAAAATATCAGAATTTCAGAATTCACATGTACCTCATTCCTAATTAATTTCGAAACCTCTATTTGCTCATCGAGTTTTCCATCCAAGTTTTCAATTCTCCGAGTCAAGTGCCTTTTTGTCGCCTGCCCAGAGAAACCATATGTAAAATCAAGCAACACAAAAATCCATATATTATGCTATCAAGTAACATGAATAAAGACAACACAATAAGATGGATATCACAAAAATCCATGATCTAGGGAAAAGGAAACATGAAGGCATCAGTAACTAACTAAATATTACAAAACAGCATATACTTACAGCAAGAGCCTCTGACACATTGTTCAAATGGTTGGTTAAATTTGAAACAGCATTTGCCATGTTCTGCTTTGTCACATACATCAAGTCTGAGAACGAAAGACCCTGGCATTGAAAAGACAAGAGAGTCAAAGACCGGAGAACACCAGAAAAAGAAATCAATTTCCGCATATGGGCAGCAAATTATACAATAGTTTAAAAAAAAAAAGCAACTAAACTTGGAAATATCTAGGAAACTAAATGAATGTAAAATGATGCTTCCTACCTTCCACCACATGTATCCATAACCCACGGCACCCAAAGCAGCAGCTGGCACAACTAGAGAAGGTACAATACCTAAGAGAGAAAGAGAATAAGAACCACTTAGATAACTATAAGTTCCGTATGCTTCAACATATAATCATAAGATACTTACTTTGGCTAGAGCCTCCATTTAGAACAGTAATCTGCCTAGATGAGGCCAGCTGGCGAACCTCCATGGCTAACCGACGAACCTGTAATAGAAAAACCAGAAATCAAACATAGGGGGTATTTGCAACAAAATAAGCAAAAAGTACTAATAAAATCCAAAACATTAACATCGTGAATTTTAAAAAATTGCTAAAGCACATACCTGGGTGGCAATGGCATCAGAATAGTCAGTATCCCCCTCAGAGTCACCAGACTTCTCCATGCCTTTAACCAAATTCTGCCAGTATTCGAAAAGCATTTGGAGTCAATTCTCAGAAAACCATACAAAATTTCATGAACACAAACAACTCATATTAAATGGTTGAGCCATAAAGTAAAGAAATCATGTCACCACTAGCTATATACTAAGATTCAAATACAAGTGAATTTCTGAAGAGGGGAGAAAAAAAGAAAAGAAAAATAAAACGGAGACATAAAAATACGTACCTGTAATTCACTTAACACATCAGATAATTTACCGTTCTTCACAAGTATTGTTCCCGTATAGCCTAATCACATCAAAACCAAATCAAAATTTATATTTTCTCAGATCAAACTACAAGAATAAAAGATGATGAAGAACATATTTATGTGCAAGTAAATACCTGCCCCAACAATTAGTATGATCCTCGATAACCCCATTCCAGCTTGCATAGCCATGGCGTACAATCAGTACGAATGGAGCCTAACGATATTTATACTCAGGACTTCAGGGGGAAGTGGATGACGAATTTCCCTTTGCTATGTAGTGCTAATATCTTCAATTTCTTGGGTAAGTTATCTTTTAAAGCATTGTAAATTAATAAAGAATATAGAAGGCATATCAAAAAATATAACGAAGACTGAATTAAATTAGGGTGAGACTGTTTACACCTCCTAAATTGCTAATTAGACCTCCATTTGGTCAAACCAGCTCAAAAAGTCAAATGAGTTTATATCCTAAAAATGCTGTAATGTTTTCCAAAGGTCATATCTTTCATTTTAAGTCAGTTTTTCTTCTAATTTTCAATCTTCATAATGAAATAAATAACATTAAAGCTTTGATACCATTTTCAAGAATGAAAGATATAATAATTAAAAAAATATAAGAACATTTTGATGATATGACACCGTAAAAAACTTGAAATTATCATCGGAAAAATTCATTGTAAATCATCAAAATCCATCGCTATCAACTATAATCGCTGACAGATATTTTATGTTGAATTTTTTACCACCGCTAATGGTTTACCAATGGGATTTTCATGAAGTCGTCGGTAAAAAAAAATTGTCACAAATCTTCATTAAGAAAGCCAACGTGTTATAAAAACAATACTGATGGAACAAGTTCTTTTTTTTAATTAGTTTGGTAATAATTTAGCTTTTCAATATTAAATTAATGCCGACGGATATAAGTAATGAGCACATCGAATATGACTACCAAATAAGCCAACCAAATATATATTTTTGAAGCGGGGAAATACTAATCTTTAGCACTTAAAGATATGCAATGATTGGCACTAAAAATTACTTTACATCCAGTCAAATTACTAAATAAGTGATGAAAAATAACAAAATTTACCTAATATTCTTTTTACAAAATACAACTTCGCACAAATATATAAATGAGAACTTGTGCAGAAGCCACCTATTATCGCAGCAACAAGCAAAAACAAGAATTCTATAGTTTTTGGACACAACAAAAGCAAAAATACTTCACATATAAGAGACCATGCATTTATCCTCGACACCTTCTCCTACTCCATTGCTTTACCGCCATACATAATGCAGTGCCACCTCTTTTTAGTTGTTTACCCCACATCTTAACAAAAACCCACCAAAAAAATGTCCCCACTCCAAGAAACACTAAACATGCATGAATAATCAGCAACCCATCAACAAAGAGGTCCCTCTAAAAGTTCTAACCGCATATACGAAAGAAACAAATTGAAAGAAAATAGAGAATTTTTAGGAAAGAGTGTCATCAAGATTATGTATTCAGATCAAAAGTCATGCGAAATTCGTCACATATATTTATACACTTTTTTTCCCGAAAACAAACAAAAATAAATATTTAGAATTTACTAGCCATCTTTGAAAACTAATAAAAATAAATACTTACAAAACCGTTCGCAACCCTAAATACATGTCATATATCCTGATGCATTCAAGCCATAAGCTAACAAGAATTCACCATCACAACTCGAAGTAAAACTGTAACAGGTGCAATTCTTCAGTAGAGCTAAGAAGAGGGGATGTTGGGATATTTTAGTTTTGATGAATTATGTCAAAACATTATCAACTTGTGTTATTGAAACTAATTTATAGATAACAAGTTGAGGGGGAACGAGAGAACACATTGAGGGGGAACTCACGAAATCAGACATAGATGATCGAGATCAGATGAGTAAGATGAGTTCCAGAGTTAACTGATGAGCTGAGCAAAAAAAAGAAGAAAAGCTAAGCCTCACGATCGGAAGATCGGATGACCGGATGATTTGATCGGATAACCGTAACAGACTGATCGGATGATCGGAAGAATGCGAACGAGCCGATCCGGTGATCGGAAGAGCGCATAAGCCGATCGTAAAAGAAACCCACCGTAAGATCGTAAGAGAAGGTTGCAAATCGTAAGAGGAAAGGATGAGACCGACGAGATCGACGTAATCGAGATCGATAATTTAAGATGAGCGGATGATCAAGATCGACGTGATTGAGATTAGATGTATAAACTATGCTAACTCGATGTACTAATTAATGCGCAGATATACCGATATGCCGACTGATGCTATATCGACCGATCATGTGAGCCGACGATCAAAGTGAGAAGAAATCGATATCGAGAACCGTAAATCGATACCGTGATCGGGAAAGAAGTCATGAAGAGAAGTCATCCAAGTCATATTCATCGAGAATCGAATGCTACCGATGATCGATTAATCGAAAGTGCTAGTGGATTGCGGGGTCGATTGTCCGAAGACAGAAGAATCGAACTCCGGCCAAACTCGAAAGTGTCAAGATGCTTAATCGCACAAGGGTCAATTGAAGAGAAGTCGGTGAAGGCTCGAGATAGACTGAAGGCTCGATAGATGAAGGCTCGGATGAAATCGAAGACATTGAGACTCAGAGAATCTGAATGATTCCAAGGCGAGAATCGAGGAATATAGCCGTTAAAATCGGTGGCGTGGACCAACGAGAGGAAGACAACCACGGAAAAAGTCGCAAAAAGCTCTGAGAATAGTATGGATTTGAATGTGACTTCATCCAACGGTAACATTCAAATCCACACTATAAATACAAGATCTTCCTTCATAATTGATTGTGGAAAATCGTGAAACATCCATCAAGCCAAATCATCTAGCATTCCCACCCTAGAACACAAGTGCAGAGAAATACACGATATATTCAAAAGAGTGTTCTACCCTAGATCTAAGCACAAATGTAATATCCTTGTTTTTAGAGAGATTTTCCCAACCTTAGCATTGAGGCTAAACAAATGTAAGGGAAAATCTCAACCTAGTTGAAACCAAACAAACCTTACCCAAATCAGTCGGTTAAGTTTGTAGGTGAGTGTGAACTCGGTAAACATCTAGCAATCCCGTAAGGGAGGGTAGGCAATCCCGTAAGGGAGGGTAGGCAATCCCGAGTAAGGGTGATAAGTCCCGTTGGAGTGTGAACTTCATTAAACATCAGAGGCAATCCGTGGAGGTGATAAGTCCCTTGGAGTGTGAGCTCGTTAAATATCTAGAGGCGAACCCGAGAGGGTGATAAGTCGATTGAAGGAATTTCCCTAGAAAGGGGAGAGTGGATGTAGGAGCTTGAGTCTCCGAACCACTATACTTTGTTGTGTTGTTTACTGCTTTAAGTTCTTATCTTGACATATGCATTTGATTATAAGCAAAACACAACACATGAGCTTAAAATGAAAAAAAAAATCTGGAATCACTCTGCCCTCACCCTTGTTTTTATATGCATCTCATGAAAAGTTTGCTTCTGCACGCAAAACCGGTTTTAAAATCGGGACCTATCAATTGGTATCGAGCGGGTAGTTCAACAGTCACCAGTTTTTCAAAGTGACCACCAAATCGATCTTTTTTAAACAAAAACCGATCTCTGCGTAAATGCATATATTTTAAATGTTTTTGGCGTCATTATCAAAAAGGAAATTGTTGGGATATTTTAGTTTTGATGAATTATGCCAAAACATTATCAACTTGTGTTATTGAAGCTAATTTACAGATAACAAGTTGAGGGGGAACGAGAGAACACATTGAGGGAAACTCACTTAAATCAAACGTAGATGATCGAGATCGGATGAGTAAGATGAGTTCGAGTTAATCGATGATGAAATTTGAGCAAAAAAAAAAAAAAAGCTAAGCCGGTGATCGAAGATCGATGACCGGATGACCGATCGGATAACCGAAACAGACTGATCGGATGATCGGAAGAACGAGACGAGCCGATCCGATGATCAAGAGCAAAAAAAGCCGATCGAAAAAAAACCGACCGTAAGATCGGAAGAGAAGGTTGCGGATCGGAAGAGGAAGATATGAGACCGACGAGATCGATATGAAGATGAAAGCGGATGATCAAGATCGGGCGTGATTGAGATTAGATGTGCTAAACCGATATGCTAACCTAATATGCTAACTTGATGTATTAACTGATCGCAGATATACTAATATCTTCGACTGATGCTATCTCGATCCGATCATTTGAGCCGATCGATCAAAGCGAGAAGAAATCGAGATATCGAGAACCGTAAATCTGATACCAGATCGGGAAAGAAGTCATCAAAGAAGTCATCCGAAGTCATATTCACCGAGAATCGAATCGCCTCTTGATGATCGGTTAGCTCGAAAAGCTAGTGACTGAGGGTCGATTAATCGAAGACGAAGAATCGAACTCGGTCGGCTGAAAGTGTCAAGATATCGGGATCGGACAAGGTCCGTGAAGATCTAAGTCGTCACCGGCTCGGATAGACTGAAGGCTCGGATAGACCAAGGCTCGGATGAAATCAAGACACCGAGACTCGAGAGAATCTGAATGATTCCAAAAGCGAGGAATCGAGGAATATACCCGTTAGAATCACCGGCGTGGACCAACAAGAGGAAGACAACCAAACTGGAAAAGTTCGCAAAAACTACGAGAATAGTATGGATTTGAATGTGACTCCATCCAACGGTAACATTCAAATCCACACTATAAATACAAGATCTTCCTTCATAATTCGATTGTGGAAAATCGTGAAACATCCATCAAGCCAAATCATCTAGCATTCCCACCCTAGAACACAAGTCCAGAAAAATACACTATATTCAAAAAGAGTGTTCTACTCTAGATCTAAGCACAAATGTAATATCCTAAGCTTAGAGAGATTTTCCCAACCTTAGCATTGAGGCTAAACAAATGTAAGGAAAAATCTCAACCTAGTTGGAAACCAAACAAACCTTACCCAAACCAGTCGGTTAAGTTTGTAGGTGAGTGTGAACTCGGTAAACATCTAACAATCCCGTAAGGGAGGGTAGGCAATCCCGAGTGAGGGTGATAAGTCCCGTTGGAGTGTGAACTCGGTAAACATCTGTAGGCAATCCCGTGGAGGGTGATAAGTCCCGTTGGAGTGTGAGCTCGTTAAATATCTAGAGGCGAACCCGAGAGGGTGATAAGTCCAGTTGAAGGAATTTCCCTAGGAACAGGGAGAGTGGATGTAGGAGCTTGAGTCTCCGAACCACTATACTTTGTTGTGTTGTTTACTGCTTTAAGTTCTTATCTTGACATATGCATTCGATTATAAGCAAAACACAACACATGAGCTTAAAATGAAAAAAAAAATCTGGAATCACTCTGCCTTCACCCTTGTTTTTATATGCATCTCATGAAAAGTTTGCTTCCGCACGCAAAATCGGTTTTAAAATCGGGACCTATCAAAGTATTATTTAACTAATTTGGTGGAGCTAAGCAAAAAAAAAATATATCAGACACGGAATTGATGACTCTAATAGCATTCCTCATCATGGATTTTTTACATTGATTTTGGACATAAATGATCAAAATTACACACCAAATACAGAATCAAGCACAACAAGGGAAAGAAAATCCAAAGATTAATAGACTTGCAGGTTTCACCATTCCTATGCAATATGGAAGAATTATAAGAATCAGTAATCCACAAGATAAGGTATGCATAAATCATAATAAATACGTGGTACATATTTAGTAAATCCAATTTGATAAAATTACTCGCTTCTACAGCTTGGAACCAATTCATCACAATAATTATTAGGGGAAACGCATCAAAACTTAAGAGTCAATGCTAAGAAAATTCCTGAAACATAAAACACAAATGAACGAAACGATACCTTTTAACGAGTGTCCAATATTGAAAGCTTGAGTCGAATTCAATATTTCCACCAGTGATTTTCGATTGCGGGCGGCGGTGATCTGTATTTCTGGACCAAACGTGTGCTCAGGATCTACTCCACGTGAGGGGCGCGGCGGTGGAGGGAGTTACGTATTCGGGATTTTTTTTTTTTTAATTTATGGTATCTGTAAAAGTGACGAAGATGAAGAACGTCAGACAAGCACACCTAAAGAGTAAAAAAAAAAAAACTGAAATTACGTTATTGCCCCTGTCGTGTCTGACCAATCTAGACGGTTTGGTGCGAAAAATCTGTAAAACTTTTTCTTTCTTTTTTTGACTAAAAAAATCTGAAAAACTTAATCCAGCAGAAAGAAGTAGACATATGATTAGAAGAAGGAGAAGGAACCAAAGTTGGTGGGCGGTGGAGAAAATGGGACAGCGTTGATTACCTGACAGATTTGTGCTCACTGTTTGCTGGACGGCGGCGGCGGGGGGCGTCGTCCGGCGGTGTTTCGAGAAAAGGGGGAATTGGGGAGAAGGGTACTACAGGTAGTACATAATTTGGTGGGAATACCATCCTTTATTATTCTTCTCTACATATATTTTTTGGGCTTGCGTGAGTTATGTGATCCATTAAAGGAAAAAAGGCCCATATGAACCCAAACTAAAGCCCAACTCAAACCTTAAATTTCCATTGTTGTACTCTGTTCCTTTTTCGCACCTATAATTGATATATTCAATGTACCGGGTCTGTCACACGATATCCCTAAGGGTATGTTTGTTTCGGGACTCACCCGGATGGACTTAGGATTTTGAAAATCACGTCTCATTATAGTTTGAGATTTAAAATTAGACTTCAAAATACTCTCCTATAAAGTACACTTACACCCCTATTTTTCACAAAATTCAATACAATCACATTACTACTTTTCTCACTCTCAACACAATATAATAATAATATATCAATCATTATTAAACATTAATTTGACATAAAGTAAAATCCTACCCTATCAAAATCTCAAAACAAACATAAATTTTTTACTATTCACCAAGACTTTCAAATCCATAGGATTTCGAAGTCATGACTTCCCCGCACACCTAAATCCCAAAAACAAATTTACCCTAAATGATATTGTGTGTCAGACACATGCAACGACAAGGCAAAAATGTAAGTTCAGCTCCTTTTTTTATTATTATTACAGAAAAGCGGCACTATTTTCACTTAATCACACGAAACGACATCGTAACGTTGTATAAGATAATCGACAAAAACTTGTATAGACCTGGTTCATGCTATGAACTCGGTTATTTCAGTATCACTGTTACATACAAAAATTCTCACTGTTATGTATTAAAATTATCACTGTTATGAACAAAAACAATCACTGTTTGGAAAATGCTTTATATTTTTAAACAGTGAAAGTTTTTGTGCATAACAGTGATAGTTTTTACACATAACAATGATAGAGTTCATGTGTGAACCTGGTTCACATGAGTGTTACTCATAATAATTAATATATAGGTGTATAACTAGCACGTAACCTCATGTACTATACTGGATTCAAAATAATTTTTTTATATCATATTAATTTTAAATTAAATATTTAATTAATTTGATTAGCTAAATTATAAACATAACTAGCAATTGAACCCGTGCGATGCACGGTTATGGTTGCTCGATTATTTTAAAATTCTTAGTAGTATAGGTTTTGAAAATTTTATAATAATAACGTGTTGGGAAATTTGTATTTAGTTTTGATGGAAGTTCCAAAACAGTTTGTAATAGGACCAGTTAGACCTGTTAGCTGACTGATGTCTTAGAATCAGGTTAGGATGACCAGCTGTACTGTATAGACAGCTGATGTATAAGGTAGGTCACATATTGAGGGGGAACTCAATATGTATAGGTCAGGTCAATTAGTCGAATGATCAGTTAATCAGATGATCAGGTGAAGACATGAAGTCAATAGCTCAGAAGACCTGAAGATCAGAAGACTACCAGAAGATCAAGATCCAGACCAGAAGACCTACATCAATCGAGTCTTCTAGTTGAAGCTAAGACAACTGGAATCAGAAGACTCTATCAGGTAGACTGATCAGTTGTAACTGATCAGGTCAGCTCACACCAGGTGTCAACTAATGTTTCACCAAGTCATACATTGTTGATCTGAACAAGAAGAATGTCAACTTTAGTTGGTGAACAAACTCTGACATGTTGTACTTGTTAACAAATAAGAACAAGACACGTATGACCTGAGCTGACACTGCGGATTTCGGCGCTGCATAGTCAAACGGCTAGAAAAACGACATACACGCTTTCGGCCATGCCGTTCCTGGAAGCACGTCACATCAAATTTTGCAAACCTACCAAATATAGTCGGAAATTTAAATTGCTATCCAACGGCTCTTTGATTTCGAGGTTTATAAATATGGGATTACTCTTCAGAGTGAAAAATGGAAATTATCAAGAAGCTCATACTATAGCAAAATTTCCGCACGAAGAACACAACCTTGAAGATTAATTTTTCTCAGTGTTCATCCCATAGTTCTTAGCACAGAAATCTTATCCTCTAGTTGTTAGGCTAATTTAATTCTAGGAAAGATTTCAAAGTTGGAACAAACAACAAATCTTACCCAAAACCCAAAGTTAGGTTAAGTTTGTTTAAGAAGATTTCGCACTAGGGTTTCTAGTTACGATTTAAGGATCGGTTGAGTGAGAGCTCCATAAATATATGTTGGTGTAATGTGTTGGACTAACACAATAATCTAAGTCCGCTTGGTTAAGTCGGTTAAGTTGGTGCCCTTGTGATAGGGAAGAGTGGACGTAGGATCGGTGGTTGTCCGAACCACTATAAATCTTGTGTGCATTTACCGTTTGATTAAGCGCTTCACACTATTGCACACAACTTGATTAAATCAGATACTTATTCTCGAAAGTTAGAATCACCAAAGATCAATCGTTATTAACTCGATCGATTGACCCCATAGTCATCGATTGAAAACAACTTTGGAATCGATTTTATTTACAAAACCGGTTTTTCACACGGGTATAAACTAGCTTCCGCGACAATCGTTAAACCGATAGATATCGAATCGACCGCCTCTCAGCGATCAAGAAGTTGGATATCGACCCAAACCGATTCACTTGCACTCGAAAAGCAAACCGTCATCACACCCGACCGCAGCGAAAAAAAGTTTTCGTAAGTCTATTCACCCTCCCTCTAGACTTACGCCCTCACGAAAACCCGTTCGGGGCCTACAAGTGGTATCGAGGCGGTGGTTCTACTGCAGAATCGGCTTTGAATATCATCGGTTCTTAAGGAAGAACCTTTGTGGTCACTTGAACTGATCTTGAAAAGCCTTTTTCAAATCTCATTCGTTTTCAAACTCACAATCAGCATGGATAATACTTCGGGTATGTATCATGATTTGCCTTAATTTTCCATTGATGAGTATGCAGACTGGACGATATACATGAGCAACCATCTGGGATCAATAAGCAGCAGGATGATGGAAGTTCTTAAACGAGGACCCATCATCATCTATCATGACAACCCAGCTGTTGAGGTGATCCAGATTTTGCAGTTGGAAGTCTTGTCAGAAAGAGTCCCCCCGATGGATCTTTGAAGAGAAAGATGTACACTCTGGATACGATAGCCAGGCACATAATCATGAAGACCATGGACAAGATAACCAGAGAAAAGATAAAGTATCTCAAGACAGCTAAGCAGATGTGGGATACGCTTCTGAAATGTGTGAAGGAAATGATCTGATTAAAGATAGCAGACTGCAAGCTGAACTGGTGAAATTCGAGAAACTTAAGATGCTACCAAATGAAACCATCAATGAGCTCGATGGAAGAATCACCATGTCAGTCAACAAGTTACGGAAACTTGGACGAGAAATGTCAGATAAAGACATCAATTACAAGATCTTGAGATCTCTGACTAAGAAGTGGGATATGAAAATCACTGTAATAAAGGATTGTCAAGATATTGCTAAGATGAAGCCAAGCAACCTGTTCCTGAGTCTTAAAGCTCATGAGTTCGATCTGATCGAAAGAGGGCAAGAAGAAGATGAGTCGCCTACTGAAGCCACACCTGCCACATCAAAATCAACAGATTCAAAGAGACCAAAGAAAGAACTCAAAGTCTCATCGAACTGTTGGAAATATTATAAGCCAAACTAAACAAATTGCTTTGCTAACCAGAAAACTTGAAAAATCTAACATCCAATTTGGTAAGTACCGCAGATTTTACAGGGATTATCAAAACAGCAGAGAAAGAGATAGGAGGCCAGCTGACAGATCTCCAGAAAGGACCAGATCTGATGACCGAAGAGATGATCACATAAAGGATCGCAGAGAAGATAAGAAAAGAGATGACCGGTCTGATGAAAGAAGAGACAACAGATCTGAGAGAAGAAATTCTGATTACAATCAAACAGGTAAGTCACCTGACAGATTCCACTAACGGAATGACTCACCTGGCAGAAGAAGTTCCGTGGATCGTGGAGCGTGTTTCAACTGTGAGAAACCAGATCATTACAGCGCAGACTGCCCTGACCTGACACCAAAAGAAAGAGAAGAGAAGCGGAATAGAAGAGAGCAACATTATAGAGACAGGAAATCCATGGTTGCTGATACATCAGAAATTGATGAGTCTTATATGCCTTCAGAGGATTCAGGCTACTCATCAGTAGAGGACTTTTATCTGATAAGCAACGCTGATGATTTCTACCACTACGATGATCTGATATTCTCTTCTGATGATGAAATATGTCTGATGGCTAAGGAGGAAGACCAATCTGAGGTAACCTCTAAACCTTCTGCTCATTCAGTTTCCACATCAGCTATGATCAGCACACCTGCTGGAGAGATTGACTTACAGCTCTATTCTGAGTAATTGCTTGATGATCTCTCTAATGCAGTAGACACTTATACGATAGTTGAAGCCGAAAACGATAAGCTCAGCTTGTTAAGGAAAATGCTGTCAGTAAAGCAGCTGAACTAAAATCAGCTGAAGCTGCTCAGAAGATAACTGAAGAACTGAAAGTTCTGAAAGATAATTCTTCTGATCAGGAGAAGCAGATTAAGGAACAGCTAGCTATCAATAAACAGCAAGCTGATGATTTTAAAATCCTACAAGTCAAGTTTGATGGTCTCTTCCGACTACATGAGAGTCTAAAATTAACTGAGGATAGTTTACGTAAGAAAATACAGGTTTTCACGAAATCTTCGAAAACCGTTCAGGATAAGAACAACTATTTTTGAACGACAACTAATAAGAAGGGAATTGGGTATGAAAACCCTTCTACATCCTCAAAAGCCCCGTCTGGTTCACTTCAAAAAGGTGTAATCAAACGAGTTTCTGATATAGATACACAAAAAGCAAAATATGTATCTGATAAGGGAAAGAGACCTGCTGAACAAGTAAGGCAAGTGCCCAATCAGAAAGGGAACAGAAATGGACCCCAACTGATTAAGCATCAGCCGAGGAATCAACAGAAGAACCCAGTTCTTCTGAAGAGACCTCAACCTGATCAGCAGATTAGGTATCAGAAAAGACAACCTGTCAAAGGGAAATCTAATCTGAAACCTAATCAGGGTCAGCTGCCTAACAAGCAAGCTAAAGGTAAACTGCTAAGACCATTTATGCCAAAAAGATATGAATCTTTTAATGGTAGCAGTCGTACCTACCCTTACAATCAGAAACCTAGGGCTGCTGCACCTGAGCCCCACTGGATTAAAAGAAGACAAACTGCAAGGAAAAATCCCAAGTCTTCTGATTCATTCAAGGCTCGCACAAATATTCATACTGATCAGAATGCATATGAAGAGATGTATGATTATGTAGATGTTTATGGGAGACAAATCAGGCCTTCTGATCTATCTGATTACAATAGAAGTGCCCTGTTTGTATGGATCCCTAAAACCAACTCTAACCCCTCAGGACTCAATCCAAAAGGGGTACCTAAAGCCTGATTTGATTGCAGGTTCGCGTGGGTTTGGCCAACAAAGGAGGTGTACAAGCAACTATCTGGTACATCGATAGTGGATGCTCAAGGCACATGATTGGAAGCAAACAACTCCTTAGCTCTTACACAGAACAAGAAGGCCCACGTGTACTCTTTGGTGATGATAACTTTGGTTTTACTAGAGGATTCGAAACCTTAGAGAATGATGATGTACAGGTTACTAGAGTCTCGTATGTCGAAGGTTTAAAAGCATAACTCATTATCGGTTTCACAATTCTGTGAACAACGGATTGATGTTGAGTTCTCGATCGATCAGTGTACTATCAAGAATCGAGCTACTCAACAGATCTTGTTAACTAGTTCAAGGAAAGGTACGATTTATACAGTAGATTGGAACAGTTGTCCAAGAAATGCATGCCTGATTGTTAAGAGTTCCAAAAGTAGCAGTTGGCTCTGGCACAAAAGAATGAGTCATCTGAACTTTAAAACTCTTAACAAGATAGCAAGAATGTCTTTGGTTGAGGGACTTCCGAATGAGGTATTCTCTAAGGATCAGACATGTGTCGCATGTCAGAAGGGAAAACAGGTTAAAGCCTCATTTAAAGGAATCCTGGACCGGCATCGGCCAGAAAGTATTGCAATCGCTCCATATGGACTTATTTGGACCGCCATAACGGTCGATCTCGTGGACGTAAATATACTTTGGTAATCGTGGATGATTATTCCAAGTTTACCTGGGTTGTATTCATGTATAAGAAGAATGAGACAACAACAAAGATACCTGAGCTGCTCAAGAAACTACAAAACGAAAAGGGTGTTAGTATAGTGAAAATCAGATCAGATAAAGGTACATAATTTTTGAACTCCTTTATTACTGATTTTTGCACTAAGTTTTGGTATCTGAGATGAGACATCACCGAAGAACGCCACAAACAAATGGTGTGTGAGAACGGAGAAACATAACACTCAAGGAAAGCTACTCGCACTATGTTAATTGAACATGCAACACTGCCCGTTAAAGGCGAAGTCATCAATACTGCATGCCACACTCAGAACAGATGCTCTCTGACAAAGGCTCACTACAAAACACCCTATGAACTGTGGAAGGGCAGAAAACCTCGTGTTTCTTACTTCCATGTTTTTGGGTGCAAGTGTTTTATACACAACAATGAGAAGAGTCAGTTGAAGACTTTTGAAGCCAAGTCAGATGAGGGTATATTCTTAGGATATTCCTCATCCAGCAAGGCTTTCAGGGTTTAAAACTGGCGAACCTTAGTTGTGGAAGAAACATCTCATGTGGTCTTTGATGAGACATCTTCTGAACAAGAGAAATCTGCCTCAGAACAAGAAGTACCAGATCAACCGGTACCTGATGCACAGAAAATGGATCAGCTAAGTATCAAGGAAAAAGGATCAGAACACGTAATAGTGTATATTCCAGATCCTGCTGATTCACCAGGTCAATCATACCCTAAGGTACGCATATTTGTCAATAAAAAGTTCGCATGGTGAGATAAAGATCAATCGAACCATCCGGTTTGGGGAACACCTGAAGTTCCTACGGACAGACATCAACACATGATGAGTCCAACATCAACTGAGACTTGTCCATGTCAAGTGGATCATAATTCTGCACCACTCCCAATCACTAGTAATGAACTACTATCAGAGGAGGATGATGTTCTCCAAACAGATGCAAATCAGAAAAGAAGGACCTGGGTAACCAGTCATCCAACTGATCTGATCATCGGAGACTCATCTGATAGAGTTAAAACTAGACATCAGATTGGTGAAAGTGTCATGTATTGTTGTTATCTGTCTTTGAAGGAACCAACTGTAGTAGAGGAAGCTCTACAAGATGCAAACTGGATTCTAGCCATGCAAGAAGAACTAGAACAGTTTGAAAGGAATCAGGTTTGGAAATTGGTGGACATACCAATCCATCAAGATGTGATTGGCACAAAGTGGGTATTCAAGAACAAGAGAGATGAGAATAACGTCATAACCAGAAATAAGGCAAAACTTGTTGCTAAGGGGTATTCACAATCAGAAGGAATAGATTATGATGAGACCTTTGCACCGACCGCCGCCTTTGGAAGCCATTCATTTTTTTTTGCATATATCATTTGCTTGAGAGGGTTTATTGTGTATCAGATGGATGTAAAGAGTGCATTCTTAAACGGGGTACTAGCTGAGGAAGTTTATGTTGAACAACCTCCAGGCTTTGAAAAAGGCGACCAGGTGTACCGTTTAAGAAAAACTCTTTATGGCCTGAAACAAGGTCCTCGAGCTTAGTAAGATACACTCTCTCAGTTCTTGATAGACAGTGGTTTCACTAAAGGAATAGTGGGACGTAACCTTATTGAGAATAGAAGATGGAGAAGATATTCGATGGTTCAGATTTATGTGGGCGACATCATCTAGGATCTCCCAACAAGAATTTATGTGAAAAATTGACAAAAGTCGATGCAAGGGAAGTTCGAGATGTCCATGATGGGTCGATGAGTTACTTTACGGGTTTACAAGTTAAAGCAAAGTACGAAGGGATATTCATCGCCAAAGTAAGCACACTAGGAGTTTATTGGCTAAGTTTGGAGTTCAAAAGCGTAAGGAAGCGAATTCCTATGATGATTTGGATTCAAGATGGATCCAGATGAGAATGGTCGAAAAACTAATCGAAAAGAATATAGGGCTCTCATTGGATCTTTACTATATCATTCGCCCGGCAGAGACCGGATATCACTTTTGCAAAGAGGTGTATGTGCCGATTTGAGTGCAAATCCAATAAAGCCACACGGAAGAAATTAAAGCGATATCTAAAGTATATTAAGGGGACGAAGAACCTTGGTTTATTTTACCCATCAGATGATAATTTAGAGCTTAGTGGGTATTCGATTTCGATTATGGAGGTTGCAAAATTGATGTGAAGTCAATCTCGTGTACATGTCGGTTTTTAGGTAGTAAAACCGATCTCGTGGTTTTCAAAAAAGCGGACATCGGTTGCAGACATCTACTCTTGGGCGTAATATATGGCTCTGATTCGTTGTTCCCAAATCGCTCTGGCTAAGTCGGCGGTGAGGATTATAACATTATAGCTACTGAACGTGCCTATATTCTCGTGATAATAGTGTTATTGCAATCACTCGGAATCCTGTTCTACATACAAGATGCAAGCATGTGGATGTCAGACACCATTTTATAAGAGATCATGTTGAAAAGAAGAATGTCAGAATGGAAAAGATCCATACTGATAAAATGAAAAGCGATATTTTAACCAAGCCACTAGTTAAGATCGATTCGAGAGAATTATGCAAAATGAGCTAGGATTACGGATCTCGGAGGAAGTGCACCGTAAATGTTTGGTGGACTAGTCTCCAAGACCGGTTAGTTAAGAGATGACCAGATAGAAAGAATCGGTTGAGGAAGATACCTCAATCGATCGATCGATCGAAAAAAGAATTATCGAGATTAAGGGGAACCGATCGATTGGAAGGTTATACTTTGTAAGTCGATTAATTTATGTTCAACAAGCAAGTTGTATAAGATTAAGGCTACAAATCGCATAAGAAAGTAGAAACAACACAACAATGGAATAATAGAAATTTTCATTGATAAAGACCCGGAGGTCAGATTTACACTACAAGTTACAAGTACAAAAGGACCTAGAGGTCAGTACATAAACCATAAACCGAAAACCCTAAGCCTAACCCTAAAAGGGGGGGAGAGAGGGGGAGAGAGACTTTAAAGATTTTAAAGCCTGATGCTCTCATTTTCCCCCACTTAACCCTAAAAGGGGTGTGAGAGGCTTTGAAATAATCCTAAAGCCACCCTCAAAGCTTCGGAGTGAGGAGCGAGAGCGGCCTTGAAGGATTTCTAAGCCAGGAGCCCCTAGTCCTAAAATCAATGGGCTCTCCAGCTGTTAAATGGGACACGAGTGCCAAAGATGTGGTCCAAAGACCATATGGCCACAAGTGTCGCATGCAAATATTGAGTTTGATATCGATGATTACCGTCATTCCGATCAAGATCGTATACCAACCTCAGGTTTTGTATCAGACTGAGTCTGTTGATGTTAATTTCGTCATCTCGATAGGCACACAAGGTGCATACGGTTAGGAGAAGTGTCTTCTCATTTGCGATAGCAGATCCGCCACCTCGGTGGTAGAGAAGCTTGGCAATAATCTTATGTGTAATCTTCAATGACGACGAAAGCAGTAATAAGGGACACACAAGGTTGATTTGAGAAGCTGAAATCATTTGAGAAGGGTTAAAGGTTTTTGCCGGAAGTTTCACCGGAAATAAGGGTTCATCGGAAAACATGGAATATAAGCTAAATAAAGAAGATGAATGATTTATGTTGTGTTGTTTGCCTAAAACCCCAGATCTATTTATAGAAGAAAAGCAGGGGTATAGGTGTAAATTTAATTTCTCAAGACTCTTAGGAGAAATTTGCACAAGAAGGACAAGCAGTGAAGAAACACGCCGATCGATGGTTGGATGAGTTGACGGTGTGAATTATCACAATGTATCCATACCATCATTATGAAGTGTCAAATCACGCCTACTTAGGGAATCGAGACGACTCTTCGACTCCTCAAGAACTAAGTTCTGGCAGGAGCGCACATTCCAAGACTTGACCTAGGTCAAGAGTGGATCGAGATGGATCCAAGAAAATCGATCGATAAGAAGGATCGGTTGGATATGGTATCTCAACCGATCGAGAAAAGGATTAATCAAAGAGTTGTTCGAGGAGATAACCGGTTGAAAAGGAAAACGCCACCGATCAAATTTTGGCTCATCGTAAAACCGACGATAAGTGGGACATTGTTGGGAAATACTATGGTTTAGGCAACCATCAGTAAGGTCAACCTTAATCAGGTCAACCAGATAAGATCACGCGTGGTAATCGATCGATTAATATCGATCGATCCCGATCGTTTTTCGATTTATCTTCATACCTACTCTATGTTAGTTATTACTGTTCACATTACTTTATGATGTCATGCCTGCAAACATTAAATGCGGACGCGGGGCTTATGTATTAAATGCATTTTTTTTGAACCTTCAAGTCCAAAAGTCTGCCGGTTTAAAACCTTAACCGCACGATTGAATTACTCTTCAACCGCTTTAATCTTGACCGTCCACTTAAATCAAGGACACTCAAGTACCTTAAAAAATAATCGTGCAAAATGCTTCCCTCCCATCTTTTAAAACCCTAAATACCCTTTCTCTGAAAACCTTTCGCATTTCATACTTTCTAAAACCGCAAATTTCAGTTCCAGAAAATTCTCTCAAACATTCAAAATATTCAAGCGATTAATCTATCTTCCAAAACTCTCATATCGCTTTTCTGGTAACTTACTCATCTTGTTTTTTTAATAGCATATAATGATCAGTGTATAGAAATTGTGTGTATTACTGTTAATCATGATCAAATGGAATTTAAATCAGTCATTGTCAATTCTATATACATCATAAACTATATGCATATTGGGGATAGATATTCATGTGTATTAATTCGCAAAATTACTCTTTTATGAATAACAATGTGTGATTTATTATGTTGTTTCACATAGCACTCACTTTGTATGCTTCTTTATGATTTCAGAAAATGGAATCGTCAATAGTGTTATCGGAAACTTGTGACTATGCCTCTATGCTCAAAAATGTCATTGATGAAAAGTATGTCATTTTCAATACCACAAATGATCCAGAATCAAGGGAGATACTCGAATGCTTAAGAGCCTGTGGACTTGATCAATTTTGCTATCACCATCAGGAAACTGTCCATATGTTTGAATCATTGGAATTCTTGAGAAGACTAAAGGAGACGGACAACAAAGAACTATTCTCATTCGTTGGAAGGACCAGGATCGATGTTTCCACCGATGATCTCAGAAGAATCTTTGGTCTTCAAATGGGCAAGAAATACCCTGGTGAGTTCACTGCTGGAATGTCAGATAAGGAGTATCTGCAGAAAGTGTTGTTGAGACCTGGGAACATCAATCAGCTCACACATGTCAAAGTTCCCTACCTCAGAAGGAAGTATAGACTGCTTTTCGAAATTATCTCGAAAGTCATTCTTGGGATCTCTTTCAGCCCAGATGCTCTAACCCAGCAAAAGCAGCATGTTATGGCCGCAATCATTGAGAAGGCCCCAGATATGAACTGGATGGGGTTATTCAAGCATCGTTTGCTGCAGGAAACTGATAAGTATGCCACAGATGAAGAAAATCGAGTGAAGCTGACCAAGAATATCAGTAATATTCATAAGGTGTCTAAAATTTTGGCTGATAAGCTTCCCAGTGACTATCCTTGGTCACAAAATGGGCAGAAGTAATATGTGGAGAAATTCAAAGCCTTGCTTTACAAGGATGAGGCACTATCTGGATTATCTGATGATGATCTAACACCATATGTGCCGAAGCCTAAAAAACCTGAAGGCAAAGCTCCATCTAAGAGAGGAACGAGAAAGAGGAAACAGACTGTGAGTAAGCCTTCTGATGCAGGTGCGAAACTTCAGAAAACACTTACTACAATGCTGCCTAAGAAGGATGGTATGCCTTCTGGAGGTCTTCAAGATGAAGGAAGTGATGTTGAAATTCTGGAATCAGGTGAAGATCAACCTGAAGAATCAGGTCAAGAGTTAATGCTGGTGGAAAACCAGTTCAGGTGGAAACCCGTGGAGCTGATGTACAACCTGAAGAGAATAAGTCTGATTTTGAACCATCAGACTCAGCTCACATAAGTTCTCTTTTCAGAGGGCATGAAACCACCTACTGCCCCACTTCACCCACCTCATCTTCAAAATCACCTTCACTTTGAACCCTTAACGTGAAAAACTTCACCCTCACCCGAACCATCAACCAGACAACCACCTTCAACTGAACCTTCCACTGGAAAATCGTTTACCCCTTTTCCCTCTCGAACCCCCTCTCCCAAAATAACTTCAACCACATCAGAACCACAACCCAATCAACCTTCAACCAGTCAACAAGAAAGCCCTCCACCCCCTCCCGAATCTTCACAGTTAAATCCACCTGTTTCGGAAGCTGTTCAGGAACCTGTTCAAGAAATCATTCAGGAACTTGTTCCAACACCTGTTCTGGAACTCGCTCAGGAGGAGCAAGATGTTGCTGAGATCAAAGACATGTATGTCTCCATGTCTCACAATCCCTTCAACAAGAGGACCCTCCTTGAATCACATGTACAAGAACAGTCTATGGTGTATTTTCTACAGCGACAGGTGAATGCCTATCTGGACGAGCACTTTCCTGAACTCATCGATCATATTGGGATCAGACAGCAGATGGAGGAGATAGTCTTCTGGAGGAACATCAGACTCAAGGATATTGAAGACTTCCTAATTTTAATGGATGCCTTGGAGTCTGATTACTTTGTTGACCTAGAGAAGAAGGCGAAGCAGAATGCCGGTGTATCCAGCGCAGCCGAACTGGCTACAGATGCTGATATCAAATGGCTGGTGCACCAGAAGCTGGGTATTTCTGAAGAAGAAGAAGAAAGAGATTATAATACTTATGCTTATACTGAGTATGAGCAACCTGCCGATGAACCAGGTAAGGGTGCTAAAGATGAGACCCAGCCAGGCGCGGTTTCAACATCTGGTCAGACTACTGTGCTAAGTGCTGATATCCTAGATCTGATTTCTGCGAAAATACAAGTGTTGGGATTATATTGAAAAGTATGCTTTTTACTTTGTATAATCGAAACTGAATTTTCAGACTTATTTACTGAAATAAATTGTTTATCACTGATGCTTTAAATATAATTGAATGTTACATATATTTACTGCATAACTGTTCAATAATTCGTACGTGTTACATTGTAGTTAATTTAGTGATACCAGATCATAGAAGATTAAATTAACAGTCCCTTGTAACTAAAAGTACGTCATTCACGACCTAGATGGAAATGAACAACCCATCGCGAAAAGTTGAGGTGTAAGGCTCAGATTGGTTTGTCTTGACCAAGAGATTACACTAGTGCATGACTGATGCACTGAATAGGACCAACAGGAGGATAAATTCTTCAGAACTGAACAAGGGAGAATTAGACCTCAGTGGTTCGTTATTTCTTAACCTTCGTCACTTAAATAGGATCACGATTGGTAACTATTGCTTTGACTTATCATGGGTAGCGAATCAAAGAGATTCAATACTTTTTATCTTGGGCAATATTATTGGTCACATGTGATTGCTAAGATTTAATACGAAGAATTGTGTGCAAGTACGCTTGTTTGATTTGCCCCCTTGGGAGGTTCATAAGCTTTATCATACCAAATCTTGCAAGTACGCTTGTTTGATTTGCCCCCTTGGAATTAGTTTCCGGTATGGATAATAATGTTGAACCGTTCCTCGACCAAGGACAAAAGATGTTAATTAATGGAAAGTTATTTCAGTGGCTTGAATTAATTAATGGGTTAGATAATCTTAAACACGGGAAATAATGACCGGGAGCCATATTGACTGTAATATGGGTTAAGATGGATAGTGCAATATTAACTATGTAGTGGGATTAATTAATATTTATGGGCTTGAATTATATTGTGGCTCAATATTAGATATTCAAGGTCCATTAGAAGGTCCAATCTTAATTCTCCTAAAGGCCCCCTGAGTAGCCCAACAAATAGTCCAATAACTGAAAAAGGTGATTAAAATAAAATAAATATTGTTGCTTATTTTTCCTCTAAATTTTCGAAATTTATGGATAAAAGAGGGAGAAAGATTTTCTTTGAATTTTGTTATGGAATGAAGATATGTATTCTTGGAATACAAGATTATCTCATTAAATTCAAGAAATCTCCCACTTGGTTATTCATGAAGGTATTTCAAAATTTTTGAATATAATGGGCAAGAAAGATTTTCTTGATTTTCTTGAAAAGATATTATGGAAGATATGTATTTCTTGAAATACAAGAATATCTCATAAATTCAAGAAGATCCAAATCTTGCAAGACCATTTTTTCGAAAATTCCATAATAATTGAGGAGGTGGGATATTTGTGGAATATTTTAATTACGGGAAAAAGAATATAGGAGATATATTCAAGATTTCTTGGTGATCAAGAAAAGTCTTTTCCCACATTGATTTTCTACTGAAAAATTCGACCACCTCTCTCCTATAAATAGGGGATGATTGTTTCATTCATAAATACAATTCCATGTGCTGGAAAAATTAGCAAATCTACAAAGGTGGTGCAACAAAGTTTATTTTTTCATTTTGTTAATTGTTCGACATGTGTCCTTCCACCGGATAGTTGAGCAAGGGCTAAGGGAATACTTGGGAAGTCCTTTTGGTTAGTCCGTCCGACCGAAAGTCCTTTGCCATCCCGAGAGAATGCGTTCACGTAAACCCGTAGATTCCGCATGCGTAGGTTTTACGTGGCTTTTTATATGCTTGATATGTTGTTGCAATTATTATTTGAATTAATATAGGATTAATTCATGCTAGTAATAATTAATGAATTAAATTTGTATTTAAATATTCACCTCGAATAGATCTGTGCAACTCATTCCCCAACAATCGTATCGAGCCACGGTTTTGAACTCTGAATTTTTTAAATTGTAATTTAATTTCGTGGACATTAAATTTGAAATTGGATAGTAGAACCATTAGATCATTTTGCGGTATCCAATTGTCATGGATTTTAATGTGTTTATTTATGCATGCATATAAATTGTGGTTTTAATTCGATTCGTTCGGATTTGTTTTACCTCGTGAGAAAATCCACGAGTAGACTAGGATTTGTTTGATTTGATCAATGTAATAGACTAGTCTAGATCTAGGTTTTTTTATTTTTATAAATAAATTATAACCGGATCGGGAATGAAGAGACAAAGAATTAAAGGACAAAAAATCCCGCAAGATAAGGTGGGCGCACGACGGAGCAGTGGCGAGGCCAGTTTACTTTTAACGCAAGGAGGAAGCGTGTCACAAGACGGGATGGCGACGCGCAGAGACGCTGGTACCGATCATGCGGCAGATAATGCGGAACAAATCCTAGTCTACTCAATGGTACGCGGCGGCGAGGTTGATGGTGAGCTGAATCTGATAGCGTCGGGCCGCCGAAAGTGCCGACACCGCCGAGGCATCAAGGCATCGGCCAAACCACAGGCCCACCGAGGTCGCCGAGGTCGGTCTAGGCCAAGTGGGCTACGGCCGGATGAAAGGCAGCATCCCATACGCGAACCGCGGGCGTGATGCGTTCGAGATGAAGTATTTTTCGAGACGAACGAGTGGGAGAAATTCGAGACGTGTTTCTTCAAGATCAAGTCAAGAAAAATCAAACCATGACAATTGGATAATTTGTGCCCAAGATGTTTATTTTTCTGTTTTGCTTGATTTATTTGTGCTATCTTATGCTTTATTTAATTTGTTTAAATGTGTTTGCATGAGGGTTGCCAAATGGAAAAATCTCACCTTCAAAATTACTAATATGTTTAAATAATTAATTGACAATTTTATTCCGGATAATAAAATTGAATTAATTTTGACCTCCATGATTTATTTATTTGTGAATTCTTTTGGAGAAATTCCCCCAACGGGACGGTCAAAAGATAGCTTTCACATGAATGAATTCCAAACGGATGATTGTGGGTTATTACTAGTGGCGACGATGACCCTCCCAACGAGGCTCGATCAAAGTGAAATAATAATCCTGTATTTAATCATGGTTATTACTTAGGTATAAAATTGATATGCATATACTTCCCCGAAGTCCCTGTCAATTTTATATTGGTCAAGTGGGAGCCAACTATTAATCTGGATATTAAAGGTTTGTAACTGTTCTTGTTTGTAACCTGCTTGAATGTGTTTAAATAATGACCCACCCAACGTGGCTTATTTAAACTATTTTGAGATGTTGGCTGATGCATGTTCATATTTTTTGAGATTTTAAAATATGATGCATGTGATCGAAACTTGTGATATACTTGTGCTATTGCATATAGTTGTTTATTTCAGTTCAGCATGTCGTTACCTTTTAATCCACTGTTATTATACTTAAAGTTAATACAATATGTATGGAAACTATATTGATTGGAAACGAAAAATTATAATTGTCCTAACTGCACAAAAGCACAAGTGGATTCTTGACAAACCAAAATCAGATGAGCTAACTGACGAGTCAAAACATGTGGGACTCGTCAGATCACCTTGCGAGAGATGTCGTCGCTGAAAATGGTGGAGGGCAAACCCGTAAGGGATTACGTCCTCAAAATAGATGGCCCATTTGAACAAACTTGAGATTCTGAGTGCAGATTATGATCTGGAGACTCAGATGAATTTGGTACTTCACTCTCTGCCCAAAAAGTTTTTGAGCATTTTGGCCTAGCTAGCTAATTTGTTGCAAGCTTTTGGTCTCGGCAGAAATGTTGATAAGGCACCAAACTCAAGCTTTGACGGCAAGTGGTATGTCTTCATCTTCTAGGCCAAAGGGAGGCAAGATAAAGAAGAGGACCAAAAAGGCCATAAGCAATAAAACTCAACTGTTGCCAAGGGCAATGGTAAGATGAGGAATGCTTGTTGTGTCAAGGAAAATCCAAAGAGGAAGTGCTTAAGATGCGCAGTAAGAGAGGACAATGGAGGTTTTGCCTGTTCCAACCCCAAAAGGGACGAAAAGAAAGGTAATTCTCACGCACTAGTTGTTGAAACTTGTTTAGCGGCGTATACTTCTCATTCGTGGGTGGTTGATACGAGATCCACTAATCATGTTGGCTTCACGGGTTCTAAATGATCCCAAGAACTTAGTGGGAGTGAGAGATCATCATCAATCGGGCAACGTTATGAAAGTAGAAGACATTACAATGCTACGTAAGTGGCAGATATTGCAATGCTACGATAGTAACGATTATTGCAATACTACGCAAGTAGCAGACATTGCAATGCTACATGAGTAGCAGTTAAAGCAGTGGGAGAAGTGCACCTATCTTTTGAAGATAAAGTTTTTTGAGATTATCTTTATGTTCCCAGTTTTAGAAAGAATTCACTTTCAGTTTCTAAAATTCGATTAAAGGACACTAAGTTTCTTCTAATAAGAATGACATCATTTTTGAAATGATGAGTGTATCTGTTACGAGACATTGATGGAAAATATCTATACAATTAACTGTGCACACCACTCATGAAATGCATCCTATAACACATCAACTATTTCCGACAAAAGAAAGCGTGAACGAAATACTTCTTTGGCATCTAAGATTAGGTCATATAAATCCAAAGAGGATCCAAAGGTTGGTGAAAGACGGTTCACTAGGGCTTCTCCAAGATGAACCGAATCCAACCCGCGAATCATGTTTGGAGGGTAATATGACCAAGAGGGCATTTGGAGCCAATGGGGAATAGGGTCAAAGAAGTGTTAGAGATCGTTCACACAGATGTATGTAGTCCAATGTCAACCAAAGCAAGAGGAGGTTATGAGTATTTTTTTATTGATGATTACTCAAGGTACGGTTACATTTTCCTTATGAAGCATGAATCTGAGACCTTTGAGAAATTCTAAGAATTTAAGGCTCAAACAGAGAATCTTAGGGAAAAATGTATCAAGTCTCTATGATCTGATCGTGGAGGCGAATACCTCAGCGATGAGTTTTTGAACTACTTATCTGATGAAGGGATTGTATCCCAGCTCATTGCACCCGGAACCCCTCAACAAAACAGGGTTGCAGAGCGAAGAAACATAATTCTTTTGGAAATGGTTAGATCAATGATGAGTTATGCGGATCTTCCCGAGTCATTCTGGGGTCATGCCTTGGAGACAGCGACTTACATTCTGAACTTGGTGCTATCCAAATCGGTTCCCAAAACTCCCAAAGAATTGTGGACCGGGCGCAAGCCTAGTATGAGACACATGAGAATTTGGGGGTGTCCGGTCTACGTGTTGGACAAGGAAGCCGGTAAATTGGATCCTCGATCGAATTAAAAAGGTCATTTTGTAGGATACCCCGAGGGAACAAAAGGGTGTATGTTCTATAGTCCCAAGATCAAAAGGTGGTCATGAGCACCCATTTTAGATTTTTGGAAGAAGAATATATGAACCAAAGAAAACCAGTGAGATTACCTTAAATGAGCTTAGAGGGCAAACCTCGGTGCCAATCGCATCTTAGATGATATACCAAACAATACGCTTTCACAACCGGAGCCTCGTCGTAGTGGGAGGGTTGTTAGACAGCCCGAGAGATTCATGGGAATAGGAGAGTCCTAGGACTTGATTCCCGGACAGGTCGAATCAGACCCATGGACATATGACGAGGCACTCCAAGATAAGGATGCAGATTCTTGGCAAACAGTAATGAAAACCAAAGTGGGTTCTATGCTTCATAATAGAGTGTGGGAGCTAGTCGAACCACTTAATGGAGTCAAACCCATTAGATGCAAGTGGGTATATAAGAGGAAAAGAGGACCGGACGGGAAGGTTGAAACCTTTAAAGTAAGACTAGTGGCGAAAGGTTATACTCAGAAAGAAGGGATCGATTATGAGGAACCTTTTTTGCCCGTAGCCTGCTTAAGTCCATCCGTATTCTCTTATCGATTGATGCGCATTTCGACTTTGAAATCTGGCAAATGGATGTCAAGACAGCTTTCCTTAACGGAAGTCTTAATAAAGAGATCTATATGCAACAACCCCAAGGTTTCATTGAAACAAGCCAAGAACACCTAGTTTGTAAGCTCAAGAGGTCCATTTACGGACTCAAACAGGCATCCAGAGCTTGGAACCAAAGTTTTGATCATGTAATAAAGTCTTATGGGTTTGATCAAAACGAGTTTGAAAGTTGTGTGTATAAAAAGCGTGTCGGAACTGCATTGGTATTCTTAGTATTGTACGTAGATGACATTGTGATCATCGGGAACGATGTGAAGGTGTGATCAGACGTAAGGGCATGGTTTTCAAAACAGTTTGATATGAAAGACTTAGGGAAAGTCGGACACATCCTTGGGATCAAGATCACTCGAGATCGCAAGAAAATGATGATCGAGTTATCGCAAGTTTCATACATAGACACTGTCTTGAAACGCTTCAGCATGCAAGATTCCAAGAAAGGATTCGTACCTTTCAGACTTGGAATCCGTCTATCCAAGAAAATGTCCCCTAAGACGCAAAAGGAGATAGATAACATGAAAGGCATTCCCTGTGCTTCGGCTGTCGGAAACCTTATGTATGCAATGTTGTGTACGAGACCGAATAGTTGCTTTGCCGTAGGCATGGTAGCAAGATATCAAAAGTAACCAGGAAAAGCATTGGACGACGATTAAAAACATTAAAAAGTGTAATGCGAAAAGAACTCAGGATAGAACGTTGTTTTATCACTCAGATACTCCAATCCCCATCGGCTACACGGACTCGAATTTCCAATCAGATTTAGATTCCATAAATTTTCTGCCTCAGTTAGTGTGTTTCCATTTGGGAAGTGTAGCCATCAAATAGACGAGTGTGAAGCAGAAATGCATCACTGACTCAACCATGGAAGTCGGGTAAGTAGTTGCTTGTGAAGCAGTGAAAGAACCGATTGGGCTCTAGATCTTCTTAGTAGACTTGGATGGATGGTGTTAAAGCAAATTTGTCTAGAACCAATATCAAACAAGCACACTAAAGGAAAGACATCTTTGCAAATTCAAGAGAAGATAAGAGTCCAAAGATCCGAGGATAGCCTAGCGAGATCCATTCACAAAGAAAGTCCGCCTCTGAATACATTCGAGAGACTTGTGGGTGGAATGGGTGTCAAGACCATTGCTAATCTGCTTTGAGTATAAGTGGGAGAAATTATTAGGTTCGTGTAGGTGACATTAGATCTCACGGACTACGCGAGACATGTTGTAGTATACTTAAAAGCGGACTTTGAGTATAAGTGGGAGATTGTTGGGATTATCCGAAAAAATTATGTTTTTTACTTTGTATAATCGAAAACCGAATTTTTTCGACTTTTTTTTTGAAATAAATTGTTTATCGATGCTTTAAATATGATTGAATGTTACATATATTTCTTTGATAACTGTTCAATAATTTGTGACGTGTTACATTGTAGTTAATTTAGTGATACCGGATCACGAAGATTAAATTAACGATCCTCTTGTAACTAAAAAGTACGCCATTCACGACCTAGATGGAAATGAACAACCCATCGTGAAAGGTTGAGGTGTAAGGCTCAGATTGGTTTGTCTTGACCAAGATATTACACTAGTGCATGACTGGTGCATTGAATAGGACCTACAGGAGGATAAATTCTTGAACCCGAACAAGGGAGAATTAGACCTCAGTGGTTCGTTATTTCTTAACCTTCGTCCCTTAAATAGGATCACGTGGGATTGGTAACTATTGCTTTGACTTATCATGGGTAGCGAATCAAAGAGATTCAATACTTTTTATCTTGGGCAATATTATTGGTCACATGTGATTGCTAAGATTTAATCGAAGAATCGTGTGCAAAGCACGCTTGTTTGTTTGATTGCCCCCCTTGGGAGGTTCATAAGTTTTATCATACCAAATCTTGCAAGTGGAATTAGTTTAGGTATGGATAATAATGTTGAACCGTTCCTCGACCAAGGACAAAAGATGTTAATTAATGGAAAGTTATTTCAGTGGCTTGAATTAATTAATGGGCTAGATAATCTTAAACACGGGAAATAATGATCGGGAGCCATATTGACTGTAATATGGGTTAAGATGGATAGTGCAATATTAATTATGTAGTGGGATTAATTAATATTTATGGGCTTGAATTATATTGTGGCTCAATATTAGATATCCAAGGTCCATTAGAAGTTCCAATCTTAATTCTCCTAAAGGCCCCCTGAGTAGCCCAACAAATAGTCCAATAACTGAAAAAGGTGATTAAAATAAAATAAATATTGTTGCTTATTTTTCCTCTAAATTTTCAAAATTTATGGATAAAAGAGGGAGAAAGATTTTCTTTGAATTTTGTTATGGAATGAAGATATGTATTCTTGGAATACAAGATTATCTCATTAAATTCAAGAAATCTCCCACTTGGTTATTCATGAAGGTATTTCGAAATTTTTGAATATAATGGGCAAGAAAGATTTTCTTGATTTTCTTGAAAATATATTATGGAAGATATGTATTTCTTGAAATACAAGAATATCTCATAAATTCAAGAAGATCCAAATCTTGGAATCTTGCAAGACCATTTTTTCAAAAATTCCATAATAATTGAGGAGGTGGGATTTTTGTGGAATATTTTAATTATGGGAAAAAGAATATAGGAGATATATTCAAGATTTCTTGGTGATCAAGAAAAGTCTTTTCCCACATTGATTTTCTACTGAAAAATTCGACCACCTCTCTCCTATAAATAGGGGATGATTGTTTCATTCCTAAATACTATTCCATGTGCTGGAAAAATTAGCAAATCCACAAAGGTGGTGCAACAAAGTTTATTTTTTTTCTTTTGTTAATTGTTCGACAAGTGTCCTTCCACCGGATAGTTGAGCAAGAGATAAGGGAATACTTGGGAAGTCCTTTTGGTTAGTCCGTCCGACCGAAGTCACTGCCATCCCGAGAGGTACGTTCACATAAACCCGTAGATTCCGCATGCGTAGGTTTTACGTGGCTTTTTATATGCTTGATATGTTGTTGCAATTATTATTTGAATTAATATAGGATTAATTCATGCTAGTAATAATTAATGAATTAAATTTGTATTTAGATATTCACCCCGAATAGATCTGTGCAACTCATTCCCCAACAACTAGATGGGGTAAAAGCAATACAAGATGGGGTAAAAGCTTCAGTTGATACACAATTTACGACTCTTGCTGCAAATTTGATGCATAAATTTGAAGAAGCACAGAGCAACCTGATTGACAAAGAGAGGAAGCTAACTGTTGACCAGATCTCAAACCTAGTTGACAGTGAGAGGAAGTTAAAAGTCGAGAAGATCACAACTATGCACGAACCCTCGAATCGGTAACAAAACAAATTGACCCTCTTGCTGACAAGATGAGGATCCAGACTGATATGCTTGGAGAGACGCAGGTTCTCTTGGAAAGTGTCTGGGGATCCTTGGAACAGACTGATTCGTGTCTGGACAATAACATAAAAGGATTTGATCAATCTATTACTCAGGCCAAGAAAGTTATTGAATCTGGATTAAATAGGTTCCTGGGTACTGCAACTACTTCTGCAAATGTTCAGATCACTCCTCTTGTTGTGGAAGAACTTAAGGAGGAGATAACACGTCAGTTTCAGGACTTGAATCTCAAGCTGTCACATCTTTTAGATGCAACCAAAAAGGGGGAAGGACAAGATAAAGAAAAACAGATGCAGACGGAAAAACAGTTGCAGATGGTAACTGTTGATTTACCAGAAGTGACCCATTCTGGTTTACCTAAGGTCACTCCGTCTGATGCCACTTCCTTCTGAAGTCACCCATTCTGAGATCGCTCCTACTGCTGAACTAAAACAATCTGTGGATCAACACAGCAAGGAGATCGAGGCTCAGGGAAAAGAAATCAATAAGTAGAAGACAGTCGTGTCTGAAGTTGTTGCCAGGGTGGACAAGATTGAAGACTTCTCGTCAAATGCACAAAAAAGATTTGATCAGGAGGATCAGGCGAAAAGTATCGAGTTGGCCAAGAAGCTGCAGAGAGAAGAAGACACTGCTGAAGAAAGATAACTGTGGAAAGGCAAGCAAGTTGAGAAGCAAATCAAGAAGCCAGTCGTGACCTAGACTCAGTTGCAGATATCAGATGCTGATAAAGAAGAACAACTGATGAGGCGTGGGGTCATTGAAGCATCTATCAAGAAGAAGAAGCTTGCTGAAGCTGCTGGTCTGGACCGAAGATATGTCAAAAGGAAATCTAAGATGGCAGCAGATGCAGAAGAAGTAGATTGGGAAGAGAGAGCTTTCCCTGCGGAAGTTGAAAGCATTCTGGTGGCCAGACGAGACTTGCTTCCTGAATGGACAAGGATTAAAATTGACTGGCTGGGCGACGTCTACATTATTCAGAAGATACCAGAACATACCGATCAGGGTGAATTTGATGCTGAGTTTCAAAACTGGCTGGAGATCAAACACCCCAAATTCTTCAAAGTGGTGATGCATGAAGGAAAAATCATGTCATTAACTCCCTCTGCACCCAAATTTCAGACAACGATTCCACCACTCAGAGCTGATAACTCTCTTGACCCAATTGGATTCAAACAGCTCTTCTATGATTTTGCTAAGAGAGGGGACATTATTGAGAGTGAAAGATTGGAGACCTTGCTGCAGAGAATGTACAAGATTTTCAACCATTCCAGAAAGTCTTCAGAAGTTTGCTTATTGAAGGAATCAGAAGATGTCTTAGATCAGGTGAAAGGTAAAATTTGTACATGTAATCGTCATCTCTTATATAGAAAACAAGTTACTTTTCTGATCTTAAGACAACATCTCATTGTCTTCTGATTTCTATTGTTTATGTTTTTACATTTCGCATGGTTATCTGTTTTTCTGATTATATGTTTTGGTTCCATCAAAAAGGGGAAAATTGTTGGGAAATTTGTATTTAGTTTTGATGGAAGTTCCAAAACAGTTGTAATAGGACCAGTCAGACCTGTTAGCTGACTGATGTCTTAGAATCAGGTTAGGATGACCAGCTGAAATGTATAGACAGCTGATGTATTAGGTAGGTCACATATTGAGTGGGAACTCAATATGTATAGGTCAGGTCAATTAGTCGAATGATCAGTTAATCAGATGATCAGGTGAAGACATGAAGCCAATAGCTCAGAAGACCTGAAGATCAGAAGACTACCAGAAGATCAAGATCCAGACCAGAAGACCTACATCAATCGAGTCTGCTAGTTGAAGCTAAGACAACTGGAATCAGAAGACTCTATCAGGTAAACTGATCAGTTGTAACTGATCAGGTCAGCTCACACTAGGTGTCTACTAATGTTTCACCAAGTCATACATTGTTGATCTGAACAAGAAGAATGTCAACTTTAGTTGGTGAACAAACTCTGACATGTTGTACTTGTTAACAAATAAGAACAAGACACGTATGACCTGAGCTGACACTGCGGATTTCGGCGCTGCATAGTCAAACGGCTAGAAAAACGACATACAAGCTTTCGGCCATGCCGTTCCTGGAAGCACGTCACATCAAATCCTGCAAACCTACCAAATATAGTCGGAAATTTAAATTTTCTATCCAACGACTCTTTGATTTCGAGGTCTATAAATATGGGATTACTCTTCAGAGTGAAAAATGGAAATTATCAAGAAGCTCATACTATAGCAAAATTTCCGCACGAAGAACACGACCTTGAAGATTAATTTTTCTCAGTGTTCATCCCATAGTTCTTAGCACAGAAATCTTATCCTCTAACTGTTAGGCTAATTTAATTCTAGGAAAGATTTCAAAGTTGGAACAAACAACAAATCTTACCCAAAACCCAAAGTTAGGTTAAGTTTGTTTAGCAAGATTTCAGACTAGGGTTTCTAGTTCTGATTTCTGGGATCGGTTGAGTGAGAGCTCCATAAATATATGTTGGTGTAATGTGTTGGACTAACACAATAATCTAAGTCCAGTTGGTTAAGTTGGTGCCCCTTGTGATAGGGAAGAGTGGACGTAGGACTGGTTGTCCGAACCACTATAAATCTTGTGTGCATTTAACTGTTTGATTAACTGCATCACACTATTGCACACAACTTGATTAAATCTGCATACATATTCTGAGTTAGAATCAGCTAGCATCAAGCTACTAATTTGATCAGATTGACCCCATAGTCATCTGATTGAAAACAACTTCGTGTCGATTTGTTACAAACCGGTTTTTTCACGGTATAAACTAGCTCTTCCGCGACAATCGTTAAACCGATAGATATCGAATCGATCGCCCTCAGCGATCAAGAAGTTGATATCGATCCAAACCGATTCATTTGCACTCGATCGAAAACCGTCATCATCACCTTTCGATCTGCTGAAAAAGTTTTCAGAAGTCTATTCACCCCTCCCCTCTAGACTTCTGCCCTCACGAAACCCGTTCGGGACCTACATAACGTGTAAGAAACATTTGTAAGAATTCCGAATTCATATTTAATGGACAATTTAAAAATAAATAAATTTTAAAAGAATTAAAAAAATTTGAAGTAAAAGTAAATCTTGATCCAGTATTCAACACCTAAAATCGGTATATTCAATATGTAGAATCTTGAATCCTTCAGTCCACTTTAATTACAAATTGAGTGAACAAATAAAGTAAACATGAAAAATAATAAATATTAACTTAACCTAAAAAATTCTAAAAGAAAAAAAAAGAGTTATTTGTAAAAGTAAATCTCGATATAGATTCCCATTATTATTTGTTAATATATTCTAAAGATTTTTTCTCAATTTATATTTGTTAATATTTTTCCAATATTTCGTTTCTAAATTTGGCGATATTTTTTGGTGGAAAATTCCAATGATTTCTAAATTTGGGCCAGTTTCTGCTATTATATATATAGATATATATTTTTAACTTTTAATATTGTATGTGCATATTTTCATTTATTTCTTATTCTAAATTACTTCCTTCCATTAAAATTAGATGACATACTTATTTCAGTCTTATATATTATTTACGACAAAAACTCGTATGAGACGGTCTCATACATGAGACAGCTCTCATACTTGACCCATTTCTATCTACTTGCTCCATTTAACCCATTATCCTAATAAAACTTGTTGACGTCTTGACCTAATTAACTGAAATACCCAATATGACCCCCTCTAAATGAAGTTAGGTTTTCTCCTTCAATTTTCCCCAAAAAAAATCATATCAGTTTTCAGTTTCCTTCTTCCATTGTTTGGATTCTCTTCCTCTAATTTGTGTTTTTGCAGTCGTTCACAGGCCACTAGAGGTCGTCAATGTGTTCTTGTTTGTGCCGCTGTTTTTACCAAACTCTTATTTTCTGACATTAATACTTCGTGTGTTGGCACGCAAATATACATTTCTTGTTCAAACGCTTGTATGCTCGTTCGTTAGGTGATTTTCTTATACTTGTTTAATTGATTTTCTCACTTGCTTGCTTTGCTGGGAATTTTAATTTTTTTATAATTTGATTCTCATGTTCAATTATAGTTGTTAATTTTCTGTTAGGTTAATGTTTTTTTAGACCCCTGTTGAATTATGATTTTTATTATTTTGTGGTGAACTATGATATTGTAGTTGTTATTTTTTACACGTTCTTTTGTGAATTGCTACACGTTCGTTCGTATTAATTACTTAGGACATAAGCTGATGAATCTTATTCAGAGGACCATAACTAGCACCTTATAGGTTCTACCGTGGGTGAGTTTCTGAGCAAAAACTCCATCAATAAAAGATGGTAATGTAATGTAAAGAGTGCAAAAAGGATTGGTTTTGACATTACCAATTTTAAAGAAGAACATGGTGCCGATAACTTAATGAAAGAAAGGAGTAATATTCGCTTGGATTTTTTAGTTGTAAAGCCATATTATTTCTAATATTTATTCATCTCATCGGAGCACATGGTCATTTGTTCGTGCTATAGTCCAATGTGATAAATTACATTTGTATTTCATTCATTGACCTGATTTTTCCATCTTTATTAAGTGTTAGTTTGACTGGGGTTTCGAAGTTAATGTGGTAGAATGAATAATCTCAAGAATTTAAGTGTTAGTAGCGTAGCAAAGACACCAACGAAACACCTATTTTAAATCTACAGGTGATTATAGGTGATAAATTTATAGGATATGTGTTTTGAAAATTTATAGGTGATTATATTTATTTAAAATTGCTTGCAGAAATAATTTAGGAAAAGACTTAGTTGGACACTTTAAAAGTAAAAGTACGACAATAGAATGAAAAATTATGTTTGGTAAGATGGAGAGATGAAAATAATTCCCCACTTTTGAGGAATCTATCATTTCTCCCAAATAGGTGGGGTATGAGTTTTATTCCGATCATCAATGATACCTATAATCTTTTATATTTCTCCATTTTTATCAAGCATCTATGCCCGAGAGTATATTATATCTCTAAAAGTTGGAAAGTAGGTGCATTTGTTAAATGATGAGTTTTTTTTTAGATACTGACTTTTTGCAAAATACTTTCAACATTATTTTAAGTTTTTTTGTAAACGCTAACAATTTTTATTGTTTAGCAATTTTTCACAATTATTAATTTTAATTAATTCTATAAAAGTATAATAAATTTTTGTAATCACCCTCGAAAAGTGTGGAGTAGTAATTAGAATTTTGATAAAAATTTGTATGAACCCCAAATTTACGGTACCTTTAACTCTTCAAATATCACTGTTATATAAATATTTATTAATATTAACTTTTTAAATATTAATAATGCATTTACAAAATAATGTATAACTTTTTAAATATTAATAATGCATAAATATAGCCGTGATGGAGTTGAATGCAAGTATATGGATTTAGGTGGGGTAGGTCTTGTATGCACCCGAATGCACCGTGCACTCATAGTGCATTTTAGAAGCATGCAACTTGTTATGCTGAAAAGTGCGACTTATTTACACAGAAAAGTGCAACTGTTAATATGGGAACATAGTTCCATGCTTCTGTTTGGAATAGTTGCATATTTCTATTTTGTATAGTTGCACGCTTCTAAAATGCACTATGAGTGCAGGTGCACCCGAGTGCACATGAGACCCACCATAAGGTGAAGTATTTATTAACTAGGACGATATGGTGTATAGGCTGTAATATAGTAGTTGAGTCTATAATAAATACTATAATAATAATCTATAATCTCTATAATGTAAAACCTCTATAAGATGATGTGGCAAGTCATAAAATGATGTGACAATGATGTGGCAAAGTCATACTCTTTTATTTCAAATCTCTCTAATCTCATTCATTTAGAGTGTTGTTTTGACCTCAATCGTTAATTTTGTTTTCTATTTCCTATAAATTTGGACATCTCTCATTCATTTTTTTCCATTTTCATTTGTCTATGATTTCTCTTCATTTTCTCTCCTTCATCTGCTCTACATACAGTATCATCTCTACTCTCTGATCTAATTTTGATCGGATCTTCTATTATTTCAATCATTAAATTGTTCTTATATCATTTTTATATCTTTTTTTCCAGATAATTATTCGGTTTCATTATGTGTTTTGTTGTTGTTCTTATTTCATTCATTTTTTTATTTATTATGTATTTTATTGTTGTTATTTAGAGGTTTCTTTTCACAATATTTATTGATCAATAGATTTTTTTTCCACATAATATTTCATGATTTATTGTTTATCTTAGATTCCCAATCTTATTTAATTTTTGTATATACTTTTTGCAGGTGGAATAAAAACCGAGAATATTACATGTCGATAAGGATGAGGTTATATGAAGATTATGTTTTTCTACTAAGAAGATGGGGGCTATATTATATTTATATTGATCTGATGCAAAGATCCTTGTAAAAGTTTCATAAATTATTATTATATTTTGTTACATCTAATGTTAGATTGTAGATTCTTCTATTATAAGGATGTTGATACCTTCAACCATTGCATATTCGAAGATATTTAATAAAATATTTAAAATATTTTAATTATTTCGCGGTGAATATTTATTTATTGAAATTCATTATCTAATACTTTTGTATAGTGCATACTAATATTTTTTTATTAATCATGTAATGAAATCTGCAATTCAAGCATAATTAGTCAACTTTGAATTTAAAATTGATTTGATAATTAATTACATCTTTCTAATTATTTGGTAAATTATATAAATAATGCAAAAAAAAAAATTATAATAAAGAGTTAAATGATTTACCATCTAAAATTGATTTGATTATTAATTATATCTTTCTAATTATTTAGTAAATTCCATAAATTATGCAAGAAGATAAAAATTGTAATAAAGAGTTAAATAATTTGCCTAAATATTGTGTTTGGAAAAAAAATGAATATATTATCTTATCATGATTAATTAATTTAGAATTAGAAAATTAAATGGATAGTACTACTTTTTTTTTGTTGGAAAAATATCGATTATTAAAATTTTAAACAACTTAAATTCGAAATTTTGGGTTGGGTAATATAAAAAAAATTCAAAATTTAGGCTTAATTAATTAATATAAGTGATCATTTATTTATATTATGTTATTAATTATTTAAAATTAACTAATTTAATTTTTAATCTTAGTTCAATAATTAATTATATTTTTTATAAAAATAAATATTATTTCTAAAATTATTTGCAGAATCATAGGGGAATATTAATTTTTTTTTCTATATATAAGTCTAATTATACTTAATGTCTAGTTAATGATAATTGATTATAAATTAATTATTAAATATACAAAGTCAAGTCAAACTATATTAATTAGATCAATATTTTTTTTATGGAAAATATGTACCAACTAATTGAACAAAATTTTTTTGATCTAAATTATTTAAATATTTTTAAATAATGTATGTGTGTCAAAATATTAGTAAATGTAAATTATCTGATTATTAGACAAATAAATGATTTTTTTTGGATAAGTTAATTGAATGTACAATTAAGAGGAACAATTAATTTGTTTAGTAGCGGTTTATTTTTTAAAAGTACGAAATTTTTTATATATTATTTCGTTGAAATTCGTATAGGATTTATTGATAATAAGTATTACTCCCTCCGTCCTATTTTTTATTATCTGGTTACTAAGACACGGAGATTAAGAAAAAATAGGAGATAATAGTATTAAATGGTGTAAAGTGGGTAAAATGGATTTGATGAAGGGAAATAATAGTATTAAATGGTATAAAGTGAGTTTGGTGGAGAGAAATAACAGTATTAAATAGTATTAAAAGTTGTTTTATTTCCTTTTTAAGAAATGACCAAACAAAATTAGGACGGCTATTTACGAAAAGTGGACAATCAAAATTAGGACAGAAGGAGTATAATTTATGTATTATTAATTACAAATTTAATTCAATTAAAGAACTAAAATGAATATATCATTTTATCATGATTACTTCTTGTTTGTATTAGTTTTCTAATGGATTGTATTACTTTTTTAATGGAAAATTATCGACTATTTAAATTTTAAATAACTTAAATTCATTATGATACATTTAATTTTGTGTTGGGTATTCTTAATAAAATCGAAATTTAGGCTTAATTAATTAATATAAGTGATATAAGTGATTATTTATTTATGAAATTATCTAATTAAATTTTTTATCTTAGTTCAATAATTAATTATATATATATTTATAAAATTAAATATTATTTCTAAAATGATTTGCAGAATCGTAGGTAAATATTAATTTGAAATTTTTTTTCTGTAGGTAAATATTAATTTGAAATTTTTTCTATATAAAAGTCTAATTATATTGAATGTATAATTAATTATAATTGATTATAAATTAATTAATAAATATACAAAGTCAAACTATATTAGTTAGATCAATATTTTTTTATGGAAGATATGTACCAATTAATTGATTTTCAAGATCTAATTTATTTAAATATTTTAAATAATGTATGTGTGTCAAAATATTCGTAAATATAAATTATCTCATTATTAAACAAACAAATAATTTTTTTTGGATAAGGTATTTGAATGTATAAATTAAGAGGAACAATTCATTTGTATAGTAGCAGTTTATTCTTGAAAACTATCAGGCGTATGAACAATACGAAAATTTTATATACTTTTTAGTTGAATTTTTTTATAGGATTTATTGGTAATAAGTATTATAATTTATGTATCATTAACTACAAATTTAAAGAATCAAAATGATATATCATTTTATCATGATTACTTCTTTTTGTATTAGTGTTTTAATGGATTGTATGACGTTTTTAAGGAAAAAATATCGATTATTTAAATTTTAAATAACTTAAATTCATTATGATATATTGAATATTGTGTTGTTATTCTAAAAAAATAAAAAAGTTAGGCTTAATTAATGAATATAATTGATTATTTATTTATAGTGGTAGGAACATTGGAGACTTGAGATATAAAAATTTATTTTATTTATTATATATTCCAATTTGTTTAGTTAGAAAATTATTTATAATTTGGTATTCTAATGATAATGCATGTATGTTAGCGGATGTTGATTATGTGTCTGAGTTTGTTGCTGAATTTGAAAGAGAAATTGTAAGTTTTGCTTTTTTAGTTCAATTCTGATTCAGTTAGAAAAAATCAATAATTTATGTTTTCTTAATTATTTAGTTTAATTCCAAATTTTGAATTATTTAATTACATACAAAATTCCCTAATATTTTTTTTGACCAAATCACTTTTTATACTAAATTCCATAATTTTGTGTTCATAATCACTATATGTTAACATCTTGAAACTAATTTAACATTCTTAGTTTATACTAAATCAACACTACAAAGTTGATCAAAGCAAAACTAAAAAGGGCCCGAACGGAAGATAATAAGAGAAGACATGAATACAATACACAGCTGAAAGCAAATATGATACATGATGCTTTAAATGTCTCCCTAGATGGAACAACTAGACGGCTTGTTTCTTTTTTATGATGTACATTTTGGTTATATGGTCACTTTTAGGCCAAAGACACTCTCTTCTTGTTCGGGTCACTTTTGGGCCCACCCCTTTTCTTTTCATTTTATTAAATACACTTATTCCTAAATCTACACTACAATTTTGATCCTATTTTTTTTATTTTGAATAACTGAATTATCTCAATTATAATTAAATTTCATTATTATTTTTTACATATAATATGTGTGTGCGCGCGCACGTGTGCATGTGTGTCTTTTATAGTTATAATTATAATTATAATAAGAACTAAACACAAATAAGTATATCTAATACAATCTTAAGAATTTTTTGGGGTCAATATAAAAAATTTATACCTCAATTTTTTTTTCAATTTTTTTTGCGAAATAATATTTTTTTATTAAATTCTATTTATATTTCTATACATTGATTTGATTAATTTTTAGGTGTAATTACTTATAATTAATTTATAAAATACTTACCAAATATACCAAGTAAAATCATATTTAATTAGGGATTATTACTACTAGCTACCTAAAATATACTCTTAATTCTAAAAATTACAAACACTATTCAATTATTATTATAAACTACAAAAGGAGGTTAAATTGGACTCTTTTACCCTTATTTCCCCTTAATTCAAAATCGGCTCTTGACAAAAGAAACTATTTAATTAATATTCAAATGTCAAATCAATTGTAAAACACATTACACACCTTCATCATCTCTTCTCTCTCTCAGTTTCAAAACAAAAAAACCAGCTTTCTCTCTCATACTTTCTCTCTCCATTTGATCTCATCTCTCTCTACTCCTCCACTGCCAACGTTGGTTACCGACCATGGTGAAGAATTCACCGCCAGCGATGGAGACCGACAAATCTATTCGATTTCTTCCTCCTCTCATCGGATATGGCCACCGCCAACTCTGATTTCTATTCACTTTATCTGGTGTACATATGAGTGTAAATTTTACTAATATATATTTATTTATTTTGACACTGAATGTCTTAATTTTTCTCAGTGTTCTTAATTAATTGCTCTAGAATGAGAATACTCTGTTTTTTAATTGCTGAGTGCTCTTAATTACTCTGGAATGAAAATGCTTTGTGTTTAATTGCTATGGAATGAGAAAGCTTTGTTTTTATTTGAACTCATGTTCATTATAGAAATAAAGACTCTCCACTACATATTTAGAGTGAAAAGTACTCTAAGATACAAAAGAAAAATGTAGTGACACTCCACTACAAAATGTACCAATATTACCCCTCAATACATTTTTTAATTATTTAAAAGCAAAAAAATCGCCCCATCCCCAAATAAACCCCTAATTTTGGCCTCATCCCAACAAATCCACACAATCTCTTCCTCTAATTCATTTTCTTCCTCTCACTCTCTCTCTCTCTAAAAACCTTCCCCCACTCCCAATCTCTCAAAATCCACCGCCCTTGGTGGCTCCGAGTCCAAACGTTGGTTTGGTGCTGGTTTAGTGGAGGTTGGTAGACGGCGGCGACCACGAGACGTCTCCCATTTTGTCTCTAAGGTAACGTCGCGGCCGCATTTTCGCGAGGTGGGAGGACAGTCGCGGCCGCGGTTTCACGAGGTGGGAGGGTGGCGCAACTTGCAGAGGAGGGGGGAGGACGGACGGAGGAGGGTATTTGGGCCTCGACTGAGAAGGGTTTACAACGGCGTGGTGGACGGGCCGCGGCCGCTGGTTCGCGAAAACAGGTAATTTTTTTCTTTTTTCCTGTATTTTTTTGTAGATCTGAGAAATTGAGTATTTGAGTGGTATATCTTGTGTATGTGGTGGATTGCGCGATGATGGTGGTGGTGGCGACGATAGCAAAACAAAAGTGGCGTGCAAATAAACTAGCTTAGGGTTTTTCTTTTTTTTTTTGTTTGTAATTTGAAAATGGGGAATAAGGTAATTGTTTTTTTTTCTTTATGTTTTGTAGATTTGAGAAATTGAGAATTTGAGTGGTAATTTAATTTGTCTGTAATTTTTTTGTAGATTGATGTTGTAATTTTCGTTAGAGTGGCAGTGGAGTGAATCAGATTGGTGTTTTGTAATTTTCTGCAGATTGTTGTTTGTAATTTTCCTGTAGTATGCTGGTTAATTTTTTGTAAATTTTTAGAGTGTCATTTTCTGTTTTATTTTTGCAGATTTTTAATTTTATTTTGTTATGGGGAAAGTGTTGGTCCCGAAAAACCCGATTTAAAACTCGTAAAATCTCAATGGGAGGTGACTTAAATTTTTTTTCGAATGTGTTATGCAGATTTGCTAAAGTATGTATGACAGTTAATATGAAAGCAAATAAGAACACACGTATTTTTATAGTGGTTGGACAACTCGTCCTACATCCACTCTTTCCCTTCATGGGGCACCAACTTAACCAACAGATGTTTACCGAAGTTCTCACTCAAAGCGGGACTTATCACCCTCTAAGGATCGCTTTACCCTCCCTTTCGGGATTGCTTTAGATGTTTTCTGGGGTTCTCACTCAAACGGGACTTATCACCCTCATGGGATCGCTTTACCCTCCCTTTCGGGATTGCTAGATGTTTACCGAAGTTCACACTCACCTACAAACTTAACCGATTGATTTGGGTAAGGTTTGTTTTGTTTTCAACTAGGTTGAGATTTTCCCTTACATTTGTTTAGCCTCAATGCTAAGGATGGGAAAATCTCTCTAAGCTTAGGATATAACATTTGTGCTTAGATCTAGGGTAGAACACGTTTGAATATATATGTGTATTTCTTGCTTCGCGGTTCTATGAATGGAGTTGCTTGAATATTTGGCTTTAATTTCACTTTTGATCCTCCATTATCTTCTTTTTGAAGATAGTGCAATATATTTATAGTGTGGATTTAAATATTATTTGGAAAGTAATATTCAAATCCATACTAATAACTTCCAAACTTTCTTTTCTGTTCTTTTTCAGACTTTTCTTGCGAACTTTATGTCACATCAATATGTGTGTTGTCTTCTTATTTTTGCTTTTGTGTGTCTAACGGATCGATCATTTCGTCGATTCTTGTTCATCTCTTCCGATTCGTCGGGCTTCGATCTCGGTATGTAGATTCTGGTCTGCAGAATGGGTCTCAGAGAAAATCAGTCAGATTGGTCTCCGATCCGATCAAGACATCATCGGTCGAAAGATTTTCAATCAGATCCGTCAATTGATCCGGTCGTAAAGATCAGTCACCAGATTCGTGAAGATCAGTCAATCAGATTAGTCACCAAGATCGTCAAGTCAGGTCACCAGATCCGCCGCCAATGAAGATCAGTCACCAGACCTGTGTCGACAAACATCGGGTGTTTTGTCAAGAAGATCTGTCACCAACAGAATCAGTCAGAATCACGATCATCATTTGATGATCATTCTTCTTCAAAAAATCGACTCTTCTTCAAAAATCAGAGATGTTTCTTCTTGTTCAAATTTCATCGGTTTACTCGAAACTCATCCCTACTCATCGATCTCGATCGACCCTCGTCTCTATGACCTCGTCGATCTCGATCATCTTAAATGCGATTTCGTGAGTTCCCCCTCAATTTGTTCTCTTGTTCCCCCTCAACTTGTTATCTGTAGATTATCTTAAATAACACAAGTTGATAATGTTTTGGCATAATTAATCAAAACTAAAATATCCCAACAGAAAGTACATTATTTTTGAAGATTTTTTTTTGTTTAATTTGTAATAGATGTTTATTTTTGCGGATTATAGTTTTTGTTTAAATTAGGACCCAAAATACAATTTTTTTTTTAAAAAAAATGTACTCCCAAACTGGTCCAAAATACAATTTTTGTTAAAAAAAATGCACTCTAAAATTGGCCTAAAATACAATTTTTTTAAAAAATGCACCCCAAAATCGACTCAAAATACAATTTTTTTTTAAAAATGCACTTCCAAATTTTTTTTTGCGGATTATGGTTTTTTGTTTAAATTAAGACCCAAAATACATTTTTTTTAAATGTACTCCAAAATTGGTCTAAAATACAATTTATTTATTTTTTAAAAAATACACTCTACAATTGGCCCAGAATACATTTTTTTTTTTTTAAATGCACCTCAAAATACAATTTTTTAAAAAAAATGCATTTCCAAAATTGTCCTAATAGTGTAGAAAATAAAAAAAAATTGCACTCCAAAATTGATAAAAATACATTTTTTTTTAAAAAAAAATGCATTTCAAAATTAGACTAGAGGTGAAAAAATTAAAAGATTTTTTTTAAAGTTATATATTTTTCTGAATTGCAAAATGAGTTAATAAAATGCACTTTGAAATAAATAATGAAATTATATTAATAAATAATTTAATAAATTTAATAATATAAAATATTTGAACTTTTAAAAATTTAAATTATAAAAAGTCAAAATGCGTCAAAAGTGCAGAAAATGGGTCAGAAGTGCAGAAAACAATTAGTTACATATTATATCATCTAGTACAGTTGGCATTGAGGTTTGCCCTCTAAGCTCATTTAAGGTAATCTCACTTCTGGGTTTTCTTTGGTTCATATAGTCTTCTTCCAAAAATCTAAAGTGGGTGCTTATGACCACCTTTTGATCTTCGGGACCATAGAACATACACCCTTTTGTTCCCTCAGGGTAACCTACAAACAACCTTAATTCTGATCGAGAATCCAATTTACCGGCTTCCTTGTCCAACACGTAGGGCGGACACCCTCAAATTCTCATGTGTCTCATACCCTATCAAGGCCAGGTCCACAATTCTTTGGGAGTTTTGGGAACCGATTTGGATGGCACCAAGTTCAGAATGTAAGTCGCTATTTCAAGGCATGACCCCTAAGCGACTTGGGAAGATCCAGATAACTCATCATAGATCTAACCATTTCCAAAAGAATACGTTTCTTAGCTCGCAAAAATGATGAAGTGGGATGCAATCCTTCATCGAATAAGTAGTTCAAAACTCATCGATGAGGTATTCGCCTCCACGATCGGATCGTAGAGACTTGATAATGTTTTTTTTTTCCTATGATTCTGCTTGAGCCTTAAATTCTTTGAATTTCTCAAAGGTCTCGATTTATGCTTCATAAGAAAAATGTAACCGTACCTTGAGTAATCATCAATAAAAGTGACAAAATACTCATAACCTCCTCTTGCTTTGGTTGACATTGGACCACATACATACTGTGTGAGCGATCTCTAACACTTCTTTTTGCCCTATTCCCTTGGCTCAAATGCCCTCTTGGTCATTTTACCCTCCAAACATGATTCGCAGGTTGGAATCGGTTCAACTTGGAGAAGCTCCAGTGAACCATCTTTCAACAACCTTTGGATCCTCTTTGGATTTATATGACCTAATCTTAGATGCCAAAAAGTGTCTCTGTTTCACGTCGATGAACGTTTTCTTTTCTAAAAAGCAGTTGATGTGTTATAGGATGCATTTCGTGAGTGGTGTGTACAAGTTAATTGTATAGAGATTATTTAAACAACGTTCCATGATGCGAGATAAATTTATCAAAAAGAGAAATGGTAACAACTTTATTAAAAGTAATCGAATATCCATCATGAAAAAGTTTAGAAACTGAAATTAAATTCTTTCTAAAACTTGGAACGTAAAGAACATCTCTTAGAATTAAAACTTTATCTTCAAAAGACATGTGCACTTCTCCCATTTGCTTCGCCACCGCCACTCTCAGAAGCATCGCCCGTGTGATGAGGATCTCACTTCCACTTAGTTATCGGGTCCACTTGAACCCCAGTAATGTGAAACAAACATGATCGATTGGATCCGTGATCCACCACCCATAAATGGGAGGCATACGCCGCTAAACAAGTTTCAACAACTAGTGAGTGAGAATTACCTTTCTTTCCTTTCCTTTTGGGATTGGAACAGTGACCTCAATGTCCTTTCTCCCATAATTAAAACATATTCCTTTTGGTCCTTTCTTGACACCCAACCAAACTAACCGTCTTTTTCTCACTTTTCTTAGTGATGAGTTTGCTTTGGTTACGACCACTTTCCTTTTCTTGAGACTTGCCTTCCATCGCCCTAGATATCGAGAAAAGACTTTTTTGGTCACCAATGCTTCGTCTTTCTTTCCTAAATGCTTCTCTACTTTCTCCAAGGCTTCTTGTAGATTATCCATAGTAAACATGTGACCACTCATCAAAAAACCACAGTAAAATCCATCGAAGCTCCTTGGCAGGGTAAGCAAAAAAATTCGATTTGGGCCTCATCACAATACTTAGTTCCGAGATAAGCTTTTTTTGAAAATGGTGTTTAACTCGAGAACATGCTCCCTTCTGAGTGTTCCTCGGCCATTTTTTTTATGCGTCGTCATATTTAAACTGATCGATCATGCGGTCTTTTGTTAAAAACATTTCTTCAAGACTTTGCATAATTTCCGCAGCGGACTCAACACCTTCATGAATGTGTCTCAAATCATCAGACAGTGAAGTCAAGATTACACATTTCATGGGTTCATTGGCTTTAACTCCCAAAATATTATACTCATGTCTTTCCGCATCAGGTGATTCATCAGTAGGCTTACGTGGCTTGGGTACATCAAGAATCAATAATGGTTTTTGTGCAGGTAGGACAAAGCTCATATTTCGTTTCCAAATATTATAGTTTTCTCCAGTTAATTGGTGTTCTTTGAGTGTATACAACAGTGGATTAAAAAGTTGGGACATGATGAACTGAAATAAATAATAATATGCATAAGTACAAATATATCACAAGGTTCGATCACATGCATCATATTAAAATCTCAAAAAAAATATGAACATGCATCACCCAACATCTCAAAAAGCAGTTTAAATAAGCCCACGTGGGGTGGGTCATTATTTAAACACATTTAAGGTGTTACAAACAAGAACGATTTACAAACCTTTAATATCAGATTAATAGTTGGCTCCCTTGACCAATATAAAATTGACAGGACTTGGGAAGTATATGCATATCAATTTTATACCTAAGTAATAACCATGATTAAATCTGAGATTATTATTTCGCTTTGAAGCGAGCCTCGTGGGGAGGGTCATCGCCGCCACTAGTAATAACCCACAATCATCTGTTTGGAATTCATTCATGTGAAAGCTATCTTTTGGACCGTCTCCGGGGAATTTCTCCAAAAGAATTCACAAATAAATAAATCATGGAGGTCAAAATTAATTCAATTTTATTATCCAGGAATAAAATTGTCAATTAATTATTTAAACATACTTAGTAATTTTGAAGGTGAGATTTTTCATTTGGGCAATTCTCATGCAAACACATTTAAACAAATTAAATAAAAGCATAATATAGCACAAAATAAATCAAGCAAAAACAGAAAAAAAGTAAACATATTGGGCACAAATTATCCAATTGTCATGGTTTGATTTTTCTTGGCTTGATCTTGAAGAAACACCGTCTTGAATTTCTCCCTTTCGATCATCTCGAAAAAATACTCCGTCTCGAACGCCACGCCTTTTCTTGATCGGGATGGATTTCAAGCTTGTCCGCCGGCCACTTGGCGAGTTCAGGCCTCGGCAGCTCTTGAGAACTCGGCGGCTCTCGGCGAAGGCGGCAGCAGCATGCCCGCGCCATACTCCGCCCGTGATTACTCGGCACCCTTGTGTCTCCTTGTAGCGCGCCATCAGCGTGTGCCCGTGCACATCGGCCTCAAATCACTTTGGTCCGCTCGCGCCGCGGTGCAGCGTCGCCAGCGCCCGCCCGTCTGTGATAGCCATATCCTCGCTCGTACGGCCTCGGCCTGCTTGATGCCGTGTGTACTGGCGTGTCCGCGTCGCACGTGCCTCCCTTAGCACGTTTGTATGACAGCGCCCCCTACGCCAGTTACGGATTTACGTTCTTTAATTCTTCATCTCCGTCCTCATTTTCGTCCGGATTTCCTGATTTATTTACAAAAATAAATAAACTAAATCTAGATTAATCTACATTACATTGATCCAAATCAAACAAAACCTAATCTCTTCCGTTGGATTTTTCTCACGAAACAAAAGCGAATCGAAGCGAATCGAATTAAAAACCACGGTTTATATGCATGCATAAATAAACACATTAAATTCCATGACAATTGGATACACCAAAAACAGATCTAGCAATTCTACTATCAATTTCAAATTTAATGTCAGCGAATTAAATTACAATTAAAAAAATTGAGTGAGCTCAAACCGCTGGCTCTAATACCGATTGTTGGGGAATGAGTTGCCGCAGATCTATTAGGGGTGAATATTTAAATACAAATTTAATTCTTATAATTATTACTAGCATGAATTAATCCTATATTAATTCAAATAATAATCAACAACATATCATGCATATAATAATTCACGTAAAACCTACACATGCGAAATTCTCTGAGTTTACGTGAAGCATTACCTCTTAGGATGGCAGCGGTGTGTTGAATAGACTAACAGAAAGGACTTCCCAAGTATTCCCATAACCCTCGATCGATTATCCGATTGGAAGGACTCTTGTGAACGATTTAACAAAGGAAAATAAATTATGTTGCACCACTTTTTTTGTGGATTTACTAATTTTTCAAAGACATGGAATTGTACTTGGGAATGAGAGAATCATCCCCTATTTATAGAGCATGAGGTGGTCGAATTTTGTGATAAAACAATGTGGGAAAATCTTTTCTTGATCTCCAAGAAATCTTGAATATATCTCGTATATTCTTTTTCCCATAATTATAATATTCCACAAAAATCCCCATAATCTATTTTATGGTAAATTTTCGAAAATATAGGGTGCCAAGAATCCAAGATTTGGATCTTCTTGAATTTATGAGATATTCTTGTATTTCAAGAAATACATATCTTCCATAATATCTTTTCAAGAAAATCAAGAAAATCTTTCTTGCCCTTATTTTCAAATTTCGAAAAATCTCTTATGAATTAACCAAGTGGGAGATTTCTTGAATTTAATGAGATAATCTTGTATTCCAAGAATACATATCTTCATTCCATAACAAAATTCAAAGAAAGTCTTTCTCCCAACTTATCCATAATTTTCGAATTTTTCTTGGAAAAATAAGCAACTACATTTATTTTATTTTAATCACCTTTTCAGTTATTGGACTATATGTTGGGCTACTTAGGGGACCTTTATGAGAATTAAGATTGGACCTTCTAATGGACCTTGAATATCTAATATTGAGCCACAATATTATTCAAGCCCATAAATATTAATTAATCCCACTACATAATTAATATTGCACTATCCATCTTAACCCGTATTACGATCAATATGGCTCCCGGTCATTATTTCCTGTGTTTAAGATTATCTAGCCCATTAATTAATTCAAGCCACTGAAATAGCTTTTCATTAATTAATATCTTTTGTCCTTGGTCAAGGAACGGTTCAACATTATTATCCATACCGGAAACTAATTCCACTTGCAAGATTTGGTATGATAAAGCTTATGAACCTCCCAAGGGGGCAAATCAAACAAGCGTACTTGCACACGATTCTTCGTATTAAATCTTAGCAATCACATGTGACTAATAATATTGCCCAAGATAAAAAAGTATTGAATCTCAAGTCAAAGCAATAGTTACCAATCCCACGTGATCTTATTTAAGGGACGAAGATTAAGAAATAACGAACCACTGAGGTCTAATTATTCCTTGTTCAGTTCTGAAGAATTTATCCTCATGTAGGTCCTTTTTCAGTGCATCAGTCATGCACTAGTGTAATCTCTTGGTCAAGACAAGTCAATCAGTCTTACACTTCAACCTTTCACGATGGGTTGTTCATTTTCATCTAGGTGCGTGAATAGCGTATTTTTTTAGTTACAAGGAATTTGTTAATTTAATCTTCTGTGATCTGGTATCACTAAATTAACTACAATGTAACACGTACAAATTATTGAACAGTTATGCAGTAAATATATGTAACATTCGATAATATTTAAAGCATCAGTGATAAACAATTTATTTCAGTAAATAAGTTCGAAATTCAGTTTTTGATTATACAAAAGTAAAAACATACTTTCTAGTATAATCCCAACAGCTGCATCACTATAAAAAGATATATACGATTCAAAACATGAAGTTGTGCAACTAAGAGAACGCTGCTTTTGCTCATGTCTGGGTGTATTTTGAGCTTTTTTTGCATTAGATTACTTCAGCTATAGTGTGTATGTTTGTGATTAGATTGCATTTTTTTTCCAGTTTTTTCTGCACATTTTTTTCTAGGTTTGTGTAGTTTTTCTGCACATTTTTGCAAAAAATTATGTATTTGTTCAGTTTTTACTGAACATGTTCAGTACAAAATTGCATATGTTCAGTTCAAAATTGAACATGTTTAGTTTATTATTAAACATATTACTTATAATAATGAACATGTTCAGTTCAGTTCTGAAAATGTTCAGGTTAAAATCGAGCATGCTCAATTTTTATGTTTGCTCTTGTTCAACTTATTTATTTTTGCTTCTTAATTTATTATCACATTTTTTTTTTTACTTTCAATAGCCTTTTACAACCCGTGTGCAGTAAAATGCTTAAATCAACAAAAATGTTTGGATAAGGACTTTGACTTTATACACGCACTAACTATTTCAATATAATTAACTACGTCACTAACTATTTCAACATAATTAACTACGTCAAATACATCTAAATATGATACATATTGTAATAAAAAAAATTCTTTGATGTAAATGATTTTATTATATAGTCGTATGATTTTATGTATTTTGGATAAGGACTTTGACTTTGTACTTTATGTAATAGATTTATTTAAACTGAATTGACATTACAATATTTAATTAACAGGGAATATCAATATACAAATAAAGATGAACAATTAATTAATTTAGTAGTAATAGTTTAATTTAAAAAAATATTAAATGTATAAACTATATTAATATACTTTCTGGTTGATTTTTTTATTGGTATGGTTGATAATTAAATTATAAATTAATTTAGCATTAATTATAAATTATATTTAACTTTTTTTTTAAAATTACATGATAAGTTCTTATAGTATTAGTTTTTAATAAAGAAAAAGTTTCGAAATTACAAAGCTTAAATTCATTAGCATACGTTGAATATTATCTTCGTATTCTTAAAGATGATATTCTTCCTAAAATCAAGATGATTATTAATATTTGAATATTAATTAGTCAACTTAAATAATTAATGCGGATTGATTCGTGAAATTTAAATTAATGCAACTGTAATTAGATAATATGAAGTTTTTTAAAATCACAATGAATAAAGATCTACACTTTATTTTTGTTGTAACATTGGATAAGTTGTTATAGATGGAATCAATCAAATCATTCAATATCATATCATAGTCGTCATCATCATCATAGAATTTTTTGTGTATAACAGTAATTAATGATAATTGTGTATATCGCCAAGCATTTGCATACTATTAAAGATATACACAATTTCGAAACCTAAAATTACGCAATTAGCTAATGGATTGATTAAAAATATTTTAAATATTATTTTTCTTAAAAAATATTAGCAAAAAAATATTTTATTATGTGAATATCTATGTGGCAATCACCCCATTTAATTGTTGTCGGGAAACGGGTAGATGCTTTGAATTGCTAAAGTTTAAAATGTGTTGTCTCGAATTGTAAGAAAAAAAGATACTATGTTGTAATTAATAAAAACAATAACGGTGGTTTTTTTTTTTTTGCAATCTAAAAATTTATTCACGTTCAAATGCATAATTGTTAGCACATGATAGAAAAGATGTTATTCACTCAACCATTAATTCATATATTTTATTTATATTTTATCATCGTTATCAATTTTTTATACATATTTGTTTAAACATTTCAAGGTGTTAACTAACAAGGATTTTAGGTAGCAAAATGGAAAAATACTGATTCCAACTCAACTACGAATGAGATGGCTAAATTCTCCAAAGGATTTTGAAAGTTGATGATGATGACCTTGGATATAATAGAGATTGTTTTGGTAATATTGAGATTTTCGAAGATAATTTAATTTACAATGTAAGTGATCATGTCGTTGATATAGTGCAAAGCATTAAACGCTCGTAGATGATAATTTACTTACACATAAATGCTTTGATGATAGGGCACTTGCTCACGAAGTGAAATGCATTTATGAGAAGCTTCTATTTATTATACCTGGTGATACGAGAGTATATTAGGGTTTCGATAGTGTTTGCAGATCAGATTTTTAGTGTTTGGGACTTCCGAACCACCGTTTGACTTTGAAGGAAAACATGGTGATAATGTTTTTCAGAAAAATTGATCAAAATTTAAGTTTGTGCAATCACACGAGATTGATTGTCATGAAGCTTGAAAATCACAATTTCGAAGCTAAAATTATTTCATGAAGGAATATTGACAATAAGGAGTTCATCCACAAATGACACTGAGTAGAAAAAATTATTATTATTAATTTTTTATTATTATTAATATTATTGAATAGAATTAATTGAACTAAAAAAAAGATTTAATCTTATTATATCATTTTTATAATGTATTTGATACAAGACTCAGTCAACTTTATATTTTTAATTGATTAGATTTAAAACTCGGTCAAATTTATATTTTCTAAATTATAAGTATAAGTTATTTTTGGAGGTAATTATACGTATAAGTTAAGAATTATAATCTTAATCGTGTTATGTGATGCATAGATATTATGTTCCTTAAATTATCTAATGCGGAGAATATTAGCTATACTTATGTAAAATATCTTATGAGAGTAAATTATAATTGTAGTGAGTAGTTTTATATATTATAGATTACATAATTTTTTAATCTATATATTTTATTGAAACCAATTATCATCATCTACCTATTATATAAATGATACTACCTCCATCTTGATTTTCTTTGGCCATTTCACTTTTGACTCATGTTTTAGCGAGCGAATTGTTTATTAGTATATGAAATTATAAAGTAACTTTCAAGGAGACGTAGGATATATGAGGGGTAGGACTATCATATCCCATCATAAAAATCTCTTTATCATTTTAAATACTAATAAACAACTCGCTCGTTAAAACAGGAGTCAAATAGTATTTGGACAATCTAAATCAGGACGGAGGAAATACATGTAGATCCATTGAATTTTTGAACTATATTAAGTGATCATGACTCTCTAATCACTGTTTGAAGATATGGGCGCTTTTAAGAAATATTGATAAAAAGACTAGTTATGCAACAAGATTGATTATTACTAAGCCAAAAATCATGTTCTCGATGTAAGAATCATTTCCAGAAGGATCCCATGATTGACCTTGACCACTTCAGATCAAACATTATAGATAAGTAATGAGACAATTTATAATATTTTTTTGCTTCGCAATGACAATAAATAAAAGTCAAGGTCAATCACTATCAAAAGTTGGTGTGTACCTTTCCAAACCAGTTTTTTCATAGGGTCAACTATGGGAAAATAATTCTTAAGGCCCGTAACTTGGGGGTTGACAATTTAAGGACAATCAGTTTCAGTTTGGGAAAAGTAGGACATTGATTTTTTTATTTGGGCCAAAAGTAGCACATTAGTGTTTTTTTTTAGGCAAAAATTAGACATTAACATTTTTTTGGGCAAAAGTAGGACATTAATATATTTTTTTTGCAAATATAGGTCCATTTTTCCACACCGACGGGCTTAAATTTGTGAAAACTTAAACTTACAGGCTTACTTTTGTCGGAACTCAAAATTTACGTGCCTAAATTTGTGTAAACTCGAAACTTGCAGGCCTACTTTTGCCAAACTAAAACTAGCTAACCGAATTTTTTCAAACTGAAATTTAGTGTCCTTAGATTGCCACCACCATAGTTACGGACTTAAAATACATTTTTCTCATTCAACTACATAATGTTGTCTTAAAACTAAAGATCAAAGAAGATTAAAAACAATGGCTTGATCATGATAAAAAATCATGCATAATTAGTATTTTGTGAATTACAAATTATTTAACCATAAAAAACATTAAAAGATTAAAAAAGATACTAAAATATTATTATTTATTTTAAATAAAAATTTATTTCAATCCGTAAAGTTTGCGGGGCTAACACTAGTATATTATATTTCAAATCACGGGGGCATTTGACGCAATTTACCATAAAATAATAAGTGTAGATAGCGCTGGTGTAACGTATACGACACTTTACGTTAAAAAAATAATATTTTCTCCGTCTCAAAATCAATTGAACATTTATTGTTTGGACGAAATTTAATGTGAGAGTGATTTTTAATATAAGTTGTTTTTTATTGAGGTGTAAATGGTAAATTAATCGCATGTAATGTAAATAAAAGGAAATAAAGTTAACTTTAGTGTGAGATAATTAATGATTTGTAGTGTAATATTGAGGAAATTGGGGGGGGGATAAATTTAAGTTGATTGAGTTGTTTTATACTTTTATTGCATTTTAAGAAATGTTTAATCTAATTCGGGACAGACCTTTTTAAAAAAAATGCTCAATTGAATCCGGGGCGGAGGGAGTACCTAAAAGTAATTTAAACATTAAAAAATAAGGGTCGATTTTGCATGAGTTGAGAATGAGAATGATAGTGAGTATCAGTAAGAGATCAATTATTATAGAGTTGATAATTGTATTGTTACTACTTGATTAAAGCATTGCCAAGCAATATTAATTGGAACGTTTCCTAATTACTCCTCATTCATTCTCATTATCCATCCTTGTTACCCCTAACCAAACGAACCCTAAATATATCATTAAACAGTAGGTCTCCTGATAAACGTGTTTACTATGAAATTGATTCTATATTTACATACTAACAGACATGACCCTTTAATTGTTACAACTATTACTATTTTTTTAATGTAAAACACACCCTTAAATTATTATTATTAATGCTCATGTTATAATATATGTCATATCCTTCAATATCACGAGTAATACCCTTTCTATAGTAATAAGTCATACCCTTCAATTATCAGGATTAATATCCTTTAATAATATAAGTCATATTCTTTAATCAATTTTATTAATTCTTTTTATGTAAAATTTGTTCACCCTATACTTTACCATCATTAAATGTCAGATTACTCAATAAATAAAGAGTTGGTATGCTGTGAAACTTGTTCGCCGTGAAACTGATTTTTTTTTTACAGACATACTCTTTAGTAATATAAGTCACATTCTTTAATAATATAAGTCACACTCTTCAAATGCTATCAACTTTTATTATTTAATAATTTTTTTATAATCACTAATTTTAATTAATTTTTTTAAGAGTGTAATGAATTTTTGTAATTACCCTCAAAAAGTGTGGAGTTGTAATTAGAATTTTGATATAAAATTGTGTGAACCTCAAGTTTACGGTAAACTTTATTTCTTCAAATATCACTGTTATACAAATATTATTATTATTATTATATTTATACACTATTATTGTATAAAAAATAAATTAACTTTTTAAATATTAATAATACATTATACAAAATAAAGTAATTTTTTAAATATTAATAATACATAAATATAGCTGTGATGGATTTGAATGCGAGTATATGGATTTAGGTGAAGTATTTATTAACGAGGACGATATGATGTATAGGCTGTAATATGGTAGTTGAGTCTATAATAAAAAATACTCACTCTGTCCTTAAAGAACATACATTTTTTTTTTTCGTTCGTCCTTTACCATTTCTTGGCCTTAAAAAAATGACAAAAAATCTAACAATCTTCACCCTTCATCCCTTTTGAAAAGTAAACAAAATACAAAAAAGCTATATTTTTATAATTTGTGCAAAAAAAGTGCGTGTTGGTGGATGCGGAGAAAATACTATGATAATAATATTATATTTGAGGAGGGGGTTACAGAAATTTTATAAGTCAAGTCAATGGGCGTATACGAGAAGCAGGTGGTGGTGGTAACGGGCTGCTCCGGCGGTGGAAATGGACAAGAGAACAAGATAGAAAGCTCTATGATTATGTTATCAAACATGGGGCCCGTAGCTGGAATTCTGTGGCCCGGAAAACACGTACGTAATTATATTTTAATTCTTCTCTAATTGAATGTAGGTATAGTAGGCAAAACGGGGAGCAGTTGCAGGCAGAGATGGGTTAATTACCTGGCGCCGGGCGTTGTAAGCTGATGCCGAAAAGCACCAAATTCTCTTACTCTATCAAGAATTATTTTAACACGCATCTGAAAAAGGAAGCTAGGGTGGTGGATCTTGAAGTGGGGAGTGAGGGTTTCCTAAAAATTATGACACAAAGGTATGTTGAATCCAGAGGTGGTAGTGTTGTTGATTATTCGGTAATAATGGTTGGGGTGCTCCCGCCCCAATTTATGGATGCCCCAACAATTCTCATGGATTCCCCCTCTGGCTCCGGTACTAATTATGTTCCGCAATTAATGGGTAATTATGAGGCTTCTTGTGCTTGTGGTGTTTCTGATGCTTATTTCTGTGTTTGTTTGGTGTAGTCTTGATGATTCATAGTATATATATATATGTATAATTGGACTACTCATGTACTTTCAGTTCCTTGTTTAATTTATGCTTTGACCAAAGCCCTAGCTAGGGCTTGTAATTATGATTTGGAACCTTAATAAGTGGTTTAATCTCGGTAATGTTATGACATTTCAAGGTGATATATACCGTTAACTATTTACTGGTTTTAATTTCTTGTTTGTTTTACTCGTCTTTTTTTTCTTTTGCATTTCAACACAATCACACCTAAAATTAGTGATTATGGAAAAAGTGATTAATAATAGAAGTTGACAGTGTTTATAAAAAAATTAAAAAAAAAATTGATAGTGTTTGTAAAAAAAGTTAAAAGTTTTAAAAAAAAGATTAATAAGCAATTAAAAGCACCCTCTTTGAAGCTTATAACTTATAGCTTATGAGAGTTTATTTAAGCTACTAAAAGAAAAATAAAACACTTCAAATTACTTTTGCACACAATTCTAGGTGACTATAATCACTTATAAATTTTTGAAAACACCCCCGATAACATTAAATGCACTCCCCCTAAAATTTTGTAAATTTTGATATCACTAATTTTATAATTTAATATTATAATATTAATTTATAAATGTAATAATATTAATTTGGAAGTATAATTTTTAGAAAAAAAAAAGTTTTTTGGTCCCATAACTTTCCTGTAATCCGTTTTTTGTTCCAAAAAATTTAACTATCCAATTTTGGTTCACTAACTATCTCGATTGTCCAATTTTTTGGTCAAATTTTTATAGAAAAATAGAAAATTTTATCATTTTCAGTCATGCGCAAGTCACATATTGATTAAAAATGCGGGTTTTCGAGCTCGTATCTTATGTGGACACTGACTGTTAAAAGAAAAGTTCATTTTTAAAAAAATTAGAAAGAACAAAAAATTTCTTTCAAATGCGAAAAAAATAAATTTTTAACGTCCACATCAACTACAAGCTCGGGAAATCTCAATTTTAATCGGCATGTGACTTGTGTGTGATAAAAAAAAAGACAAAATTTTATATTTTGGGCATAAATTGAACAATCGAGATAGTTATGAGACCAAAATTAAAAAGTTAAATTTTTTTGGACAAAAAATGAATTACAAGAAAGTTATGAAATCAAAATACTTTTATTCTCATAATTTTTATATATGTACTCCAAGTCTTGATCAAGAGTTTGAATGTGTTTTAAAACACTTAAAACAGTTTCCAGAAGCACTTATTTTCAAAAATTGTGAGAGGGAGCTTTAAAAATAAGTACTCCTGAAAATTATTTTAAGTGTTTCAAAACACGTCATTTCTCAATTAAATAATGCATACTAGTACTACCTATAAGATTCCAGTATATTTTGGGCAACAGAATGGCGGCTAATTAATGATGACACATATGACGTAATAGATGGTGATGTATATTGATGACGTAAGAAGCAGCGTCACGCCATCAATCAACCAACACAACACGACCTCTTCTTCTCTCTCTTCATTTGCACAACCTGATATCTAACTGGAGTATACAGGTATGAATTCTCCGATGGCAATTGAGCAAGCTCCTGCCATAATGCCGGTGAAACCCGCCGGAATCATGGCTTGTTTCACGGATTCTCTCGATTAATTTTATAGAATCTGAACAGTCAATTACGTACGATAAGTGACTTAAAATGTTCCCATCAACTCTTTTTCACTCTTTCCCTCCATTTGAGGGACAATATGAAATTGTTCTCTGCTGCTCCGATATAATTTATGTCTCTCCGGTTTATACGGCGTCGAAACTTTGGCATTAATTATTAATTACGACTTCTGGATTTTTCTCATAATTTTATTATCAATAATAGGGGAAAGATGAATTAATTGCAACAATTGGAATAGGCTCGTCAAAGACTACAATGACTATAGATCATAAACTTACGTCCATTAAACAATAAACCCCTTAACCTAAAATTTCATGTAACCGCAAACATTCTTATATCTCCAAGTCGAATTCTCACAAAGTGAGATTAATTTTTTTTATTCACCATTAGATGATTTTGAAAAGAAAAAAAGTGTAACATTTTACACCATTAGAGTCATTGAAAATAAGGATAATACTTCCAGAGACGGCGCCAGGATTTCCGGCCAGGGGCCCAAATAATAGGATAGAAAAAAATTGGTCCTATAGATTTTCTATAATCTGTTTTTCATTCCAAAAAAAATTAACTGTTTAATTTTGATCTCATAATTATCTTTATTGTCCAATTTTGATCTCATTTTCGTCAAAAATAGAAAATTTTATCGTTTTTTATCATATGCAAGTCATGTACTGATTAAAATTGACGGTTTGCGAGCTCTTAGCTGACGTGAACTGTTAAATAAATTTTCATTTTTTTCGCAATTTAGGAGGAAGTTTCTTGCTCTTTCTAGTTTTTTTTTTTTTTTTTTGGAAAAATGAGTTTTTGTTTAACAGTAATAATTCTTAAGTAACAGTGATAATTTTTATATGTACGGGTAATAATTTATTTTTTGGGAGTTGCGTTTCCTATTGCGATTCAGAAGACAAAATTAATGAGAGCTAATTTTCGGTAGTTTTGGAAGACGAATTCATAACATTAATGGGTAGAGGATGACCCGAAATCATAACATTAATCAGTTATACACCCTGTATAAGTTTTCGTCGAGAAATAAAGTGGAGGGAGGGGTGAGGATTCATGAAGTTGAGAAAAAAAATCAGAGTTGGTAGGCAAGATAGCCAAATAATCAAAATTCTTTTTCAAACCTATTCTATTTATATTCCCTAATCTTTTCTCTTTGAAGGATAGTCTTAGGTTATAGACCTTGTCCTTCCTTGTCTTTCAATTTCTTAGATGTTGAGTACTTGAGTTGATTTAGCTTACATCAAACACTATTAAATGGGCAGGTGCATTATACCGTCCCTACAAAAAGTACAAATTGAGTCATTAAAAATAAAAATAAAAACGAAAGAGAATTCACGATCATAAATGAAAATCTTACCGAAATTGACTTAATTGGGACAAATTGTAAGTGGATTAAGTTTTGTGTATATAATTTAAGAGTGGGTCTCCTGTGTATATTGGAGAAGATGAAAGCCGAAGCAGCAGCTGCCGCGCTTCCTCAACGTATAAATTATTGTTTGAACGTTCCAAAAAAGATGAAAGGCGTGTTCTACATAATATTGATTAAACATAGATTTGTATAATTGGAAGTAAAAAAATTATAATTTTTATACGACATAAAAGACATTAGGGCAACCTATACTTTAAAGATATGACTATTTCATTTTGGAGTAACAATAAAAGACATAAAAGAGGATCTAAAAAACAAGACAAAAGTCGAGGATTCTTTTTAAGATAAGACAAGGAAAGAAATGAATAGAAGAATACGAAAACTGCATAGTGTTTGATATCACATAAATAGAGATACGAAAAGATGCGAAAAGATCATAAAAGAAACTGCATAGTATTTTATTTGCATAAATGACTCAAAATCATTTAATCAATTATATATAAATTTCATCATATATACTAAAATAATATATATATTCAACAAAACTTATACTTATAATCTAAAATAGACATTAAATTCAACGTCTATAATTAAATTCAATAGAAGACACTTTATAACTATAAAATTAGACAAAATCTCATGTGCAACTGTTGCACGTACGGATTTAAGATATGTGCACTCGCTCTAACCCTACTCATGTATCCACAGAATATGTCTAATCTATTCAATAAATCAAGTATTTTTTTAATGGATTATTAATTAAGTGCACGGTGCACTTGAGTGCATAAGAGACTCACTCATAATATTAATACTTTAGATTTAGATTTTAATTTTATACGTGTAATATTCATAGGTGTTAAATTAAAGATTTTCAAAAGGAAATTAATTTGATATTATGTGTTATAAATTAAAATTTAAAATTGTTGGTTGGAAGTATATATGAAAAAGAAAGGAAAAAAAAATTATGATTGATAAAATCAAGTCACTTGTTCTGTGAAAGTAAAACTCACCATTACCCCCATAAAGTAAGTGGGTTGTATTTGCTCAGATATAGATTTTCTTCTAGATGCATATTATTTATAATAAAATATTAATGATGTTAACAGCCGTCTTTTTCTAAAGAACTTCACTGCCTCTATAGATTCATGCCGGATGTTAGTTCATCCCACAAACGAACTTCAACGAATTATTCAACCATTTTTGGAGTTATTACTTGGATTTCAAAACTTATAAAATCTAGTGCAGGATGGTTTCTCTTTACCCTACTACTCCATATATATCAATTAATATTTTACATTACCACACAAATAGATTATAGAGCAGAAGATGGTGAAGGGTGGAAAAGGCCCGAAATGGACAACTGAACAGGATCGTATGCTCTGTGATTTCATTAAACAAAATGGTGTGGGTAGGTGGGATTATGTGGCCAAAGAAATAGGTAATGCCTGTAGTATATTATAACTTTATTCTGATCATTTTCTTAATTCTCTTTAATTGCATATATATATGTGTGTGTGTGTGTTGATGAAGATATAGGCAAGACAGGGAGTAGTTGCAGGCTGAGATGGTATAATCACCTGGACCCATCCATTGCACGGACGAATTTTACTGACGCGGAAGAGCGTCAGATTCTGTTACTCCATCATAACCTGGGCGGAAACAAGTAAGCGTTATTATTATTATAGATAAATAAATATTGTGTGGTATTATAATGATATATTACTCCATAAATGTTTGTCAAAAATTGATCATGTATAGATGGTCGGAGATTTCGCGAGAAATGCCTGGGCGCCCGGATAATACAATCAAGAATTATTGGAACACGCATCTCACCAAGAAAGCTAAGGTGCTGCATCTGGATGTTGCGAGTCCGGATTTTCTAAATATTATGATACAAAGGTACATGGAGAAGATGAAAGCCGAAGCAGCAGCTGCCGAGCTTCCTGCACCCACTTGGGAGTTGGGTGATCAATCCTCTTACGACTTCATGGTCACTAGTAATTGTGATTTAATTTCTCAGATTGATCATGGTGGTCCTGGTTGTACTAATTGTTATGTTTCTGATCCTGATTTCTGTACTTGCTTTAATTTCTATAGCTAATTCATCTTCACTTTGTTGTTTTTGCTTTTCAAGATCTGGTAATTTGAAACCCTAGCTAGTAATTAGTTATGGTTTAATTTGGTGCGTTTATGGCTTTTCAAGATATTGTAAGTGATGCAGATAACATCATTGATTAATCTATTTGTTAAGGAATTCATGGGTTCTCAATTTTATTGCTCATCACAAATTAAATCCTTACACGTGTGCATTTTTTATTTTATTACACAACTGATTTCTCCAACGATAAATCTTAACCATACTCGCCGACATTAAAGAGGACAAATAATAATAATACTATAAAAATGGATACCTAAGTTTCCCAAAATAAAGATACCATGACGGAGCCGCCAACTTTGACTATTTGCAAATATTTACGCAACACTTTGGTTGGCTTCAGTTGGTTATTTAATAGTGCTAAACTAAGCGATTGAAAAAAATTACATTATTAAATTAAATATTTTAAATTTGTATTTAATCTGATTAATTCAGTTCAATTTTATGAAAAATTTAATATTATAACGTGTCATATTTCCAATTGTATAGCATTTTAATTAAAATATTGTATTAATATTATAAAAAATACATTATATTTAAATTTATTTATAACTTAAATTTACATTTTGAGAGAAAACATAAATGAAGTTTAATATTATAAATAACGTAAAATAAATAGAATATAAGTATTTTAAAATAAAAGCTTGCGGTGAATTGAGAGTGATACTTGTGTGCACTAATTGCACTCGGTACAATTGGAGTCAGTTTTAATTTGAATTAACCACACACTAGAACTTGGGTGATATCACCATCCATTTCATTTTTCATTCTCGAATCATGAACTCTGAACCCAAACCTTAAATCATGAATCATGAATCATGAACCCTAAACTCAAAAGTATCATATTTACGTGTACAATATGATTCGCTAATTTATTGGGTTTCAATTCAATTATATTTTAAAAGAATGATTCGCTAATTTATTGGGTTTCAATTCAATTATATTTTAAAAGAAGTGTGACTTAAATTTGAATGGAAAACAATTTCATATATATAAAACCATGTCACTGAGAATAGAAGAGTATCTCACAAATTATTTGTCCTATATATAATCTTTTTTTTTTTTTCTCTCAACTCTGTCCACCCAAATTTAATTAATTTGTTATTAGTTGTGTTAATTTATTTTTAAATTTAGTTACTTGAGTGTAATACTTATTCATATATTTTTTGTTTTTTAATTTAAAGATATGAGAGGATGTTTTGAGAAATTATAAGTTATTAACTATAATCATTTAGGGTATTGTTTGATTTGAGATTTAGCTAGATATGCGGAAGAAGTCATGACTTCGAAATTTTATGAATTTGAAAATTTAATAAATAATAAAATCGTGTGTTTATTTTGAGATTTTGGTAAGATGAGAAATTGCAAATATTATTTTATGTCAAATCAATATTTAATAATGATCGATGTTGTATTATTATAATGTATTTTGTGAGAGAAAAGTATGAGAAATAATGATTGAATGGAAAAGAAATTTTATTGTGATTGTATTGAATTATATGAAGATGTATAAGTATAGATTATAGGAGTGATAGTGTGGGGCGTGGATTCCAAAATTTTAAGTCCATTGGTGAGTCCCGAATCAAACATACCCTTAGAAGCGGAGAGAAAAAGTTCTTTGATACCATAACTTTTATGTAAATATCTATCTTGATTGTCCAATTTTGGTCTCATTTTCACCAGAAAATAGAAAATTTTGTCATTTTCGGTCATATGCAAGTCATGTATCGGTTAAAATTGTGAGTTTATGAGCTCGTAGCTGACATGAACAGTGATTGTTAAAAGAAAAGTTCATATTTCTAAAAAATCAGAAAGAACAAGAAAATTTCTCCTAAGTGCGAAAAAAATAAATTTTTAGCGTCCACGTCATACAAGCTTGAAAAACCTCAATTTTAACCGGCACGTGACTTGCGCATGACGGCAAAATTTTATATTTTTCGGCGAAAATGGAAATTGAAAAATCAAGATAGTTATGAGACAAAAATGGGATAGTTAAATTTTTTGGGACGAAAAACGGATTACAAGAAAATTATGGGACCAAAAAACTTTTTTTCTCCTTAAAAGCGTGAAGAAGTAATTTAAAGTGTTTTGTATCACTTTTATCAAATTAAATAAATTGTCAAAAGTTATAGTTTAAAAGTTGAAAAAAGAGTGCTTTATGATCGTTATTTTTCTTTTTTATATTATTAAATT